>VZTQ01013544.1:32263-118167 GCA_013400755.1 Pelecanoides urinatrix | reverse complement strand
TAGATGGGCGTCACATTGGCGAGCCTCCAGTCGTCCGGGACCTCCCCCGTTAACCAGGACGGCTGGTAAATGATGGAGAGTGGTTTGGCAAGCTCCTCCGCCAGCTCCCTCAGTACCCTCGGGTGGATCCCATCCGGCCCCATAGACTTGTGCGGGTCCAGGTGGCATAGCAGGTATGCTATCATACATACCTACCTAGCACTGTATATGTATAGTAATAAAACAACATTGGTTAATAATGAAGTTGCCACTGTAAAAATTTCAAAGCCAGGCTTCAAGAGCTCTGCCTGACCTTTCTACCAAAAAATATGAAGACAAATGGTCATTGACCACTTCTACAGCACCAAGAAATGGGATCCTCTTTTCAGCTGACATGAAGTCTGTCAAACCTCTATTAAAGAACCAGTGGGACTATAGCAATGTTCACCAGCTGAGGTGCTGCCTCTCGGTTATTCCAACTTTACATTATTTGGCCTAGCTGTCTGTCTGCGGTATCGCTCTTGGTCTCTGCCAGTACCAGGGGAGCCTTCAAAGATGAAATATTACTGATCACCAAGACAATTCATACAGAAACTGAGGACTGCCTCCAATAACAGGTACAGGCTACATCTGTACAGGACAGTGCCATATTGACACGTCCTTCAGGTGCTGCAGTACCTAGCTTTTAGGTGCCTGCCTTGCGCAGTGCAGAGTTCAATGTTAGACTCCTAGACTCACTGGACAGTACAGAGGGACAAATGGCTGCTTCAAAATGGCATTCAAGGCAGTCAGCAAACAGAGACGTTTCCTAGAATCTCCTAGGAGTTTCTTAGTTTCATTGAGATTGCTACCTAGAATTTATTCATTTCAATGAATTGGTAGCTAGAATCAACTAACAAGAAAGGCTGGAAACCAAACCACTGCCTAAAATGCATCCCTGCTCATCCATCGCTTGCTGGGGAAAGGTGGTGATACTAAGCTAATGTGATTAAAAGTGGGCTAGGGCACTGATCCTCATTTGGCTGTATTTTTTGAAGAAGGCCACAACTGCCTTAGGAAAGTGTTCATTCATCTGTTGGTGTGCAAGATCTACTCTGGGAAATATTTGGCAGGCTGAATCATCATCAGGGGATGTAGTGGAAGAATATACAGGGTAGGATTTAGCTGAGCAGAGATTGCAATGTAGAAGTGGGATTCCCGCATAAACTGGTGATAACTACCAAATCATTGCAGATGTTTTGGATATCTAAGCCCCTTGCCTCTGGCTGTCTGTTAGGTTTGCTACACCGTCTTCAACTTTTCCCAAAACCCATAGGAACAGAACTATCTTTGAAGCTCCAGGCATCTCCCAAGCATGATGTGAATTGTCCCAAGTGTTCAAAAGGTATCATGAGGAGGCAGACAGACAGTGCAATCTCATGAACTTATTTCTTTAGAACACCAGACTGATGAGCCTGTGAGGGAGCTTAGCTACTTTCAGGATTTGACAGGAGGTGAGCAGGAGTTCTTGGCTTTACTTAAATATTTACCTAAGTACTTCCTTTAATAATACATAATTGAATACTATGTAAGTCCCTTCTTCAATCATATTCTTAGAATTTCTTAGCTTTTTTTTACCCATTGCAATAACAAGCAAGTTCATGACACAAAGCCATCTGTCTGTCCCACTGGTGAAGAGCATACAAGCTTCTGCGTGTTGCAAAAGGACATGGCCTTTTACAAGGTAAACTTTTTGTCTCACCTAATTGCTGAGCCAGGAGGGCTGGAGCCAGAAGGGTGGTGGAGTGGGGCTGGGGAAATGGCTGCAGAAAGTACAGAGGGGACATAACCCTTTCCTCTCGTGCTCCCCCAGTGAGGAGAAAGCCAGCTGAGAGTGGGCTTTTCTTCTTCCTCACAAACTACAGAGAAAAGAGCGATTTGGTATCCTGTATTTTTACATCTGCCGAAGCAGAATGCCACACATGCCTCTTCTCCCATTTCCTCCCTCCCCCTAGTTTTTGGTTGTTCTCAACCTTCTCTGGTTTGACAGTATATTAAGGAGAGTTTCAGGACACTGCTGCCACAGGTTACTACATTTTAGCAGACCTAGCGTAGGAAAACAATTCCTTCAAAGTGTAAAGTCAAATTTAGAGGTAGTCTAAGCTGAGAGAGAAGGCACTGATGTGTTGTCTGCCTTTTAGTTGGTTTCGGCTATTATTTCAGTCTAATTCACTGTGTAAGAGGAACGACTACGTCAAAAAGTTATGTTTCGTACAGCTCACCATTGCAGAAGTGGTCCCCATGCAATTTCCTATTCCCAGCACATCTGGATGAGTTGCAAGTGAAATCAGTCATTTTGAAAAATTACTACAATTTTCAGTAATTTTGCAGTCATTTTTCAGTCATCCAGTTAGCAGAATGAGCAGCAGGCTTTTGGTGACCTGACTAGTCTTCTAGCTTGGTTTTTATCGCCTAGATGTTTCAAGCAGCTCATGAAACAGTAACTGGGTTACCATTCCCATCACACTGTGAAACCAGCCATTATTATGCTTTCGTTGTGAAAAGTAACTCTCCTGGGCTGAGAGAGTCCCAGGCACAGTGTGACTCGGGTGCCAGACCCTCTGGATGAGGCAGGGCTGAGCCTGGGCTCTGCACGAGATTCCTCCGGTGTCTTCCTGGTGGAGAAGAGTGTTGTGGAAATGTCACTATACACTTGGCAATAGGAGGAGAAAAACAGTCAGATGCAAATGTTCAAAAAGGAAATCAGAGTGTAACAGATGATGTCGCAGTAGTCTTAGAGGGGAAAATAAGCACTGGCTCCTCTTCACTTGCCTGTCGGCATGCCCGCTCACATCTCCAACACTTGGCCTGAGGAATGTTTTTTCCCTTTGCAGTATCTGTGCCCCGTGTATGTGCCGCATCCCACCCGTGTGGCTGGGCACGCTGCTCCTTCTCCCACAGCTTGGGAAAATGCTCCCTTTGCCTGCTTCCTCCTGATTTCCTCCTGCTGGCCCTTTTCTTTTTTCCTTCCCTTCTCTGCTTTTATAGTTATTTCTTTCAACTTGTTTGTGAGTTAAAAACAAAAATTGTTTCTTTCTGGCAGAAGACCCTGTATCTTCTGGGGCAGTTTTCACACTACATGGTGCTTTTGCAGGTTAAGGCCTCTCCATCCCCTTCCTCCCCAGTCCTCCACCTTCCCCCATCTTCCCTTGCTCCCCTCAAGCTGTGGAGCTGAGTGTCAAATTATAATTTTTACTTTTTTCTTTCCATTGGATTTAAATTATTTGCACATCTTTCTCTGACCAGTAATTTACATATTTGTATATTAACTAAAGCTCAGTTATGACTTTTATTAGGCTGTTTTACAGTCTCTAGCTTCCTTTGCACCCCCAGGTTTCCAGTCTCTGAGCTGGTAGCCAGGGGGTGATGGGCACTCATGTTGCATGCTTTTATTACCTCGGAGAAGTCCTGCAGTCCTCGGTCTTTCGCCCGCCCGCTCTGACACTTGCAGCCCTCTCGCGGTACCAGTTTCCCAGCACTACTGGGAGCAGAGGCAGCTCCCATAAAGGGGAGACCAGAGGGGACTGCCTTGTGCTGGACCCTGTAGATCAGGGTGCGTGCCCTGGCTCACGTCCTGGGGCCGGGGGGGAAGACACAGGCTTTCCCCACTGCTGCAATTTCCCACTGGCTCTGAAGCAGCTGGAAAGAAGGCGCAGCGCTGCCCGGGGGGCAGACGCATGTTGGCTCCTGGTGCTCAGCTGAGTCGTAGCAGAGAGAGTTAATAGAGAGGGTTTTCAAGCTCACCTCAAATCCTCTCCTTGGGGAAATCCAAATGTGAGCACAGTTCATCTGCACCTACACATTCAGACTTCATAGCAACATGCACCAAGTCCTGAGAGCTAATTGTATATAGTTAGCTCTGTTCATTAGCTGGGCTGCTCTCCGAATTTGAAAGGCATCCATTTGACTAAGTGGTTGTATGTGCAACAACAGAGGCTCCTGCTCCAAGTGCCAGCAGTTTCCTGGAGGGTTTCATATAGCTCTGAAGATACACAAAAAAGAAAGCCAGCAGAGAAGCGTGTTCTCTGTTTACCTTTCTTCCCCTTTTCACCTTGCTTATTTCCTTTTTAACAATTTATGATCAAGTAATTAGCGTTGACCCAGTTGCAGTGGATTCTTTAGCTGCAGTTTGTTCTGTTAATTGAAAGAGCTTTATTTAATCTCAAGGCCTAGCCAGAGAAATGCACTAAAAAGCTCTTCAGAGATGAGGATGCTTTTATTTATACATCATGAGGATAGTTTTGTTTATACTCTAATACAACTTCACTTTTCTTATATTGTTCAGTGCACCAGGTATATTAATTAATATTAGTATTTAATACTCTAGCTGAACAGTAGAGCACCCTGGAGAAGATTTACATTTTTTTAATCTGTTAATTCATTCTGAAAGCAAGAAAAATCACGTGTTGATAAGAAGAAGGAGGAGCAGATCACATTTCTAATCAGAGTTCAGAAGCCCCACAGGTACCTTGCGCTGCCCAGGTAGAGTGACTTGCACCAGGGGCCATGAGAGGAGTCTCTGCTCAGAGCAGCATCCACATAGCTGTGTACCAGCCAGGCCTTCTGGAAGGAAACGGGGACTTGGTTTAGTAGTTATTTGAGCTTTATCAATAGACAGGACTTTCTTTTGCAATAGACAGGAGAAAGAAAACAGAGAGGGGCTGACTCGTGGAACGGAGACCCATGTCATTGTACACAGGCAGGAAAAAACCTTGGTGGCTTCTGATCCTTGGTTTTCTGATCCCCTTTTTCACTATTTCTTCTTCTATTGTCCATCTCTGAATATTGCCTGCCTTGAGGGCATGAAAATGCTTGTTATTCCAGGCATAGATTGTCTTCCTCCAAAATGGAGTTCATACAGTCTTTTGGTTTTCAGTTTATATGCTCTTAAAAAACATATTTCTCAAGAGAGCAGGGAAGGTCTTATGATACTACAAAGCTGGCTTAAGAAAGACAGCAGCTATTTCCAAACAAGCAGCAAATTATAATGGTTGTGTGTGCTGGATGGAAAATTCTTTTTCGTATTTCATTAAACTCCACAGGACTGAATCAGCTGAGTCAACTCAAGTGGCTCTTTCCAGAAAGATAAGTGGCCACTTATTTCCCATTGCCACATAAAGTGTTTCTCAAATGTACCTGAAAGTTATAAATAAAGACAAAGGACAATGAAGAATTTTCTTTTTATTTTCTTCAGATGCGACAAAGTTGCAATTGTTAGTGCTGTGGAACAAACTGAAGGTGAGAGTCCTGTCTAACATAAAAATGCCTTTGACGGAAAATTAAAGCTTTTGTGCAAATTTCTACAACATGTTTCCAGATGCCACATCCAGCCAATCTGTCAAATAGTTGATATAACGCAGGCTTTCCTCTTGGTCTTCCTAGAGAATGTTTCCCCATTAGAGACCTTCCAACTGTTTCTCCTGTTTCTACTGTTTCTAGATGTCTTTTATCCCCTTTGCCAAAGGCACCTTTCCAATCGCATTCCCTCAAGAGACAGATTCCAAAACATTTGCTCTCACTTGGCAAAATGATGATCTCTTGTCCCTTCAAAAGGTGTCTCATGTACAACTGGTCCTAGTAATGTCACTGGAGGTCATTTCTCATCACGGAGATTTGGGGGTACATGCAGTGTAGTATTTTGCCTTGGCAGTACTCTTGCTGTGTCCTATAGGTAAGTAGTGCTCAGAATAAGTGAGAGAATCTGTGCCTTGTAGACTGACTAAAGGAATGTGAAGCCAGATATTATTACTTCTACTCGTTCTATGGATATGGCCACAAAGCAGCCAGCATAACAATCAGGTCCTTGCTTATCTGAAGATTATTCTAAGAAAGAATAATGTGTTATTTGTTTAATTATGTCAGAATGTTGTTGTCCTTGACTCCCACCACTACAGCATTTAAAAATGAAAAATAACTCCTTTGCAGATGTGGGGTAGGGTCTAGAAAGTCATGTTATACCTTCAAGGTTAATTTGGCAAAGGACTAAAACAGAAAGCTCGGTGGAGGAGACTAAGGCAAGTTGTTTGATAAAAGCCTCTGTAGATTATATCACTGCTCTCCTTCCACTTGTGACGTTAATGGAAATGAATTCATCCACCTACAAGGACATGTGCCTGTTACTAACACAGGCACTTGTACATTTCTTCACTCTTCTCTTTCAGAGGCAAAAGATGAGAGGTCAGAGAAGGTCATAGTAGCTCTTTATCATTTTTTTTTCCCCCATGTTTACTTCTCCTGAGGAGGACAACAAGCAGTTTTAACAAGCCCTGAAGCTTCACAATCACTTAGATTGCCCAACATCTTAATTGCTTTCTGTGGTATGTATCAGTGAGAGTGTGATAAGGCTAAAATTCAAACCGAAATCCTGTGAGTGTTGACAGATGTAGGAATCTGACCGGGATGCAGGGCGCCGCTGTTCCCTTTCTGCTGGGCTGCGCCAGCACCCTAAGCCAAACACCCTGAGTTTTGGAGAGTTCATAATTAGTCAAGATCTGCATCAAAAATGTGCAGCTCAGATCCACTTTTGGTCTAAAATATGCCAGGCCACGTGCCAGAAGACACATACCTAATTACCAGGCTGTGCTGATTATTCCTTCTTCTGTACTTTTCTCAGTAAATTTAGAATAAATTATATCTTTGGCAAATTACACAAAGAGATGATTATACATTTAATTAGATGTTTACCTCTTGTTTTCTTCATGCAATAGTAACTAGTGCAGATTACAGGAACTCAGAATAATTTTTCTGTGTGGCCACATTTTCCCAGGGTTAGATTCAATGAAAAAAAAAAAAACCAAACAAAAACCAAAAAACCAGCAAAGCTTTTGGTTAGGGGAATATTTATAACATATTCACCTTCTTTTCTTCCTTTAATATGAAAATGAATAGTATCAGGGGTTGGTGTCTCAGCTATTTGCAATCCATTGGAAAATGCATATTAGAGGGGAAAATACATAATTTATTAAATGTATTGCTTAAGGTGAGAAACTTGAAATTGAGTTTTGTAAGTCTGGGGATTTTGGGTTATACTTGGCATAGGCTACTCAGTCTGCTGAATTATTCAGTGCTAAGCCTGCCAGTGGGAATAACAAGAAAACAGACATAGATTTTGAAATGTGTTTTCATTTGATTGGGAAAAAAAAAGTTTAAAAATTAAATAGCTACACTCAGAAAAAGCTTTATTCCCTCCTCATTGAAGAACTGTTGATGGATGACTGCAGTTCTGCCTGTGAAAGGAGTACCCATGTGTATTCACTTAATGGCACTTAAACAAGAATGTTATAAGAGACTGTACTGCCCATTACACTGCCACAAATGTTAAATATAATTAGAAATTGCTTCCCATTGCAACCATTTTTTTCCCAAGTAACCAAAAAGTACATATATGTTAGAAGATAAGGACAGAAGGTGGTCAAAATGCTGATGTCTCTTACACCTGTTTGAAGAAATCAACTTAAAAGGAAAACCCATCTCTTAGGATTGCTCTTTCACAGCAAAATCAGTTCCCTATGTTAGAAAAGCACTCTGATTTCCTTCAGAAATTGAAAGAATTGTGCAAATAGTAATTTTTACTTAGACTTAAATGTTGTCAGAGGAAAGTCTGTCTTTGCTTTACTGGAAGCTAACTCTGGCTTTTTGTTATCCAAGTATCAGATTACCTAGTGTCTGAAAGATTTCTTATGTATATAAAGAAAAACATTTTCTTGGCAACAAATATCTTCAACCACCACAAAGAAAGAATTGTTTCAGGAACTGAAGTAAAAACCTTATTTTGTCAAATCCCATTTTTTTTCATCATTAAAAGGGGGTAACTCCCCTTGATAACAGCAGGTTCTTTTTCTCCTCATCACAAGGTTGGGTAAGACCTCAGGAGATAGGAGGAATCAAAGTAACTAAGATCACACTCCATCTTACCTATGCTAAGTCACACTCTTTAGTTGGAAACAGGAATTGCTAGCAAGGGGCAAAAAGCATCTGAATCTGAAAGCTTTTCATTCCTGTCTATCCCATTTTTCCCACACCCTGCAATATTATACCCACAGCTTTTCTGTCCCTACGACCGACACTTCAAATAATCTCAATGAGAAGGGATGAAGACAGTCTCTGCCAATGGTTTCAATCTCACACCTCTGGTTCTGCACTTGCTCAGCAAAATATAATCCCCCAAAACTGAGGAAGTGAAGGTAGCAAAACGACCTCTTGGCAAAACACCAGGAAGTCTAATGAATAAAAAAAAAAAAAATGTAGCAAAATTCCCAGGTCATTCAAAGTGTGAGCATGGTCCTCCACTCTCAGAGTCCTCCATGCAAAACCACATGCAAAATGGTGCACCACAGGAGCATGGCATTCAAGTATGGGGCAGAGCAAGTCAAAGCCTTCACTGGCACAAACCAAACCCTGAAACATGGCAATAAAGCCAGCATGGTGGACTTGCATGTGGACCTTGATCAGTGAGGAGTTGCTATATGACTAGGTAGTAGCACAGCACCTTACACAATGACTGAGAAAAAGGATGTAGCAGGTTGTTGAATTTTACATCTGCCCATTTCATCATATGACACCTTTCCTTATCTTTGGGTAACACTGAATGCATTCACAGACATCATAGTAAGACAGTGCCAATGTGTCCATTTACAGGGAGCTAAGAGTTACAGCAAAGCAAAAAGCTGATTTCTGGACATCTACTTCCTCAAGCTGTAGGAAATGATTGACTTTCACAATGAAACAGCTTTTCGGAATTTCATATGTGCGTGCTTTCTCTGAATCACTGTTTTTGACATTTTGTTTAATACGTCATAAATTTGTACTACAATTGACTGACATACATCATGATAGTACTAATTTTTCAATAATATACTATTTTATCTATTCTTCATCATGTTTTGGTAAAAAGGAAGATGTTCTTTGTATTTTCTTTGATTAATTTTAACAACAAAGGCAGCAGTTGTCAGGCCTAGAAACAGCACTTTTGCAGATTAAAAAGGCTATGGAAAATTTCTAGGATTATCCAAGGAGAGACGTTCTAGGTGAGGAAGAAACCAGTGGAACAATTTTAAGAGAAACACCGAAATATCAGTTTAATCAACATGTAAACTCCTTTTGGAAGAAAAAGTTCTGGTTTTTTAATGCAAGCAAATAAAAGCTAGCATTTCTCATGTTCAGAGAGTTCACCAGTGATTGACAAACATACTTTTGCAAAGCTTTCTAAAGATCTTTTTATTTAGCAATATAAGGCAAATATTTCAACTTGATGACAATAGATTAGAATTATGGAATAACAAACACAAATCGGATTTTTTTTCACCCTAGGACTTGAGAAATATTCCCCAAGCTGACTAATAACTCTGGTCACTTCCTCTCTGTCTCACTCTTGTCCAGTCTGTGAAGGGCTCTTAAATATTTGTCAAATGCAAACAAGAAACAAGAAATAGGAAAGGTGTGGCTATATACGGGAAAATGGATATCCATAATTTTTAAGGACAAAAAAAGAGAGAAGTATAAATTACACGCATTACCCTGCTCCAGGGCTATTGAATTCAGCTGGAGTTTTTCCATCAGCCTCAATGACCTTTGGACCAGACTGTTATGATGAAGTGCAGAGTTCTCATCTCTTGCAGAAACTGTCTATTCAACCCAAAAGCCCGTCTCTGTGCTGGAGCCCTCCCACCCCGGCTGGGGCTGCGTTCAGACCACACTTCAGCCAGGACACCTGAGTTGAAATCCGACCTATTTAGCAAACACAGCACATTGTTTATTGAAGCAGATACCCCACTTAAAATGCAAGCATCATGTGGATGGACTCTGTCCAACTCTCCTTTGAGTCCAACTAACTGGAATGAAATTTATCTGTCTCCTGCTGCTCTGTGACAGTCTGGCAGCACAAAGCAGCTGTGAACTTAAGGGACGACTTGAAACATGCTCGGCCCAGGTATAAACGGTTACAAAAGGGACTGGGCAGGGTAGCATGATCTACCCATACAGTCATTTTAAGGTAGGGTCATGATTTCTAAAGGTTTATTTTTCCATAGGTGACCCCCGTGCTCTGCGCAGTGGTGAGAAGAAGCGACTGGACAGTGGATGACAGCTTGCATTTGTCACAGGAATTTTTCCAGCATGTTTCCTGCTCTCTAGGAAGTGAAATAATTCACTTGAATTTCCCCAGCTCCTTTGCAACTCTATAAAAGGCAAAACTGGTATGGAAACAGAGTGCTTACGGGCAAGATGAAATCCGAGTGGTGCACTTTTGTAGTCTTTTCCAAATACAATAAATTAAAGGTGTGGTTTGTTGTTGTTGGTTTTTTTTAAGGAAAACAGCTCTTGAAAAATTCTGGTAAGTCAGAAATTACCTGAATCTTTCACCATTTGAAATCTTTTAGCAACTTAAAAGATGTAATCTTTTTAGCAGGAACCTTTTCTAAACAATTCCCAAAATATTACTAACTGCTTTTTTCTTTTTTTTTCTTTTTCTTTTTTTTTTAAGTGAACCTACTCAATCTTGAAACAAACTTAGACTGATATTCTGAACAATCTTGATGTTCTTTTACTGTGTAATGAAGTACCCCCTTGGGCTTACCCAGAACTGGATGAACTTACATGAAAAATAATATGAGTCGTTACAGTACTCTCAGTTTGACTGGAATAAAGACGAGATTTTTTTTCAGAAGTATTCATCCATTTGGAAACACACAGTTCAGTAAGTAAATGAATACATGGGTCCTCATATAAAATCACCTTCCATAACACCTGTAATTAATCAATTTCCAGCAATTTCCCTACATAACTCTCCATGCTGTTTTCATCTTCTTCCCATAGCCCTAGAAACCATGCCTGTTCCATTTGGTTCTCACTGGTTCTTACCGGTGTGTAAGTATCTCAGCACTTCACTAGGTCACATTTCTTCTTACTGACAGTTATACACTTTCCAGCACAAACCACAAGTTGCAACAATTCAACTTTTGGAACAATTTGAAAACCTAGAGGCTTTCAGAACTTCATTCACCTCTCCTTTTTTGTTATATCACCACACTCATTGCTTTTTCAGAAAGATAAGAGAGGTCTTTCCACAATTTGGTCTCTTTGTTCCGATATTACCTGGCATGTTTTAGCTTCACACTTTCAGTTATTTAAAATGTTAGCATATTTTTTCTTGGGAAGATCATTCAAAAAACTAAACTTAGAAACGCTATGTCACGTCTGGTTCCTGAGCTCAAGACAGCCTAATAATTGTGGTATAGAAAATTAACTCCAGATTTCTGAGTATTAATTGTATTTATTAATGTCTGTGCATTGACAGCATTAATCACTACAGTGCAACTGATGGCATCACTTGAATCAAAACGAATTGTGCTATATGAAACCAAATTGCTATCTTGCACTTCCATGAGAATAAAACCCCCGGCATATATCCTTCACTGATGGTTTGCACCAGCAGCAAAACAGGCTCTGAAGGGGTAGTACATATAATGTCATGCCACCCTCTATCAGTCCTAAAAGTCAGAGTCATTCTGGGGCAATGCAGGGATGGCAAAGGGCCATTACTGGCCAGCACAGAGTAGAAAAGCCATCAGGGTGCATCAATCTGTTTGAATGCTGGGACTCCTAAATTAGAGTCACAGCTGACCCTTTTGTGCTTTCCCTTCAACTACACCAGTAGAAACTGAATATATACATGCATAAATATATGTACATGTTCGTATTTGTAAACATTTCCTGCCAGGAGCCAGATTTTCCTCACCCATGTATTAATTTTCTCTCTCTCAAACACACGTTCCTTAGCCTGTAATTCATCAATACTTGGAGGAGACTTAAGTTTGTTGTCTTTGGACATGGCCTACCATTACAGTCCACGCCCAGAGCTTCCACGCATTTATGAAATGTAAACAGCAACTACACTAAGAGTAATAAATATAGGATATATCCTACAAACTAATGCTGGAAGGCAGAGTTGTAATTTCTTTTAAAATCTATTTCATTCAAAAAAAAAAGTTCCATTCTCCTCGGATACCCCCTAACATTTCACATATTGATAAACTTACTAGGCATTTAAGGTATGACATTAACCAGTGAGCAGATCAATGAAGACACATTTTAGGTAGTTTGGGTGTCTTCCAGCTGCTTTTTTCTCCTCGTAAAGATGCTGTAGGACCACTGCTCGTGATCCACACCGATCCAGCCACATGCTGCCGGTACCCAGTGATTGGGCTCCCGGTGCTCCAGGTCCTTCAGCTGGCATCGCCCAGCTCCTCGTGACTCAGTCAGAGACTTCTGCTGGGCGGCGGCACCCAACGCTCAGCGCGAAGCTGTTCCAGCCGCTTCCCTCGCAGCAGGGTGCCATGCCCATTGCAGCAGTGCCTTTGAGCCGCCGCTGTGCGTGACGCGGCAGTAAGGGTCCAAAGGAGGGAATGGAGCCTGCAACCCACCGCAGCCCCCTGTAAATGGCGCTACGGCTTCCCGTCTTGTAGGAAGTGCCCGCTCCGTGACCCGTCGTTTCGGCTGTCTGGACGGCTGTCTCTTCGCTTCCTGGAGCAAAACAAAACAGCATCAAAAGACAGTGTCTCTCTCTTCCTTTTGTTTCACTACTTCTCTTCCACAGGGGCTCTCTGAACTCGTGTGCCCAGCTGGAATTAATACACTCAGAGTCTCTGCAGAGAAGGCTGGGGAAGTGGAGGAGGCCCACGGGGGCGATGTGAGTATTTGCTGTTGATGTACACATAAATCAGAACCCGGGTATCACTCTGCTGGATCTCTGAGGCAGGATCAAGGACAAAGGAACCTCAGTTTGTGATGCTCCGCTCCTAACTTTCCTGTGTCTGGTCCCCAGACTTGAATGAACAGCCCCTGGCATAAGTAATAACAAACGCCAAGGAAAGAAAGGCACATCTTTCTGCAGCTCCACATAAGCCAGGATGGATGCATTTTAGGCAGGCTGCAAGGATTCATCTGCATCTATCTACCTAAGCTTCAAAGTTGGCACCTCTTTCCAGAAGAGGCTGAGGCAAAGGCAAGGTAGGCAGGGAGGGAGAAGGGGAAGGCAACTGCAGAAGTAATAAGCACTACTCTCAAGTTATTCTTTTGATGCCACTCTGTTGTAGAAGCAGCTTGGCACTGGCTGGTACATGACCCAGCAGAACATCACCCTGGCCAAATGCCCTGCTGGTGCATCCACATCACAGGCAAGCATCTGGCTTCTGGATTTCCCCTTTCCAGTACAAGGTGGATATCAAGAGAAACGGGGAAGGAGGCATGCCAAGGTGTCCTACAGACAGTCTTTCTGAGAAAGTCTACCTTCTTGTTCACACACAGAGGTATACCTCAAAGGTGAGCGGGTTTTATAGCGCTTTTTTCCTGCCAATTCACTGTGACTATAGGCCTGGAGAGCTCCCTGCTGTGAGCCTTTGCTTTTAGCTTTAGATCCCCTGCACATTGGTGTCTGTGAGAGAGAGATTGCTAACTGGAAGAGGGCCAGCTGAGCGCTACACATACGCGTGTCTACATTGCCTAAACACTACCTCAGTCCAGTTCAGACCACTGCAGCTAGATTTCGCAGCACAGTTTGAGTGACAGGTCACTCAACGGACCAGTCTCAAAAGTTTTTATGGATGCTCTAGAGTTGGCTCTCTTACCTTACATAGTCCTCCAGTAAGCTTTGTCCCCTGCTATGACTCCACATGGCCTCTAGTCTCAAGCCATAACATGTATATCCTCAGTGTCAGGACACAAAAACACCAGCTGGGTGGGCTGCAAAGCAACCCTGTTATTATTTCAATCCCTTTGAACTGAAAAAACCACAAAAAGGATAATCATGTCTCAAAGCCAGGGACATAACCCATGGGACCTAAAGAGACCCATGGCCAACTGCTACAATGCGTGAATGTAGTCATTCTGCTCTAGAAGCACTGGAATGGAGCTGCATGGGTGGAAGACATTCTGCCACCTTTTGGGCTAGGAACCACTTCATTTGGTCTGCAATATAGTCACAGACAGATAGACCTCAGTCTTGACATTACACTGTAGTATGTGGCTCTTATTGTGCTCTGATCATTACTAAATCTAAAAATTGTTGCCAGTAGCATTTACAAATGAGGAAAATGAGGTATAAAACAGGTGATGGGCTTGCTCAGAACCAAGAACAGAACTTTTGAGTTTAGTGCTCATCATAAGCTGCTCTGCTTATGTTGCCTAAGACCTTGAACGAAGATACAGGCTTTAGGAGGAGCATTGACAGAGAAGAGGGAGATCTGCTCAAAGAGGAAGTTCTGCTGTTAGATTGTGCAAGAAATAACAAATTTGTGTTACGTAAAGAGAAGATGGTGAGGTCAAAGTGTTAACACTGATCAAAGAAGAAGATAGGAGCTTCATGATAATTTTATCATAGAAATAAAAAAGTTGAGAAGGTTTTCTGAGGTAAGACAAGAAGCCTAAATTTGATTCACTAAGTCTCTGTACCGATTTGCATTTCTAAAAATAACCATCATTTCAGAACATAGATTTGGCCCGCTGCATGAAGTTATTAGTCAATCCTGTCTGGTATTCAGCCTGGGTAGTAACAAGTAGCACGTGGTGATCAAATGGAATTATAGACAAAACGTGCTGTCCTTACCCAATTAGGCATTGCTACACATGGAGTGAAGCATTTCTTTCCAGCTCTCACTGCTGATGACTTTATGCCTTTGAGTATCAGGCTGAATTAGTCTTATCTCCTGCAAAGCTATATATAGTATTTTGCTGTTGTAAAACCTGGCATTAAAGAGGTTTTTGTACACATTAACCTTAGGCTGCTTGTGGTGGTTGGAACTACTGGAATTTCCAACACCATGATATTCTAAAAATACCATGGAAAACCTTGACTGTCCACGTGGAAAGCAACAGACCCTCAGAAACTCTTGGAACAAGGTGTACGTTTTGCTTCCAGGTAAGTTATGGTGTCATGATTGCAGCAAGTCAGCTGGGAGCAAAGCTGAGCAGTAGAGCTGGTGGGAGATTTATTGATCAAATGAGAAGAATCAGTATGTGCCAGACCTCCTACACATCTGTACTGACAGATCCTGCCATCTCCATTGTGGTGGTCAAGAGAGTCATGGCCCAGGGTCATGGATCGGAGCAAACTGAGGCATATCAGCTAAGAAGCAGAAAAAATTAGCCAGCAGTTCCCTTTTTTTTATTGTGCTGAATAGATTTCTATCAGAGCAGAAAAGCTGGATTCATGCACCCCTGAACCTGGATTTGTCCTAAGGGAACACCAATGACAAACTGTTCTTCAATATTTTTTCCCTGACAACACCAACTGCCTGAAAATGATGTGAAGAAGTAGCCTGCAGGCAGAAATGGATGGCATTAACTAAGAGGAAACATCACCTTAGTTTGTTCCTTGGGCCTGATACATCTCTTTAAGATTGCAAATGTTTTTAATGCTCAAGCAGTATAAACAATCTTAACAAATAGATGCCAACTGATCATGTTCCCAAGTGGCAGCTAGAGAAGGGCAATTCACGCAGCATCACAGCTGCTGTGTCTTTGGAAACGTTCATCTCCAAAATAAATGGAGCTGTCAGGAAAGAGGTAAGTAATAAGATAAAAGAACCCCTCACTTTCTAAAATTTATTTTCAGTTTATCACCAGAAATGCCGAATGAGGAAGCTCTAAGAAATATTCATGTCACCAGTATGGCTTTGGGTGGGGAAGACAAGGAGTACACAACCACGAAAATAGTATCCATCTTGCTCATTTAGCAAGTGGTTTTTAGCATTTGTTTTCCAATTCTGCTAAGGACTTGTGCCATGTCTGCCTGTTTCTGTTGTCAGCACTGCAGACCTTCCTAGTCTGGAATTGCCTTGAAGTCACTTTCAACTTGCAGACTAGGAACAGTGACAAAAGTACATAAATTTTCTCAGCAAGTCACTTTCCCTGGCAGCTCTTGAGCTTCATCCAGAAGCTATCCGTATTTATCACCATCTGACTGAAGAGTTGTACTGCTCCCAAAGGAGCTCTTTGCTTTTTTTCAACGGAGCTGTCACTCCGTCAGTATAGTAAGTCCAAAGTGAGCAGCTAATATGTCCTGGCAGTGGTTCCAGGAGGCCTCCATGATCATGTTTTTCCAGAAGAAGAAGGGCTTGCTACTGTGGTTAACTGGGGATACCCCTTCCTGAAGCTCCATCCAAGCATGTTTTGGTTTTTTTTTTTTTAACTCCTGTTTGGTTTAGTGTCATCTTTGGCACCAGGGTTAAAGCTGATCATTGTCAGCTAAAGGTGTCAATGCAGTTTGATGCCTAAACATGTAGACAGACACTGACTGGGAGTCTCCAAAGCGCATCACCCTGCAGCTCACAAATCAGTGGGTGTTAGGCACTGCAAAGTTTAGATATCTAACTTCTATCTAACCTCTATTTTGGGGCACTTAAATACAATCCCATAAGCCTCAAAAGCTCCAGCCTGCTACCACCTGTAGGAGTGAGCAGCAAAGTCCCCCTGGCACTGAGAGATGCTCAGAAACAGCTCCATAGTGACACAGCTGAGGGAAGCAATTTGTTCTTGCAGGTTCCCTTCCCTTGGCTTTCACACAGATCAGTCCAGGGATTTCTCATGGCCAGACCACTATAAATTAGCAGCCATCATGCTAAGTATGGTGACATTTTAAGCTTTTCACAGTTTTTGTCCCTTGCCATTTTTTTCCAATCCGCACCAGTATTTCTCTGCTTCCAAAGGCAAGCAGATGCATCTAAAAGTCTGTCCCTGGTTGCAAGTGAAGGTTTTATCTCTTTTTTAATTTGTACATTTTCACTTAAATGAAAATCCTACTTTCAGCTACAGCTTTGTAGTGGATTATAGGATAACTGAGGAAATTTAAGCAACAGTGTGTGTGATTAGTAGTTATGGTCCACCTTGACTCCTCTGAGGAAGGACAGTTCTTCCAGCCACAGGAGTTTTCACTGTTGTATGTTGTTGGACTTTTATGGCTATCTCAAGGTGTACCCAAATACTACTGGGTACATCCAGAGCTGCCTCGAGCCCTGCTAGATCCTCAACTATTGAACTGACCCATCACGGCCAAAGGAAACAATACTCATTGGCACTCTTCAGGCTGCTCTGACGTGCATTAGGAATTATCCACCACAAATTGGTCTGTAACATGGGAAAACAGTTATGAATTTATTCTTTTCTCTCCTGTTAAACTGTGCCAAATATTTGCAGTTCAGGCCTGTAAGTGAACTGGGGATTTCATGCAGGGATACCTTGAATTTCTCTGTATCATGCATCTGTAATGATTTCTTTTTTGTTCATCCAGGACATCCCACTGCCATCATGTCAGCTGTTAATAGTGTCATTCTTCCTCCATGAGCTATATAGCTTACTCCAGGAGCCACAGAGGTTATATCTGCACTGATTACTGTGCTTATGTGTCACAAGTTATTTCCCCTGCCTCCACAGAGACAGCACAGCATCCTTGAGAAAGTGGTTTAAACATAGCCATGAGACAAATTCACTCTTGAGGTAACCACTAAACTAAAAAGTTAGTCCAGGCATACATTTGGCCTTATATGTCAGCAGTTCTTTCAGAAACTCTACCTCCTTCTGCCTGGTGGAGGCTGGTGGCAACATGCCATCAGCAGCTGACTAGCATGACCCTTTGTCCAGAAATGGGGCAAGTGAGGTTATCAGGAGATAACTCAGCACCATTGTCACCATTCAGTCACCATCTTCCCTGGTCAGGCTGCCAAGGAGTTGTGGCATATGCTACACAAAATAACAATGTTATTTTAGGAGAACTATGCAATGAACTTCTGTCCTTAGTCCACCAGGTTCCCCACATGATGATTGCTGGGATGCTAACTGGAGCTTGCAGGGTTGCCATTGATGGAAAACTCAAAAGCTGGTGTTTTACCAAACATTATGATACACCTCTATGGCATGGACACAAGACATAGTTATGCATGACCAATATTAGCTGAATGTTTTTAGGCTGTATCTGTGGAAAATTAGCATTTCCCCCTGATGTGCTTGACTGGCTTCGCGTCATTCCTCTGGCGAGAGGGACAGAATTACAAAAGCTTTTTTTTTCTTTTTTTCCATGTGCCATAGCCAACAATGTTGTACGTTATTAGCCTGTAGCACAATTTCTAAAATTGGAATTTCCATTGCTTGGCAGGCAGACTAAATGTTTTCTTTTTGGAAAGGCTCTATCTGTTTCTCTCTCTGCTGCCTTTCTCCCATACCTCTCCAAAACATATGTTTTCAATATTTTTCATTTATATGAAAGAAATCACTGCTGACAGACATTTTTTCTTTGCAGTTTATCTCACATTGACCTCCTAAAAAAAAAAAAAAAAAAGAGATAAGGAAGAGAAGTCAGAGATGGATTTACTGGTACGATAGAAGAGAGAAGAAAAAAAAAAAAGAACAAATGAATTCCTCAGTTCAAACGTGAACCTGCCAGACTGCAAATCAAAGATTTGCTGAAATCCGGAAATGTTCAGATCATTTTTCCTTTTCCTTTTTTGTGCTTTGAGGTGCCGTCTGGGAACCATGGTGCCAAATCATTGTGAGGAAAGTGGTTGTTCCCAGTATCTTCAGCTGGCACCGGAAGCACCAGTTCTAGGAAGTCTCCCAGGGAAGCTGCTTTTTATACCTCCGCTCTAATTTTAGAGACAAGAGGTTTGGATAATATGAGCATGCATCCACTTTGCAAGAGGCTGCTGCAAACTGAACCTGACTGGAGCCTTTCAAGGGACGTGTGTGTCTCCCAGAAGCTCTGGGTTTCAAATGAAGGTCTTTAAAAGCATGGATCACTCCTGATTTCCCTATTTAAGGTGGCTGTAACAGAATCAAGCTCCAAGTTGCCAACTATGGGAAAGAGTTTTTAGAAATTAATAGTGCCTGTGAGCATGAACAAAAAAGAAGGACAAGGACATCTCAGTTTCTTAGGCTCAGTCCAGAAGCCGAGACTCACATCATTATTCAGTGATTTGATTGCTCCAAATGGTACTTACCAACAAAAAGGGATGCATTTTATGAATCAGTATCCACATCTGTGATTGCTAAGGACTTTGTTAGCTTGGTCCCCCAGTGTAGCACCCCCATAGCCGGAGATCTTTGTCATGAGCCTGGCTGGCCTCCCAGCACCACCTACTTCCACCTGAACTGGATGCCATGAGATCCCACCCAGAGGAGTCAAGCCTCCCAGGGAACAATGAGTAATTCTTGGGAGACGCCACTGGAAGGCTGCTGCCGTGGCACGGGAAGGCTGATAACATCTCCCGAGCCACAGCGGCCCTTTGTGTCGGCAGACACAAGTGGGATGTTCCTTCTTAAGCTTTCCAGAGTTGGAGGAAGTGGGCCTTGAAACACAATGCTCATTGAAATCGGCTTTCATCTGGGGGATCTCGCAGCGTAAGCACCGCTCGGTGATGTGCTTTCCATCTGCAGCCGAGGCCTCCTGATGCATTTCCTCTGTTTGTTCCAGAGGGATGGATGGCAGCACCTTAAAGCAGGCACATATTGTCCCGGCTGGTGGGCATTATTCTGGACTGTGGAAAACAGCAGTCCTGAGCAATAACAGTATCCTCAGGAGCCTCTGATGGAAGTGGATGACATGTCGAATTACCTCCTCCTTCTCCTTCCCTCTCCATATGAATAGCACACTCATTATAGAAGGGTTTAAAAGCATTTCACATCTAGCTGTGGTGATGTTACATGCTCTGTTGTTCAGGGTTTCTCTCGGCAAGGAAAGGCCACATACACTTATGACGCTGAAAGGTTTAAGCTCTGGACAACAATACTGTGAATGGGGGCTAACTACAACTGCTGGGAGACTGCTGAGTGTTACACACCATTGTTTCACTATGCTTGGCAGATTGGATTATACAAGAAATAGAGTTGAGAAGGACATTGTCATGAAGAGAGAGTCACTTCAGCCATGAACTAAGACACTGTGAAAGCAACTCAACCCAACAGTGCTTTTCCTGTCATGTGGCTACAGATTGCTCTTCTGCTTCAGG
Organism: Pelecanoides urinatrix; assembly: GCA_013400755.1. Lineage (NCBI taxonomy): Eukaryota > Metazoa > Chordata > Aves > Procellariiformes > Procellariidae > Pelecanoides > Pelecanoides urinatrix. The sequence continues at coordinate 98,158 of VZTQ01013544.1, read as the reverse complement.
CTGTGGCTTTGCACGACTTCTGGTTGTTCATGGAGTCTTGTAATTAACCACAAGAGCGACTAAGCTGAGGCTGGTTGCAAGTACAAATGAGTACCATATGAGTCTGCCACGTGGGCAAGTGTGTAACTGAATATGGGAGTATAAGGACAAAATGTAGCCATTTCTGAAGAGTAGATGTTCTCATCAAATTCTATGGAATAAATCCCCTTTTCTGCTACAGGGTACTGTGGAAAGAGATAGATGTGCTCTACTTATTTGGCATCTCCCTACCAGAAGTATTTCAGGAAGGCGCAAACTGCAGAGAGATGAGATTGGTAAGAAGGAACTGGAAGCAATTTGTCTTTCACAAACTCATTACTGAGCATTAGGCCTGAGCCCAGCTCATGGATCACAAGCAGGTTTTGGTAGCTGGGGATAGCTCCACCACTTAATCACCCTGAGAGGTTTATAGAAGGAGGAATATGCCAGACCAAAAATTCATTGCGTATATGCGGGGATGGGTGGTGTGTTGCATGAGAGGAGGAAATTACTACAAAAAATAACATCATCCCCTCACAGTCCACTTTGGTAACAAAATCTATTTTTAAATTTTCGTATCTAGAAATACCACTGGCGGATTCCCTCTGTGCCGCCTATTCAGGCACTCTAAAAAAAGGTCCTTACTTCCATCTGCCTCCAAAGAGTAAGTGCCATCCAGTCGGAAAGGGAGAAGAATGTCTTTTTTAACTCTTGATCACTTGTCTGTCTGGATCCAGACGTCACGAGGCTTCCTGGGTGGGCTCAGAGCAGTGGGGTGAGGCCGAGCTGGGGCAAAAGACAAGAAGAGAGAAGCAGGCAGGCAGGAGGGCAGGCTGCCTGCCCCACGATACTGCTGGAGAAGAGCCACTGGAATCAGAACTTAGGGCAAAAGCAGACTAAAAGGAAAATCACACCAAAAAATATAACAAGAAAAAAAATTTGAGAAAAGGAGGGAATTAAATGTTTTGTAAATATCTAATTTTTTTTTCCATACTGAGACAGCTCAGGGTATGCTAAACAAAGGGCAGTAGGATATACATTAGAGAAATCAGGAAAGTGTCAATTTATTAATATGTTAATTTACTGTAGCAAGAAGAAAGCAACTCAGCCCAGTGACCAAAGGAAGTTTTTGGTCAAATGCTAGGAAAAAAAAAGACCTGTGTGAATTTTGATAATAATACTGAGGATTACAATGGCGCCCAAAGACTTCAGTCAAGCTAGGCCTTTGCTGTGTGTAATGCTGTATAAGCATATAGTGCCCAATCAAGAACATTGTAATGCTTCACACAGGGGAGGTTCAGGGTGAATTGATAGACCTGAACTAGGACAGGATGAATTTTCCTCTTGTTCTGAGTTGACTGAAGAGGGATCCTGGTTTAGGCTGAGGCTATTCCTATAACTTTTAGATAATTAAAGCTAGGTGAAATAAATTCCAGCCTCAGCCTCTTTCACCTGGACGACAGTCAGACTAGAAATGGCATTAGTGTTGTGATGAATAGAATATAATAGAAAACAAACCTTTAGTTTGCCAAGCTTCTGAGATTAAGACATCTTTTTAGAAGTTAGGTGCTGCTGACATATATTGTTCCCACACTGCAGAAATCAAGGGAGCTGACTGGTAAAGAGTACCATACAGTAAAGAGTGTCTTAGTATGACTGTGTCTTTTCAAAGAAATACATATCTTTAAAACATATCTTTAGTATAATCACTGTTTAGAAAGCAGCCATGTCACTTCCAAACACACCTAACCCTTTTCTGGGGCTTCTCAGATTCTCTATGTTGAAAGAAAGCTCTCTGTATTGAAGATCTCAGAGATATTTAATATAATAATTCTTTTTGTTCTTGACTTTGTACAGAGACTCACTGTATTTTTCATTATTCTCAATGCGTCTCTGAAGAGACATCTGCCTAAATCCCACTTCTAGAAGAAGTGCATGAAAGATTTACACTGGCACTTAAGAGTGTACCTGAAACAGAGGGAGGGTCAGCAGAGTAAGGTGAGATGTGCTGGCAGTGATTTAAAGGGAGACGATAGAGGAATATAACCTCTTAAGTCAGTTGTCGCATTGTTATTTATGCAGTTCCAGCTTTAGCCATCCTCCCACAAACTTACCAGGACTCAACAGCTGCTTCTACTTGCTTTCACTTAATGTGATATTTTAAAGCATGGTGGAAATTAAATCATACAATCACCACGAATGAGACCAGTTTATTAACCAAAAGACTAAAGTCTCAGACAGAGTAGTAAGAGAGTAAACATGATATCATGACCTCTGGTACCACTGGTATTCCTTCTTTTTTCCATAGAGAACTGCCTACAGCTTTAGTCAAACGGTACCTTAAGAAAAGTCCTATCAGACAGGAACTATCATCCCTTGGTCTCTCCTTTCCTTTAGCTGATATCAGTCTGAATCACTTCATGTGAAATTCAGTGACTAAGTACCACATTTCATCGACATGGATCTCAACTGCTTCCCACAGTGCTGCATCTTTAGTGATTGGCCACAGCATCTGAGACTGTCAGATAGTGGAAGTCGTGTAAAGCACCACGGTGGGACAGAGTAGTCACAGCATTTCTTGGTTACCCTGGGTTGGGCAGGCGGTGAGTAAGCAGTGTAATACCAAATGTGGGTGTCACTAGATAAAGTATGTCAGCATGACTACAGTCTAAATATTATAAACTTAAAGCAGCTTAAGTCCCTAAGTGCCTCCACAGACGCACAAATCCAACATTAAAATCTGAAAAACTTTAGCTTTGCTGTCGGTTAAGCCTGGAGGCGCTTAAATTCTTCATGATACTTGCATTCCTCTTTGGGGCATGAGCCAAAACACCTGGGTGGTGTTGTGGCAGCGGCACTGGGCCGAGCTCCCAGGAAGAGGTAGAGACCAAGGCGGCTTATGGAGCAAAGCTTGCTCTCCTCTGCAACATTTCCAGCCAGTTATCTTAACTCTGCAGCTTTGCTGTCCCCCCTGCCTTTTCCCCCTGGTTGTTGCACTGAAAGAAAGTGAGGGAAGGAACTTTAACCAGCATTTCAGTGTCCTCCCCCTGTCTCCCCTTCACCTTCGCTCAGTGCTCCCCGTATCTTTGGAAAGAGGTGGTTTTCCCACCTGCTTCAACAAGAATTGCAAACACCTCCCCACTGACCTCCTCCCAGTTGGCTGCAGTGTTTGTGGTTGTCTTTTTGCCTCCATGCATTCAGCATATATTGGTTTAACAAAACTGATGGTGTGCAATTAAACCTACAATTTTTTGTTACTCACCAGAAGACTGTTTTTGTGCTTCGTTATGTTCCCCGCATCCCTATCCCTGAGTCAGTAAAGGCTGAAGCTTTTCAACACAATATGCTTTTGTTAAGGAGCCCATCCTCAAATTGACAACATGTTCCATCCAGCATTAATTTAGCATCTAACTCATCGATAAAACCTGACTGTTACAAAAAAGGCTGGAGGGGGAATCAACATTAAAAGCACTAAAAATAAAAATTCCTTCTTAAACTGGGATACCTGGGAACAAGCCCACAGAGTCAATGAGAAACAGAAGGCCAGATCCCAGGTTCACTGCCGAATAGCAGTGAATCTCCCCCTAAAAGTGCCTCCTAGGCTGACCCTGTGCCCTTGAGTCCCATGTCCCTTGGGAGCTGCAGTGCAGGAACAGAACAGCCCCTCCGGGTCTCTGCTTGCCCTGCCTGCTCCATCCCTACCGGCCTGTGACGCATGTACCCGGGTGTAGCAGGCGAGGGGGTGAAGTTGTGAGAGCCTGAAGAGGCCTCGGGAGCTTTGCATTGCATACAGAAAAAGGACAGAAAAAAATAGAGGCAAGGGTTTGGAGTCTCTAATCAGCAGAGATTGCTTCCTGTGCAGAAGTCAGCTGTTTCCATACAATAGCCAAGCTCTTCGGTCTCTAGGCGCCATCCCAAGGTCATCACTTTTCCATTGTTGTTCCCCACCCCCATGGAAAATTCCTGTGCTCTTTTATGTATATAAGCATGGGGGTTCTTTTTTAAACTTGGAAAACTCACTCCTGCCTCTCGTGGTTCTGGAAGAGTTCGGCACTAGGTACTGACCTGAACTTGGCTTTTCAGGGCTTTTCTTTCACTCTGCATCGTCAATGCGTGATGTGCCTCTTATCTCAAGAACTTTTTAAGGTTTTTAAGCAAAATACTTATCTGCACTGTGTTATGTGGAACCAAATTTGTAAGCCAAATTAAAATCTGACATTTTTTCCTACTTGCTTTTCTAAGAATTCATGTGTCATTGACCTCTGAGACAGTAAGAAATGAGGCCGTGTCAGTTCCTAGATATTGCTCCCTTATAAAATATTTATTTACTTACACACATACAAACCTTGCTCTTTTAATCCTACCTAGTGGAAACTCTGTGAAAGAAAGTGTTTTATTCTAAGAAGCCATTGAGCCATCATTGCATTGGTTTATTTTGAGACCGGCTGAACAATATTCTAAAATCTTCAGAATTCAGAAGTCCTGTAGAAACATATTCATTCTGGGCAGCTTCTCTGTTTTCTCAGAATTCTTCCAAATCCCTTTCACTGGGCTAGAGCTGATCCTGGGCAACACTACGCAACTTCTTAAAAGCCACTGCTTGTTATCTGTTGCTGCTGACATCGGTTGGACAAGGAGATTTAGCCCTTTGCAGGTTTGATGCCACCTATAACCCAGTCTACAGTTTTCAGAAGCTTTGGCTAATTCACTGTGAATTTTTCTCGGCTGATGTAGTTTACGAAGCAGAACTGGAAAAAAATTGTGGATTTCAGGAAAGGCCTATTCGCCGGCACCTCATGCTGCTCAGGAATGCAAGATGGGAACAGTTTATTACCATACCAACACTAGGATCTCCGCATGAGATATTGGCCTCTCAGGATGTTCAGTGGTGATTGTGGTCTCACAACGTCGTCTCTGGTGTCATTTAATGCTAATGAAACAATTGAGCTCCTCAGCCTGTGGCTTACACAATATTTAGGACAACTCAGTGCTTTAACGTGCAACCATTGAAGGAGGCCAAGTCAGATGAAAATGGTGTATTTAGTTATGAAAAATGTTTTTTCCTGACCTATCCTTCTTTTTTTTTCCTCAAAGGAACACGTTTTGATTGTCCCTACTGTTGCTGAAGCAACCAAGGCTGGGCCACAGCTGTGCCCCCCACTGTGTCTGGGTTTGGGGGGTGAGGGCACTTGCTTGGATATATAGACTCCTTTGAACATGTAAGCTATTGCTGCTTGTAACTCACCCTTTAATTTCTCTCTGGGTGATTTTTTGCAGTTCATGCTTCTTAAGTTCCCTCAGGGGCACAGAAATCTGCTGCTCAGCTGCCAGCCGAGTCCATGAAATCTGTGCCTCTTAGAATCCTCTTCAAGAAGATATGGCCAGACAGGCTTCACAGTTCTGCTGGGAACAATTGCTGTTAAAACACGTTTGTTTGAAGGCTTTTTCCCAGTTCTATGGGCTCTGATTATTTCTTTTCCAGTACATTATTCCACTGAAATAGTTTCTTTGGGGCTATTTCTAGCTGCTGAATAGATTATCATTCTACCATTAGACAAGACACCACAAAAACCCTCTCTGATGACTGTGTCATTTTGAAAATCCTGAGTGAGTTACTGTTTAACATGAAACCTGTGTAGTATACATAGGACACAAAGGAAATTACATGCTTTTCAGATTCTGTGAATAGATTTTTGTACTATTTGGGGTTATTTAAAAAAATAAAATAAAATATTTTGGTTGTAAACCATTGCTTTGTTATGTTAGCACAGTTCAAAGTGACAGGTAGAAACTTAAGCACAAAAGGCTGTAGAGATTTACATATGGCATCTGTACACTGCCCTTTCACCCTTTCCTTGATGACTGTCACTACTGTATTATGTCAAGTGCCAATAGGATTGTACCATCATGTTGAAACGTTGGCATTTTGTTCTACTACATACAGCTTTTAATTAAAGGCCCTTTTTAAGATAGATCCCAAAAATTCAACTACACAAGCCTTTTCCTTCTCAAGGATGACTTTTCATGTCTAATATTTACTGCCACAGCAAGATATCCAAGCACTTTCTACTAAGTATGGTATTCTTTGTCACTACTGAGTATCTGCACTAGTACAGTTTACTTGTTGCTGTTTTCCAGAAACCGTTAAGTCCTCGGTTGCCCATAATAAGGATTAATACAGATTTCTTTACAGCCCCTACAGTAATGGCTCAGATCAGTATAGTTCTTAATAACGCCGTACTAGGGTTTCAGATAACAATGTCACAGCACTACGTCTGGCATTGATTCTTAATGAAAAAAGAGAATGTACATATTTATATACTTCAGTGCAAAAGCATAGTCAAATAATGTTTTAGAATTGTGAAAGATAATTAGTAGTACTATAAGAAATACTATAAGAAATGTAAAGTCTGTTTCATTTCACACATAAATAAAATTTAAAAGAAAAAGAAAATATGCTCCTAATTTGCACAATATCACTCTAATTAGGCTCTTAGACAGGACACTTTGCTGTATCACCCAGGTATCACTCAGCAGACTGCCACACAGACTGAGCTGCACCTCTCTTAATGTCCTTTCCATCCCTCTCTCCCCTTCCTCTCTCTGGCAGAAAATGGTATGAGATTTAGTGTTTAAAAACAAATCAGGCAAAACCAACTAGAGCAGAACAACCTTTGCTTCTCAGGACAATTGCAAATTCATTCCCAAGAAACACAGTCAATATCACCTCCACCCTTTATTGCAATGATTTGAATATTGTTTTCTTTTAATATTATTTATTTAAATTCATTTGTTTCAGGTCAATGGGTCATTTAAAGCTAATAATATGTAATACTGCAGCCCCCAAATTTTACGATCATGCAGGAGCTTTGCGCTGTTCACTGAAATGTATGAAGTACTCAAGGAAAGGGGATGAAATGGCAATAATCTGGGATGAAGTAGAAGATTAACTTGGAGTTTTATTTTATTTAAAGATGAGATTTGCCCTCATATGTTATTATATGCTATAATGATGTTTCTGAAAAGGATGGACAGATTGACTTCCTCAACTTTGCTGTGAGATATTTCCCAGATGGGTTAATAGCTAATATTGTAACAATTTTTTTGTGTTTGTCTTCTCTTCCTAGGTCTCATTTATATTTTTGAAGAAGATGATTCCTTCCTGCTACGATTCAATACCTAGTTTATTAAAATCTTCCCAGTTTCTTAGATTATCTTTATCCTCAAAATTGCTGTCATAGAGGTGAAGCCCCTTGGAATAATGACTATGACATGACTTTTTAAAATCCCTCAAGTAGTTAATTATATTCCTGGAGAGCTGGGGTAATAACAAGAATATGCTGAGTTGTAATAAAAATGTAAGAAGATTTTTAGAGGGGTATAAATCAGTCTTTAACTACAGTCTGTTTTGAATTATCAAAGGCAATAGGGAGAGGGAGAAGGGGAGCAGAAATGAGATAACTCACGTGAAGCAATAACACAGGAAATATAAACCATATGTGAGCTAGGCTATGAAAATACACCAACATATTCACCCTCAAAAAAACTTGTAAACACATTTCCATGGAGAGCAGAAATAACTGTAAGCAGCAGTTGGTCACCTGGGGCCCAGCACACGTGGCTTTCGCCCCCCACGGCTGAGCCCAAGGCAGGGCACTACCCCCACACCGCCGGGGACAGGTGGAAACTGGTCACAGGTGACTGAGGGTGATGGTACCAGGGGTGCCTGGCAGGAGTGCCTACCTGGATGTAGGCACAGCACAGCATGGTATGTTTTCCACACGTGCGGTACTCAGCGGCTCTGATGGAGGCAGGCGCTCTGCAGTGGGCAGGGGCTTTCCCACGCAGCATCCGCCACCGCACGGGAGCTGCACGCAGAGGTTTCCCCCTCATCGCAAGAGGGGATGAGACCTCACCTTGCAGCAGGAAGCTGCACAGGACAAGTCTGTGCAAACACATAGTTCCTGCGGAGCAGCTGGCACCAGGTGATCGCGTATAAAAACTTCACACACATTTTAGTATTTAGCATGCGGAGGTACTGAGCTATGGCTGGGGTTCTTGATGCTGTTAACTAAAGGCCATCATTTTTTAATTTGTGGCTGCTGGGTGCTCTTTAAGAAAGGAAAACAGAGGCAAGCTTACTGGTGACACGAGCTTCTGCAGCAATTTCTATGCTCCTGCTCTATTTGGCTGACATTCGAGGAATAGCTATAGCATAAAGGAGGTGCTACTCCTTACCCTCTGCTTTCTAGGAACCCCACTGCATGGATGAGTTACTGTTGCACTTTATACAAATCGTGTTTTTTCTTCCTTGGCCCATGACTCTCATAAAAAAGAAGCTTCTTTTATCACTACCTAAAAATAAAGAACACTAACAAAATGCTCTGATTAAAGTGATTCATTCATCAGCAGAATGATTTTTGCATGTTGCTACTTTGTATGTGAGAACTATTACACAAGGAAAGTGGCTGTGAATAGACTTAGTGTTTACATAGTACCAAAGTATAAGGTTGCTCCTTGTCACCAAAACAGTACTGAACCCTCATGAAACACTAACATGTGCATGGTAGCCGATGACGCATCACTGCTGCCTACATTAGCACAGCAAAGATGCTTTGTTCTCTGATGTCATGAGTTTCAAATCCCAGCTGGGGATTTACTGACTAAGCCACAGTGAGCTGCTGTGAGCTCCCTCCCAAAAGGAGAAGAGGAATAAAATAGAAAGGCTTTCTCCTTTCCATTTCACTTCAGAAGGACTGCTAACTACTGGGAGTTATTTCCCTGTCGGTACCAAAATATTACTAGAGTTCTTGCTGACAAGAGCTACGTACACCCATCAGTGGAGAAAAGGCTCATTAGCCACCCCAGGACAAGGCATAATAGTGATTCCTCTGAATTCAGATATATAAATCACAGACGAAATCTTCATTCAAATAAAATTAGAAACTGCAACTCCATCCTACCATGGGTTGCAACTGGTAATTGCTCTGCATTTCTCTATAGCAGGCCACTTGTTCCCCTGCAGAAATGCAGACTGAGGAATTCCAGTTTTACTGCCAGGTAGCCACTTCTTAATTTTTTCTTTCGTGTTTCTGCAACTTGTCTTTTAGTAATGGCACAACATGTATTCTGTATGGAAGACTTACAACATACAAGCCTCGTATAGGCACACAGAAAACTATTTTTTCTGCCTTCTTCACTGTGAGACGTGGGTAGTGCGAGTGTATCACCAGAGCCGAGGCTAGTGAACCTCTACAGGAGGTTCTTCGTGCTGAGAACTAAACCAGAAGAGGACAGGGCCTGGACTCTTGCTGTTACTGTTGGTTGTGACCTTTCTGTGTGATGATCCCAAAGCACTACACAATGGTTGAAGAATTAGCCTCACAGCATTCTTAGAAAGCAGGGATTATTACTTCATTGTTAAAGAAGGGGAAACTCAGTCACAGAAAAGTTGTGACTTGCACATGGTCACACAGGAAGGAGTCAGGAAGAGGAAAAAAAGGCCTAACCAGTGACTTAAACTCTTCATCTTTTCCTTCTAGTTATTCACTGCATGATCTTGGGCAACTCCTGTATACCAACCCAAAGAAGATCTTTAAAGCTTCATTCATATATGGACAGCACATGGAGATACTCGGATGGAAAGGATAACTAACAATTTCTCATTGCTGTTGTCAAGAAGCATGGGCTGAAGTCAGGCAGTACCTGAGTCAGGCAGGTTTGCAGAAGCCTGCTGGGTGGGAGGGGTGGCAGGAGCGTGAGCACCAGCCTGGCTTTTCCCCCCGCAGAAGCAATCCACTGCCAGAAGCGCTTCACAAAAACAGTGTAAAGAAGGGAAAAGTGGGCGCTGGTGGAAGAAAAGTCTGCTTGAAGCAGTCCCAGAGCATGAAAGCATTCAAAATCATATGACTCCTGTGTGCTGTCACATCTCTTCCCCCTGAGTGAGGGCCAGGTGGGAGTCAAAAGGATAAATCTCCATCCTGGCCCCAGGGAATGGACAGGTCTGAAAAAACTCTCAAACTAAGGGAGGATATGAAACAAGACCAGGCACTGAAATGCAGAGGAATCAGCAGGGAAGACTGACAAATCTGGGTGAAGATAAGTACCCAAGGACAGTGTGAGAGAACTAAGGAAAAATAATAAGCAAGAATATAAAAAGGATTATAATTGGTCCAGTTTGTTGCAGGTGTCCACAAAGGTCAGTCAGAAAAAGTGAAAAGTAAGATTGAAAAGTGATTTCTCATCCCTAACTCTAGAAAAAGCAATGAGAACTTATTTCTTCAGGGTGAGGGGAAAAAGAAATCTTTTGCTATTGCAGAGATTGCGGCACATTAGATGAGGGGGTTATGAAAGTTCAAACACACCCAAAATCTGTCAGCTTCTTAACTACCCATTTTGGAGCTAAATGCACACCAGGCTAGATGTACAGGCAGGGGTGTTGCAGGAAAAGTACCTAATGGTTGTGTTTAAAATAGCACCAACCCTTCCTATCTTACTGGCATTGACTACGGGGACAGGCACACCCACTCAGGCATGCTTTGTGCTTCAAATATTTTACTGGTCCGACTATTTTGATTAGAGATGTGATTTCTTTTTAACTGGAATTACTGTGGCAGTAAAAGCCCTCAGGTAGAGGCCACTGTACAGCCGTATAAATATGACCATATTAATGGTCATTCAACATCTCTTTCAATTTCCACATGGAATTAGGCAAAGCAGTATAAAATAATACTCTATTTCTAAACTACGCCAGTGCAGAGGCTGCTCTATTATTTTAAGTACCCCAGGCGGCAGTTAGATTTTCTGGACTTATCGGCTTACCCAGGTGGAAATCGCTGTCTCACCTTCACTGATGGGAGGCTGCCTCACAGTAGCTGAGAGTATTAACTTTGTCTGGCCAGACTGTTCGATCAATGTCCAAAGCTGGGCTTAACCTTGCTTGTTAAGTCAATTCAAACCTGAATGTTTCCTTTGGCTGTCCTCTCCTTCTGGTGACTGTGGATCATCTTTAGACTACCCCTTTGGCAAAATAAGTCAAAACTAATGATGCAATTGCAGAGAATTTAATGAAGTTACACCATCAATTAATAAAGGTTGGCCAGCCTTTATTAACGTCATCATTGCTGGCTCAAAATAGGCCTTTGTAAGAGCTGTTAAGCGTTGCACAAACCTTGCACGGCAGACATGCTCCGGGCTGAGGTGTTCTCGGTCAGACACCAGAGCCGCAGGGGGAGCACAGCAGCGCCGGGCAAAGCCCACTCGAGGGGTCTTCGTGGCAGAAGCAAAATGTTGGCAGCTGAAGGACAGAGGCTTGGGCCATGAGGCTCCTGCTGCAGAAAGGGAAGGAGAGGAGAGATGCAGCACTGCAGCAGGGGACTGTGGGGAGAGACTTGGTGCTGGTGCTGGTTGCCAGCTGAGGAGCAGCACTGGTGGCAGCTGGCCAGCAGGACAGGCACCATGGCACACTCAGCGGCAGCCCTAAAATGTATAAAGCGAGCACCAGGAAGATATGGGGGGAGGCTGGTACTTGAGAAGGAGGCTAAAAGAGAGCAAAGGAATCGAGTCACTCCCTCACAGTTGCTCCACCTGCTTGGAGCAAAAAAGGGTATGGTCATGCTTGAGGTACAGTGGGAGCGAGCATCAGGGGATCTCTTCTGATTTATTATTTTATAAGCCACTGTGTGTGGGCTATGCACCTGGACTTGCCCTGACTCGCAGTAGTTCGGGGGGGGATCTGAGTTGCACTGTCCTGTGTGCAAGCCGCCCAAGGCATCACACACGGTGGGAGAAGGCTCTTCTCCTTCCCTCTGCTCTCCGTAGCTGCAAGCATATCTCCAGGTGAAGGGAATATTTGAATGAGGATACTAAACTCAGCAGTAAGCCTGTGCTTACACATTAAAATCAGCTATGTTATTCTGGTCTGAAAATAGAAGAGGAAGAATCAGTCCCAACTTGAACTGGATCCTGAAAAATATATTTAGGGCCTTCTCTGCTCCACAAATTATCCTGCAAGCTCAGCAGAACCAGTTACCCATTGCATTTATGGACAACCAACAACAGCTCTCCTAACTCCTGCCAGTACAGGTCTTTTGGGTGTTTTCCTCTTCAGATCTACAACCTGCAATGGAGGCACCACACCGGGAGCAGGGATTCAGCAACACTTCATCCTGTGGAGAGTGCTGTCCTGCCCTGAGCACGTGTGGACAAGGCTTTCGCTGAGGAGCCACAGGCCAAGCTGCACTCGCACTCTGCAGAAGTCGCGTGGGGAAGACACTTGGAGGGGAGGGACGGGGACTGATGCAGAGCCGGTCTCTGCGCAACTCTGAAGATGAATGCTGAGAGGGTCCTTGTTCCATGTGTGCCTCCTACTTTGTCCTAATGGCTTGGCAGGGAAAAAACACCAGTGCCTGAATGAAAAAAATATGTTCACATATGTTTAATCCATTCCCAACTAAATCCCCATCATTATCTGCAGCCAGCACTACATATAATTAAGGGGTTTATTTTTGTGTTACAAAATCTCCCCATAATTATGGAGTGTTTGTGAATTGCAGCATTTCTGTGTGTATGTTTGAAGAAGTGAGGGACCTGTCATTTTCTCCATTTCCTAGTATATCACCTACATTTTCCTTTCTGCCCATACACCATTAGCTTCCTTCCCTCTACCATACAACCAGCTCCATTAAGGTAATTTTTTTTTATAAAAAAGCAAAGATGAAACTCCTTGTGAAGTACCCTCACAGACACCAAGCGAGGTGTCTGACAAGTCACCATTTTTGCTCTGTGTCATCTTTCTCATCTGGAAGTCTGGGATACTTTGAAATAAAAAGTAACGATGTGAGACTGAGTTAAGAGCCAGGGGAGAACTCTCCAAAGATTTGCTATTTTGCTGTCAAACAGTTACAGAACTGTTAATTAGAATTCCTTTATATCATCATAGACAGAGAGAGACAGGAGTGATTGAATTTCCAGGTGATAGGAGGGTCCTGCAGGTTCTCTTCCCTACTCATTCAGTTCCTCCTTATCTAAAGGATGTTGGCAGGAGGATGAGTTCATACTACCAAACAGGGAAATTGAAGCTGTGAAAAAAAAAAACCTACAAAATTTAGAAATTAAAGGACTGTCATACATAAATGTCGATAGCTAGCTTGGAACTTACAAGATCCTTAAATGAAACTTGCATTAAAGTCTATTGCAAAATAGATACTAGTGATGTCGGGTTTACATTTGCCCAATGTGCTTCAAAAAGCTGTCCATTAAGATTCCTGGATTATTTTATCCCATGTTTTTGCAAAATGTTTAAAAAGAGACATTTGGCTTTAGCTATAACAGTAGTAAAATACAAAAATAGAAGGGGTAACAGTAAATAAAAAATAACATCATTTGATTCTAGATAATCATTTGATAACAATGAGCTAACTTAAAATCTTAAATTACAAAGAAAAACAAAATAGACAAAGATATGCACATACATATCTTCTGATCTTTACAGATATCAATTCTGTTTTATTACAGTCTTATTTGTGCTTACTTTCCTTTTAGAACTAACAATGAATTACAAAGTTATGAAAACTGCACATCACTGATTTGTTTGCTGCTATCAAGTCTGACAGGAGATTTTGGCACATGGATTGCTTGTGATTTTTTATTTAAAATGTTATTTCTCCTTTAGCCTGTGTGACTTCTCACATCTTGATTCACAAATAATTAATTTTCTCAGTGGGAAGCATGCAAAATGGTCATGCATGAGAATAGAATCATTTTGTTTACAAAACCTTTTTTAAAAGAGTAATTTAAATTTGACCTAGTAAAGTATCAAGTGTTTCTTATCTACCAGCAATGGTATTCTTCTTATCAAGTTATGCAGTCATTAGGACAACTCAGAAGTAGCATGCCTCTGTGTTATCTATTAATATGATGATAATTATTATTTATTAGTATTGCAGCAATAATGTGGTTCCTGAAGGCTTGCTATAATTGAAGTTACCACTTTCCACTTGAGGCTCTTTTGACATGAAATGATATAATTACCTAATTAACTGGAAAGGGATGTAATAAAAACAATAGAAGCGTCCCTCATTTTAGATATTTTTCTGTGGAGGGAGTAAGGCAGTGGTAAAGGAGTCCCTGTAAAATCATCTAGTTCTCCAAGCATCCTCTTTACAGAAAGCCTGAATGGGGCAGAAAAACCCATTCCTGGCCCAAGGAGCACTGGTTTGGGGCATATTCCTCTGCTGCTGCTGATGCACATACATACTTAAGCTGCAGTGAATGTCACTGAAGTCAGCTGGGACCCCAGCAAATGGTTATAAGGCAACTATTTCCTGTGCTCGTGTCATTCCTGTGACACAGCTGTAGTTTCAACCCAGGAGAGTTTTCCCAGGCCCTCTTCATTGCCTGAACAGAAAAACAAGATGAACTATGAAACTGTTGGCTGCTCTTCTGCCAGAACTCTCTCTGATTTTCAGGCTTTTTGAAGGCATCTGTCCACAGGCTTTAAGAAGGTTAAGTAAATGGATCAGTTACTGGCAAAATAAATATCCATAGACATGCTTCCAATGGTGTGATTTTAATGCAAGAGTACGCTTGTGCTACACACAGTGCTCATTTCATTCAATGCTCTTACATCATGGGTTAAAAAATGTGTGGAGAGCAGCAACATTTACCTAAACGTGGGTTAGAAATGCTGCATGTTAACTGGGATCATGAAATAACATGATTATGAAAGCTAATCTTTCAGCTGAGCTAGGAAAGTGCCATGTAGGTGAATATATTTGTCCCTTTATCTTGACATTTCACTCATTATTTTGTCTTACGAATGCTCTTTTAGGATGATTGTTGCTTGGCTCTTTGAATCAGTATTTGAATGCAAAGTGGATGGAGAAAATTACCAACTTAGAAAAAGGTATTTGCTTTAGTGTTACCAGTGTCAGGATATCAGAGAATCAAGCTTTTCCATTCTGCTTACTAGATAAGAAGAGCCTACTTTCCATAGGAAAGCCTGTTTTACCAGCTCAGCTACACCTTTTCCTCCTTCTTTCTATATTATCTCTGTTTAGCTGAATTGGTTATTGAGGAGAACATGGTCAAATAAAACAAAAACCACAAACAGGCAAAGACAGACATTTGAATATTACTTGCATCTGAAATGAATTTACTCTGGCCAGCTGAGAATGATTATCCAGTTAGGGAGCCGAAAAAGCTCCATGTCTTACCTAGCCAAGCAAGACTAAGGGCCGTTGCTCACATGCAAAGGAATGTGCAATGAATCTATTCATTACTATTTTAGCAGCACCTGGAGGCATCAATCAGGACTGGGACCCTGATGTGCTATACAAACACTGGGCAAAAGACACCTTTTACCTGCAAGAGCTTACAGCCTAATTAGCCAAAAGCAGCAAACCAAGATACAAGGCTACATACACACACGATGTGAGTCTCTAGTTATATTTCACTCCCAGTGACTGCAGATCTGGGTGAGGAAATGTTATAAGTGCAGGCCTTTCTCCCAGGATCCCACAGCTAAATGTAAAGCTGTGGAGAGCTCTGCTCCTGAAACACAGCACCACACTACAGATACCATTGTCTTCATAGTGGATAGTCTATGCTCTTCTTCTTTTGGACAATAGTGTTCTCTTAAAACTCCAATGCGTTAAACGTGTGCACAAGGAAGCAACACACACCCCTCTATTTCAAAATTTCTTATCAGGGTTGCTGCCGGCAAAAAAGTATTAGAGCTACCAATACAGCTCAGCCCACGTGTATCATGAATTCCAAATTATGAAAAGAGGTCTGAACTGCCATGTGACTGCCAGAGGTGCCCGCCACAAAAAAAAAAAAAAGGCAGTAACCATGTCCATCAAAGACTAGGTCAACCTTCTGCTTGCCATGAGCTCACAGCTCTCTTGAACTTAATATATTTTTTAAAATCAGCTGGTGATTGAACATGTGATCCAAATACAGCACATCAAAATGCCACCTTAAATCTTACATGCCCATAGACTTCCCATCACCGAAGCAGAGGAAACTCTCTCTTGGCAATGCACATACAGTTCCTGCAGAGTTCAGGTCTTGTTTTTCTAGTGCTTAGGTCATACACTATGCTCCGTTTTAGGTAACCTACCCATGCTACAGGGAACACACTGTGAAATATCAATGTGAGCATTCACAGACAAGGGAAAAAAAATTGCTTAAGTTTGAGCTGCACAACAAATGACTGTCACCAAAGAAGGACAAGGGAAAGGATAGCAGGTTCATTTGGTTACTCATCAAGGCCTTAGTGTAATTATACAGTGGGATCTTGCTGTGTTATTATGTCTTTATTAAACTGAGTTTGGTTTTGTGCTGTTGTATTTGACACAAATCCCTGGGTATAAGAGCAGAATTAAATTATTAAATTAAATTATGTAAATATAACTAAAATTTTATTGTATTGTTATTGCTCCTGTTACCAAATTCAGACCCTTGCTATCAGTTGCCTGCTTTCCTTGCTGCCTAAACTGCATAGTTCTTTCTCGAAGTCTTCTCCTACAGTGTTTCAAGTGTGCTCTTTAGGCCAAAAAGATAAAAACTCATCACCTCTGTGAAGCTCTGCATTTAATAGGTATATATTCTCAAAATCTGACTTCTGTTTTTTTGAAGGACATGACAAATTGCTATAGACAAAGATGCTGAGATGGCACTAAACGCATGGCTGAGGCTTGCTGGGTTTTGATGACGGAGTGTCACATGCTGCCAAGCTGTCTCTAAACAGAATTGTTTATATAGTAACAACAGCTGAGATGTGAAACCCAGATTAGATGACTTCTCGTTTTGAGGGATTTTTCTTCTGGGAATGGCGTCTGAAGGTCTGATATGAAAAAATGAGAAATCTGGAGAAAAATTAAAATAAAATGTTGATGCAGTGTTTTTTCCCTCTGAATGGGAGAGTGGAAAAAGTGGCAAACGTTTCAAATCTTCACTACTGCAGATAAAGATCAGAGCAGAACTTAATATCAGAATATCCAGATCCAATTCTGGTTAGAGAAGTTACAAGGAAAAACTTGTATTATGCAGGCATTATAAAGGTTATTTTATTGCATAAAATGTTTAATTTATATTGTATTTGTATACACAATTCCTAATTTTGCTTCCAGCTACAGCATTTTGCCTATGATGATAAAGAACTCTGTAGGTACGTAACAACTACTAGAAAGTCTGGAATTATACCAGTATTACTCTCAGACCTTAAGACTGAGCTGAGTAAACTACACTAAAAATATATATGCAGAGATACCCTTTTCCAGACATTTTTCTAGAAGTATATTTCTTCTCCGTATTCATTAAAGCATTGACTACTTATGGACACTATGGCTATAACTTTCTTTCACAGTTATAAATTAACAATAGTGATGCCTTCTATTTGCAACACTTAAATTTGCCTGTGGTTCAGAGGTATGCCAGCAAGCAAACTTACCCATAAGCACCTTGCATTGCAGTATATCTCTACTACTGCGTATATTTGTCTTTATGCAGTGGAAAAGAATTTAAAGACATCTGTGTATATACATAGCAGTACAGCATAAGCAGTACTTTCCACTTGCTAACTGAATTACACATAAGACATTTCTTGATCATAAATAAATAAATAAAGTTTTGTTTCTTTGACTAGCTATTTCATTTTTCCCCACATTTTTGTTTCTGTAGTTATTTTTACCCCTGAGAGATTTTTTGAGAAGGGGGTTGTTTCCTTAAATTTACAATTATTCAGAATATTCCACCTCTAAGTGTCCTCAGGCCTACAACCATTAAAAGAAAAAGCAGAACAGAGCTGCTAAATATTCACAGTACTATAAAGGAGCCCCATGCATCCCAACTGGGAAGGTGTTTGTTCTCAGCAGAAAAAAATTTACATACAGGAAACTGAATGACAGAATATATATGGTACAGCTCCTCCAAGACACTTAGCTACCTGAAATCATTGCTCTGGGCCAAGCTAACTCAAGCAAAATAACTCAGCTGCTTCGATGAAGGAAAGATCTTCTCAAACTAGCACTAAAAGGGAGTCGTCTTTGTGCCCTTATTGCTACATAAAAGAGGAAGAAAGCTTAATCCCTCTATGATGCAACTTTAAAGGGGAGCTGGTGTGCCGAGCTGGCCAGAACATGCTGATCTTGTTCGTGGAGATCTTGCTCTGGGGTGACGTCAAGACACTCTCTGCCTTACAGCCTCAGTGCTCAGCTTGCAAGTAAGTATTGTCAGATTCACAGTCATGCTTACTGAGGGAACACACAAATGTGGGTTACATTGCTGTTTAAAAAGGGTCACAAAATAACGGCTGAGAACTAGGATTTCCCAAATAGACAAACAAGCCAGGATGCAGTCTGGACATGTTGTGGGACAGATCTAGACAATGGATCACATTCATGACTAGTCACCAAGACTTGGTCTGCAAGGAGAAGCAATTCCATTGCTTGGGAGGTGAGATTAAAAGCATCTGACATACTAGCAGAATTATGAAAATGAAGGACAACCAAGAGACTTGGGTGAACAGCTCAGACAGAAGGCAGGGAGATTAATTTCCCTCCAATTCAAAAAGATTTTTGCATAGTGTCTTGTTCAGCACTGAGAAAATTGATAGTAGAAAATGCGATAGATAATTTAGAAAAAGAAGAGGAATACAAAAGCATGATGAAATACTTTGCAGAGACTTCTTTTCTCCATGCACCACATTAACAAAGAAAAATTATATACAGTTCACATGTCAGTGACTGGGAACTGAGGTCTCCCTTATCTCTTGGGACCTGCCCACTCCATGCCACATGATGCCCACTGGTTGTACATCCATGCTGCATGAGAGGAGAGTGGCCATATCATCATATGCACCTCTTCCAAAAAGAACCAGTTTGCAGCTGGATGGTCCCTGTCATAGCTTGCAAAAGCCTTTAAAGGGAATATTGGCAGCTTGTCCTTCTCAAGTTACTGTCATGCCCCATTTTCTTGGGATTTTTTCATGGAAGGGACACATTGAGAACCAGAGCTCATCCAGTCATTCTTAGTGTAATTAACCACTGGACTCGGGATAACAGCAAACACTGCAACCCAGCTGTATATTTTTTTACAAAACAGGGCTCCGGTTTTAAATGGGACAGTGAATGAAAACAACAAATAACAGGTAGCGAAACTATTAGCGAAGTAATGAACTGGAAGAAGAGTGAAAGACCAGTGAAAAGTTGACAAAATAATTTAAAAATGTTAGGGTTGTATGGTGATAGAGTTAGAAGTTACGTGCACATTTTAAAGTGTGTTTGGATCCCCTATAATCTTAGATTTTGGAGTTCAGAGGTCTGCCCGTGTCACTAAGTTGAAGGGAGAAAGGATGGTGGATACACCAGAGGAAAGGAAAAATTAAGCAATTTGGGACAACTCAAGGGATAGTGACAAGAAAAAAAAGAGGGAAGGAGGAAACATAAAACTATGGGATTGTTATAACGGGAGGAGGGACCGTCAGGACACACAGCCACAAGAATATGGTGAGGGCAATACTTCTCACACTTGCAGGAGCATGAAATGACAGTTACCAGCATTGATGTAGGATCTTCGACAAAGACATTGCCTATGGAGCTATGTAGACCACTGCTGACCTGTGGGAGGGATACGCTCCTGTCTTTCCTCTCAAATGCTGCTGCCTGGGAACGATGGCAGGATAATACTGTGCTGAGAGAGGCTATGCTTAAAGATGATGCTACCGATTATAAACTCCATGAGGGAATGTGGCAGGCCAAGCTAACCCTGAAGCTCCGGTCTAGGACTGCCAGTGTAACTGCAGGTTCATGCCGGGTGAGCAGAGGGCTGGGGAACAAGATGAGGAGATTGCATCTACAGATTTATTTATTATACTCTGAAGTTATAAACAAACACGTGAGAGCAAGCACATTCCAAACTGAAATGCATTCATCATTATTGTTAGCGACAATGATTAAAATAACTCTTTGTGCTTCCAATAGGGGTGCAAATCTCAGAAAAAAAAATCCCAAAAACATGAGAATATTATAATGAATTTAGCTTCACGCAAACCCTGTGAAGTAGGCACCCTTATCTGCACATTACAGAGGAGGAAACTTTGGCATGGAGAGATTGCAATTTGCCCAGGGCCAGGCAGGAAGCCCAGGGAGCAGCTGAATAGAGCCCCAAGCTCACGAATGCCAGCCCTCTGCTTCAGTCACAAGATCATTTTTCCTTTCCTTCGTTTGATAATTTTTCAAAAGAAGTAAGTTAGGCAAATCCATACTTACGGATTCGAAAGCAACCTTTACGCCATCTCCCAACCCAGGGTGTTCAGAACTACATGGGCACAGAAGTCTGGTAAAGGAGGTTTTCTCTGCTTTCTGTATATGCCAAGAGTGCAGATGAGTTAGGAATCTTAAGCATCAAACTGGGTAGTCTTTATAGAGAAGTCCAGTATCAAGACTTAGAAAGGGGTGCTGGAACAAACCCCAAACTTTTCTAGATGCATTTTAAACCCCAAGCATGAATCTTTTTAATTCCACCTCTGAACCGATACGTGTTTAATTACTCCCGGGAGGCTGTGCTGCTTTGCACAGGAGACCCGGCAAGCCCCGCCACAGAACACATGGTCACTCTGTGCTTGGGGCAATTGTCTGTAGGCTGGATAAGGTCCAGGATCCTTTTCATCAAGGCAGGACTCAAACATTGCTCATCCTAATGAGTGAATTCTTTCAGCATTAAGCAATTTCTCAATAGGTGGAAACAGTCACTACCTTCCCTGTTTTTCCTGCAGCCTAATCTGCCAGTGATTTTCAGAAAATTCTTATCAGCTCAGATCTCATGGGCAAGAAGGAGCAGGAAAGATTCGTCTTGCTTGTGAAAGCCCTGCAGCACAGGCCTGAGACGGGCACCCAGCTGCACAGCACTGCAAAGACCGTCACCAGCTCTGCTCAGTCCCTGCAGCAGACACGTAGGGTATATCCAACCTTCCTGTCACCGTTCTCAGAGCAGACTGCAGCTAAGTGAGCTTGGGCTCTAGGAGCCATTGCGATGCAGCTGTTTGCCCTGGATATTTTGCCTGCCCACAGCATCAGCCCAGCAAGCCTTCGCAGCTTCAGGTTCCTGGGCTGATATTTCTGCACAGCACTGCACTGTGGCAATTACATGTGCCAAATCATTTGAAGCCAGGTTGGAAATCTTTTACCCTGTGTTGCATGTCACATAAGCTTGGACACACAAGCAGTGTTAGTGATGGAAGCATAAGTGCTTAGTGACTTCATCTGTTTCCAAGACTAAGAGCAGCCAACAGACAGATTCTGAGGATGTAATTTCAGATTTAATGTTCAAACAGTGCCGGTCTGATATCTAAGTTTTCTTGTGGATCTAACTTGAAGACTTTCACAGACCTCTACCAGAGCCATATCAGAGCTGGAAGAAAGACTGTAGTGCAGCTATTTGGTTTTCTTGTACACTTCTTACCTAAATACATAATTACATACATATTTTTCTTCCTTTAAAACTCTGATCCAGTAATATCTGTACTTCTGCACCTAATGTGTCTTGTACCAGCTTCACATTCATCCATGGCTGAATTATACCGCTTTCACAGCTTGCTAATAACTAGGCAGAATAATCTTGGTCGTAGTAGCATATGTTAATCTCAGGGGAACCATGCTTAGTGCAAGTCCTGTTCTGATACAACACCACTGCTGACTGCTTGCTGTATCCCTCCCATCAGTCAGTTTTATCATCCGCCTTTTTGATGCTACTTGACAAACAATGCTCCTTCAATGTCGCTCTAAGCTATCGGTGTGCTGCTGTGTCCATAGTATCCCTAAAATCCATATAAACTCTGTATGCTGCATTTCCCATGTCCTCCACATCTTTCACTGAAAAAGGCTGGTTTGGCAGAGACTCAAATCAAGGATCTAGACCCCTTGATCTCTAAGGCCAGTGGGCCACATTCAACCCCTGTGAAATAGCACTGAGGCTGGTGACATCCCTCAGAGGAGGAGCTTGGCACTAGAATTTTATTTTTCACACCTGGAATTAGAATTTGGTTTGGCACAAGTGGACATTTTTTTCCACATCCAACATACACAGAAAGCAGGGAAGAGGCAAAATGAAGAGGTTTCTGTGAAGAGTCACCCTGCCACACCATAGCAACACCAGAGGTGTCTCCCCACCAGCCCCAGGCAGTGCTGCAGAGTGGCCCACGTGTCACACCAGCCCTGGGAAGAAGGCATCCACATTCGCACAGGGACAAGTGACACGCCGAAGGGACAACTCGCAGCACCGAGGGGGATGTGCTGGTATCACAGAGACAGCACACAGGGCAGCACGCAGTGCTACTGCCTCACATGACCTACTGTAGCCTCAGATCAGCTGATGGCATCTCTGATCAACAGAGAAGCTATCTTTAATCTTTCCTCCTTTGGGATCACATATTAACCACGTGAGCGTGACCCTCAGTATCCCAAGCAGGAAAACACATCTGCAGCTGTGACTTGCCTAACTACTTCTTGTTTCTCCAGCAGTTTCACAGGGATTCCTCATGTGACATCAGGAAAATCAGTTCCTTTCTCCTATTGCCAGTTATCCCATCTACAGCAAGAATATTAAGAATTCCTGATCTCACATCAGTGTGCAGGATTTACCTTCAGCTCTCCTCAAAGTCTCTAATCTAATCGTTGTCTCCAGGTATTTTACAGACAGAAAAGAGAGCAGAAAAGTGTCAAATCCATGAAGAATATTAAGAGACCGAAGACAAGACTTTAACCTCAGAGGAAAAGGACCTACTAGGAACAACCCGTACCAGGAACAACCAAACCCTGAAGCTCTTATGAGGAGTAATGTTTTACTCTTTAAACTGCTCATAGTAGTTATCAGGACTACTCATTGAATTAAATGCCAGCCATTGTAAACATATTTAGCTGAGTCCTAGGAGAACAACCCCAGGATCATTTGATCCGCTTCCTGAAAGGCCTGTGCTGGGTGCCTTTTGCAGCGGAGGCGATGGTGATGAATGGCCGCCCTGGCCGCTGTGACTGCCGCTGCGGGGAGCATCATTCCTCATCTCCACGGCCCAGCCCCGGGGCTGCACGGGGAAGCTGGGCGGGAACTGTCTCCCGCTAGCTGTGATGGATGTGAGGCTGTGGCACTGTCTGCTGTGGCAAATGAAGCAGAGGAAGAAAAATTATCCCAGGGATAAAGCCAGTCAGCCTGCAGAAGTGTTGGCCCCACTGAGCTGAAGCAAGACCGGGAAAGGCACCTTGTGTGGTCAGCTCTGCGAGGACTTGTTGCTGTGCTCTGTGCCCTCAGGGCTTCCTTTGCTTTACCAGGTCTGTGCCATCAGAGTGCCAGACTGCAGCACTTGGGCAAAGGCTGCCTTGCCGTGGTTCCCTGTGCCTGAGCTGCAGAGAGAACTTCTGCCACCATAGTGCCTGGCTGCCAGCAGGTTCTCCTGCACCAATGAGTCACGCCTGAGTCACTTGTGCCCGCACCAAGAACAGCAAGTCTTCTCCCAGGGAATACAGCAACCTTCCTGGCTGACACAATGAGACTAACCAAAAAGGACAGGTGAGACATCAGTGTGCATTTGTTCCCAGCAAGGTTTCCCAGGTATTAAACCATCAACACCTAGCAACAGTTTGGAGACGGCTTTAAATTAGCTGCTGCTCCCTCCCCCGTTGATTTTATTTTCCTTTTCGGCTCTGAGAGGGAAGCTGCCTCTGAGAGGCAGCTGTTGTCAGCGCCGAGAACTTCTGCTGCCAGTTCAAAGTGTTCACGCCATGCAACATTAATAATGTCCTCTAGGAAGTCTCAGGGGAACACCGATCTCCAGAATAACGAACAGGTCAGCCCAAGGTTTTTGTTGATCTCCTTCAAATGGATTTGTAAAACCTCAGATCACTCTCTGTGAAATTTCCTGCTGAAATGCACTTTTGCACAGGCCACTGACTTCACAAAATAAAACCTTTCCTCTTTCTCTGTTTGATGATGAATTTGCTGGGATGGGCCAAAAGTGCCTCTCTTTATGCTTGAAGGAAGTTCTGATCAATTCTGGAGTGACTGCACAAGGCATTGCTTAAAGGTGACTAGTCCAGATAAGAACGTAAAGCCTCATGTTCTGCTTTCAGTAAAACCCCCAAAAAAGACCCTTTAAAGATGGACCTACTCTAAATCGACTGCAGAGGGAGGTCAGACGGGTACATTTAGGGACATTTATTCCCCCTTCATTTAGGGAATAATGGTGAGATTTTCAGAATATGTCTGGTTTCCTTTTGTGTTGGCTCCTTTCTGAGAGAGACTTTAAAATGCGCCCTCATTCACACTTCAGTAGGTCTGCTTTGATTGCAGACTCCTGCAAGAAGAAATACAGACAAGGAGTGCATCTTGGTTTCCCCTCTACTTGATGACTGAAGTAGAAGAGAATGCCAAAGAATATAAAATTTGGCAATTGCTTCAGAGAGGCTGACAACATGCTGTTCTTGTACAAGCAAAGGTGATGTAAAACTCAGTGATTCCAGCATCTGAAAAAAGACAAGTGACTTGAGAAGCAGAACCCCACTAACAGGCTTCTCCTCGGAGGAAGCATTTAAGACTATGGTGAGGTCAAGAAGGATGTGTAGGATCTTCAGAGCTTCCTTCACCAGGTCAGTGGTGCTTCAGTTGTCTGGAAGTACAATCCCCCTCCTCTCTGCAAAAGAAATACCTTTGAACTCCTCCCTTTGAACTTCTCATTGCCAGCACTTTCAGAGAAGGTTCCAAATCAACTTCAGCCCTCACTTGGTGACCCTTAATAGACAAAAAAAAGTCAAAATACCTGTTCTGATGCTTTAGCAGTAGACAGGAATCACTGCCATGATACAGAGCAGAATGGGCCAAGATACCCTTTTGCACATCCTCATCCATGCGAAGGGCTACGTCACCAGTAGCTGTGTGTTGCACATCAGCGAAACTGAGTGACATTGGGTTTCCCTTCAGAGGTTGTTGCCTCACTTTCAGGTATCTAAACATGTTGCCAATACTCGTTTATTATTGGGAAGTAAGAAAGATTATAAACTTGAGTTTGCATGTGCGAAACAAGGACAGCAGAAGCTCATTTAACCTTCTGCATATAGTGATGCAGCACAGGCAAGAATGTCACTCCAGAGCTGTGATCCTAGTTCTCTGTTTCTGTTAGTAGATAATATTTCATTTCATAATATACTGCTCTCTGTGCCCCTACCATGACTCTGGAAATCAACCTGCTTTAACACGTAGAATGCAGGAGTGCTTTCTCTGTGAAGCAATCACATCTTTAGGAGCAACATTTTCAGTACAAAGATGTGCTGCTTTTTTTGGTTTGGTGTTTTTTTTTTTTTTGCAAAGCAGAGGAGAAAAATACTACTTACTTTGTGCTTTGCATCAAGATAAAAATAATTGCAATTTCTCTTCCACCCATCTTGAGCACTCTCAAAGGGAGAACTGAACCTTGCTAGAAAAATCACCTTGTAATCTTTTGGTATAATAGCAGTGAATTTCACAATATACCTGGTGTGATTAATGCTCAGCTCTGCGTTTACTCCTAATCAGGCTATAAATACAACATACTTGATGATTTTACTTAAGCTACCCAAGTGTAATAGCTTACATCACAGGGTCATTCAGGCCATGACATCCAGCCTTAACTACTCTTTTCTGGTCCCCTGGTAACACTAGCAAAACATGTGACCACTCTTTAAACCAACCACTGTGGCACCATATTTTTTCTTTTTTTTTTAAAGGAAAGAAGTTAAATGTTTGTTTTGACTTGAACTGCCTACTGATAAAGGAAGATGAAAAGATAGATAGTGTGCTGGATGCTTCCTCTGTCTGGTTAGTAAGCATTTACCCCACACTCCCATCCAAGTGGAGACATAAACATAGTGAATCATGCTCAGCCCTACGAAAATGTTAAAACTGAGCCTTTGATGAGGTTTCTTCATATTTTTCCCTCTGGGAAAGTTCCCTAGACTCCTTCTGCAGGAAATAATGTCCTCTCTTGTGTATCAATATTCAAGAGGCGCTGCAATGGAGCACTGAGACCAGAAAGGGTTAAAATACTCTTAGAAAATTCAAGCAGCCTGCTGTCTTCTCCAGGTAGCTCTGCAAATCTAATATATATTCTGTTGAGAAAAGAAAATGGCAGTTCCCTAAATACATGGGACTCATGGTTTTTCAGACTTTTCTGAGATGAAAGAATCAATCAAGGGGTATCATATAGCACATAATTAATATTTAGTAACAAATGAATTTACCAAATTGGAAGACAAAAGTGCTTTACTGCCTACTCATTTTGGTTTGTCAGAATATGGAAACACTGCCAGTAGCTGAACCAAGACTGTGGGTACAGTAACATCAACTATCAGACAGGAAAAATGGTCCTTATAGCTCCTGTTCTCAGTCGCAAAGCAATGCCCTAAAGTCGTACCCAAGACCAGCTGTTGAGGAATTTCTCTCTGAAGTGTTGGCATGAAGAGAAGGCCAGGCCCAGGTGTTAGCTGCCACTCAGGTGGTGAAGGAGCTGAGCATTGCATGGGCTGCGAAGTGTTTTTAGCTCAGAGCCCCATCCCAGGAGGCGGGTACCCCACTGCTTTGGGAGCACAGCAGAGGGCAGGAGCTGTTTAACGCAGAATGTAAAGAAAGATGCAAATTCTAATGTAAAAGGTGTTCACCTTTGCCAATAATTTAAGCAATGTAGTTCTAGGCAACTCCACAGTTGCCTAAGGTGTGCTTTCTTGAACTGTCATGCAGAACCTTTGGATTGCAAAATCCCCACTTCTCTCCAAGAAGATGAATGATGAATATATTAGCGGATCATCCCACACTGGCTTCTCTGCTTCAGACTGGAAAGGAGAACCGTCACCAGGTCATGGTATTGCCATGAAAGTAGCAGCTGAATGTATACAAGCATTGGACTTACTGCAACTACAATCTCTAAAACCCAACAATAATAAAATTTGGAATCTTACTCAGTGAAGGGATTTGCTTTCTTAGGCCTGTCCATTTTTTAATATTTGATCAAGCTGGAATTAGCTATTTGCAGTAATTAATTCTCCCATTTGAAACTGTTTTTCTTTAAAACAACAGAATCTGATCTCCAAATAATGCAGTGGAAAATTGGATACCAAATCACAGGGTCTCTAATGAAAAAGTGTAGACACTGGTAAGTTAAATAAAGTTTTGCAGCCATAGAGGCAAGGTAAAAAGCAATAGACAAAAAGTTTTATTTCTTCAACAGTGGGTTACACCTGTCAACTGGCGGGAAAAAGACTAAGAAGAAAATATCTCTATAGCTATAGCTAAGCCCCGCATAAATGTGATAAAGATCACACGTAAGCCCATATGCTTTCAGACTCACGCTTGTTTTTTAGGCAGGCACCTACAACAACAGATGCTGAGATACCAATGAGGTTGCTAATTCCAGGTTCTGTCATGAGGCTGACACTTTCTAAATCAAGGGCTCTTTCTAAATCAAGGGCTCTTTCAGCCCTGTCCAGTGCAGGGGGATCTTACTGCTTGCTTTGCATTAGGGAATGTTTGCTTTGCATTAGGTACCAAATCCTATTCTACCTCCCAACCTCGGTGAATTCACCTCAGTTTGAGCATCATACTAGGGAGTGCAGGCTTTGTCACTCAGGCTCTCAGATCTACTTGCATCCTGCTGCACATGCACTGGGAAAATACTCTTTCGCCTATGGTCTCGGGATCGGCATTAGCAAAACAATCATGAGGCAGAGCAGCAGTTCAGAGCAGTTATCTGGGCACAGACAGAGGTCTGAAACAGCTCAAAAAGAGTTCCCCGTAAGCTCTGTTACCCTGGTTTGGGGGCGGCAGCAGGGCTGGCCTGCCATGTTTGTCATGTCATCCCAGTAGGCGTCCCTCCCACCCACCATTAATCTCCCGTGCTGCTCTTGAGGTTTGCCAAGCTAAACGAGACCTACCTCATGTGAAGGTAACATGCTCTGAAATAGATTTCTCCAAGAAGGCTTTGCCCTAAGTGTTTGAGTGATTAAATACCTATAAATAGCTCAAAGCGATGAGATGCAGATAAGCAATGACCTCTTCTCAGGAAATAGCGTCCCACTAACTTGATTCTCATCTGCTGCCTATTAGGCCTGGTAATGAGGTTGGGCATGTGGTCATTTTAAATTTGTTATGTGATGTAGTCCACCTTTTTGGGACACCACAGCACATGTAGAGAAGATAAGAACCAGCCCCTTGGATTTCCATGTGCATAGGAGAGTCTGTCTCAGCAGCACTGCTAGCAATGCAGCAAACTGCTCGTCAGATCATTCTCTTAAAAAGAAAATAAAGCCATTGCCCATGAGGTGTCCTTTGAAGTGTGGGACTCCAGGCTCTTGGCCGACATCCCTTTCCTGGCTGACTCGCTTTGTGCATGACTGCAGTAGCACGCTGCAGTCCCACGGGACCTGCTTATTACTCCCGAGTAAACTTTCCCTCTTCAACATGGGAAAACAGATTCACAATGACAGAAGGCTGGGACATTCTGTGTGTTTAAAATCATAAGGCTTTTTAAACTATTTTTTATCTTTTTTTTTTTCTTTCGGTCAAATGCCAAAGAAAAGAATCATGTTAACCCATGATTATAAAACATGCCTTTGATGGCTTGTGTGTTTGCCTTGTAGTACCTCCAAGCCAAATATTGTTTAAATCCCCATCAGCTCACCAAGATATATGGAAGAGACAGGGTTCAGGGAGCTGGCAGCGAGCTAACTGTATTAGCTGCAAAATAACCGGCTACCACAGCACCAGGGCTGATGCACACGGATGAAGGGAGCTGTCAGGAGGTGCAGCTTCTGCATCCCACGGGTTTCTTTTAGGCCAGCAGCCTAAAAGCAGCCTGGCCGACCCAGCCCCTTTGGTCTCTGACCGCGGGGCCACCTGCAGCCGCCTGCCCTGGTGCCCAGCTTCAGGGAAGCTCTCGCTGCCTCGCAGCAGGAGGGAAGGAGGGACAGACCTCTGGGCATTCCAGGGAGGCTACATGAGGGAGCGGGAGAGAGGAGTTCAATTGCTTGGTGTTGCTGGCAGATGGATTTTGAAAGTGGCAGCATCGTATTTATGACCTAAAAGGACAAACTGATCCAACCTTTGTAATGACACATAAAATATTGTCTTCTGGATGTATTTGCTGTGCTAGGTTTAAAAAACAGCTTGTCCTGGATTTCCTTCTTTACCTCCTCCGGTGCAGGCAGGTGGCCTGGGATAGGTAGCAGCTCATTTTTCTCCTGGCTCTTGCCCTCCGTTTTTTCTATGAAAGCTGTGACTGTTCATTTATGAGTTAAATGACTCTGGCATTATACTGAAGTGGTGCCATAGTGAACCAGAGATCTTTTCAAATCACCTGAATTTTAAGGGGATGGAAAGAGTGGATTTAACTGAATACAAGAAATTAATAATAGATGAAAAGCGAAAACCGAAGAATCTAACATCAAAAAAGTACCACATATTTATGCCCATTTCAATGCAGACCTCTGGCCTGTGGTCCAGACACCCTGCTGCCTACAGACAGCAACAAGAGGTAAAAGTTATAAAAGGTGTAATGTAAAGTAAAAGTCAAATATAATTTAAAGTTGTTGAACTTTAACAATAGCTTAACTATTGTTTGCATGTCTCTGAATCTAGAACTGCAGAAGCTGGTGCTCAGGAATAGATAGGTGTACCTATGACAGACATGGGACTGGAACAGACCGAGTGTGTTGCAGAGGCATAGGGCTGCCCACTCACAGGCAACAAACTTTTAGAGGAGCCCTCTGCTCACTTGCTTCCATTTATCACAAACTGCAGAATCCTGCTACAAGAAACTCTGGCCCTACAATTAAAAAAAAAAAGCCACATCTCTCTGGTGCAATGGAAGAGAGCAGCGGGGACTGAGGATTCCACCACTATTCTAGAGCCATTCAACCACAAGGGATTCGTGAAGGAAAAAACTGTATTTGTTGACCTTTTCTTTATATATGCCCATTTATGAAACAAAACCTTTATATAATATTATGATAGTTTATTAATAGTATATATTATACTGTGATAATTGTTATGATATGTAACACCACGTATATTACATATCTGCAATATATTTTATTTGCTCCTGATTCCACCATCCTGGAGGAGTCCAACATGCACTTTGGATGATACATGCAACACAGGACCGTATCCCATACAAAACATATC
This sequence comes from Pelecanoides urinatrix, assembly GCA_013400755.1. Lineage (NCBI taxonomy): Eukaryota > Metazoa > Chordata > Aves > Procellariiformes > Procellariidae > Pelecanoides > Pelecanoides urinatrix. The sequence goes on along the minus strand of VZTQ01013544.1, from coordinate 67,939 downwards.
TTTTTTGTATATACTGGAAGAACAAAACATGCTTGCTACTGAACAAAACAAGGCAATAGATCAGGGCGGGAATCACGAAGTAAAACTTCAGTGGATTCATTAAATGAGCAAAGGTAATAATGTAATGTAGGATTTCACTAGGAATCATTATTCTAATGAACACAAGAAGCAATGTGGCATTATTCACAATCACATTTATTTCATTTAAAAAGAATTATGACAAACAGAAGAAAAAGCTAAAACACTTCAGTAGTTTGATGTGTAAGCATGTGAAAAGAATCCTATAAAATGGGGTAGGTGTGTGCGTGTAATCCCAGATACGCACATGCACTTTGTCACCCAGGTGTTCTGAACATCGTATACTACTCTGGAATCAGAAATGTACAGTACATTAAGAGAGGATGTAATAAGAAAGTTGCACAAGGTAAATAAATATTGAAATGTTTATGAGTGAACTTTTGTGAACCAGTATAATATGGGAGCATGAGGGGAACTCATAAAACGAGGGCAAAAGCCAAAGAACAGATGAGGACAAGAAAATTACATGAGGCATACAGCAGAGAAAGAAATGTAAAAACAAGCATGCATTTTATTTGACATATATTTAGAAGAACATCCATTACAGCCGTGAATCTATTTTAGGATTCAGGAAACTAAAGCTTTACTCTTGCATTATAGTTATTCCCACTACTTGTCTCTTGAGTTACAGCCTCATTAAATTCTCCTGAAATTATATTATTCTTGTGTTCCAGGTATGCCTTGGAAATTCTTAGCTACAGTGCAGCATAGCTGAAACTGATTTATTTGTATACAAAACTGAACTACATTATAGTCAGTACTCTGCGTTTGCAGACAGCCTCTGCATGTCAAGATTTTACAACAGAGAAAAAGGATGACTGCAAAAATCAGCATCTGCAGGTAGGGCCTTGGAAAGCACTCCGTAGGCACAGCTTCAGGCAAGCAAAACTAGGGGTGCAAGTGAATAGAATAATACAGGTAGCTTCTAATTAAAACAGGCTTATACTAAAGACCAAAAAGTCAGATTCCCCAGTAAAAATCCTGACAGGCCATGTCTCCTGGTCAAGCAGGTGTTCAAGTACAATAAAAACTGTTGTAGTATCACAGAATATAAAGAGGGGCAGGCCTCCAAAAAGTCACTTTTATCCAAAGACTGACCTACACCATTCCTGATGTGTCCCAACTGCTCATGGAGCCTTCAGAGACAGATTCCACAGTCTTTCTTGGTTATTAGCTAAGCTGGCTGCACTATCCCAGCACTTAACCGTATACCACAACCCTCTACTGGCAGATGAGGAAGGTTGTTCAATGTCATGCGATAGGTTTGGCAGCCAACCTGTCACCTGCAGAGGTAGGCTTGCTGGTGTTGAGCTGAACAGACGCATCGGAAAACTGTACAAAACTGCTCTATCCACTTGGGAAAAGTGGAAATCCCTCAGTGTTGGCAACCTTAAACATGTGATCATTTTATTGCATTTAAAGAACATATGAACAATGATTGTTATCAATGGTGCCATTATATTTTTAAGTAATTTTCCTGTGCCCAATATGAATTATAGCTGGGTCTGAATTGATGAACCTGTAGCAAGTTTTATAAAGCCAGTTGTGTCATCAGGATAATTAAAACAATATATGTTCCTGTTCAATACACAATTTCAGGTCATTATAAAACAGTACAGCGTAATCATAAATTGAATAGCTGGGTAAATCATTACTGTGCTATCATAATGCCTGTTAATAGCCTGTTTATTAAAGCAACAGAAATATAATTTATGCCACCTTTATCCAATCAATTTTGAAAAGGAAGTTTTCTGGGAAATAATTTCTGATATTTTCAAAATCTGGCAATCACGCAGACTCCTTTGAAAATTAACCATGTCAGCAAGAACAGCGAGGTAAATTATGGAGACTGTTAATGCTTTTGAGTGCTGAAATGGATGCATCGCATTTTCTTAACCTCTCCAATAATAACAGCAATAATAGGCCCGTTGGTTGTTTTTGCAGCTTGCGAGCAGAGCCGCACAATACCGCTGGCCCCAGCACAAACACGCTCCAGCAGCCACCAGCCCCGACGCAGCTTCCTTCCACGGTGCCTACCAGCTGCTCCGAGTCGCAGAGAGCACTTATCCATCTCCAGTTTCTTCTCAGTGGCTCCGAAAAGCGTGGGCGTAGTTTATGGAAAGGTGTGCCAAAGACAACTCTCGTGTTCCCATTTCAGAAGGCCCCTCCGCTCAGCTCCTGTGCTGCAAAAGTTACAGCCAAACTTCTCACTACGTCTCTGGGTACCAGTAGCAGGAAAATCTTCAGCCCGGCCTTCTGTGACCTTTTTTTCAGCTTTTTTTGTGGGTGGAAGACCTATCTTCCGGCAGGGTGGGGAGGATCTGACCTGTGGCTTTATTTCTCCTGCAGAAATCTCTCGGGGATGCGGGTACCCCAGAGACCTCCTGGCGTGCTCTGAGTTCAAGGGTGTTCTTAAATCTCACCTGCCAGGTGCCTGCCAATAAAGAAGGGCAGACCCAGGTAATGCCACTCCGAGCTGTGGCTCCTGGCACTCGCCATTCAGTTTGTCAGCATTTTTCTGTGGGGGTATGTACAGACTTTTTAAAATTAAATAAATGGGAAATATGGGAACCTGAGCAGTGAGTATCTATAAATGGGTTGCTACCTCTTACCTCCATTTAGTGAAGAAAAAGCATGAAGAAAAAGATCAGACAGAGAATAAGAGTTTATATTTCAGGCCATAAAGCAATCAGGATAGCATTTCCAAACTCAGTAAACAGCCAAGAAGAAGCTGTTCAGGAGGGCAGAGATGTGGCAATGAGCAGAGGCAAAGCCATGTCCTCCGCAAGGAAAGCAGAGGGGCATACACGGAGGGTGTCAGACCACACCACCCTGAGCTGCTGGAGTTGGCACTTCTAGTATCAGGCAGGACTAAATGTCAGCACGGCACGGGAACAATATCAGTGTTGCTAACCCTCTTAAAAATCAAGCTCATGGGTGATCTCTAGCCAGGCACTGGTTTTTGTCTTGCTGGGTAGTACTAAAGGCAACAGTTCTTTTTTTATTTTCCCCAACAAAAGCTGAATTGAGGGCCTGGCAAATTACAAGTGTAATGACCTACCCTGAGTGTTCCTGCCACAATTACTGCCTGAGTGGCTAAATCTTGGGTAAATTACCATGATACTGCAAACATGACATTGCAGTAACCCCCAGCCCTTCAACTCCCTGGCCACTGTGGGCTTAGGAGGTCATCCAGGCCAAGCACAGCTGGAGCCAGTGACCCCAGTCCTCCGCGGCACTGGGACAGCTCTGCTCTGGTGCCAAGCTGCCCTGTGGCCAGCCTGGCTGGCCCCAGGGGGGATTGCTGGCAGCGCCATGCACAAGCAGGCAGCCTGCCTGTACCCTGGCTGCTCTTGGGGGCATTTTTGGGAGTCTGGCACCTCGCCCTGCAGATAGTCATGCTGGCTGCTCCGCATATTGGCACAAGGCGAACCCCCAAACTGCAAAGCGGAAAAGGTCACGCAGAGCAAGCTTTCTGCCCCATAGCATTTGCAACCAGTTAATAGCATTTGATGAATATCAGTTGATCTTTTTTTCTTTTATAATTCATTGCAAATGTTAAAAGGAGGCTGTTTACAGCATATGGTAGGTCTTTGATTACCCTGCATGAGTTTGGCTTGGTTAAGACTGTAAGCTTGGATTTTTTTACAGTTCTACAGATGATTTTCAGCCCTGTGCTTTCTCTCCTGGTCTTACTCATCACTGTGACAGCAACCTGCATCACTTCTGTGGGCTGCTTTTTAGGAAGTGGGCATACAATGACACACTGGGAAAATGAAGAGCCAAACCTCATTTGGAAAGACTCCATTTTATTCACCGTTTAGCATCATGTCATGATCAACCTTTGCACAAAGGGTATGACAAGCAGAAGGAGAAGGTGGGGATTGAAAAGGAGACCCCAGTTTCTGCATGGAAGATTGAAAAATCAGCTTTTTCTGCTTTTATTCTGCTGACACAGCTTCCTGAAGGTCACAGGAATGCCCAGCTGTCTGGGAGAGCGTTTAGTATCAACACCTCCTGATGCTGCGTCAGGCCGCTCGGCAGCGCTACCTTGTCCCCAGTCATCTTCTTCGGGATCGGTTTTTAGCGCAGGGGTCACGCTGGACCCGCCGCGGCCCGGGGCAGCGACGGTCGCTTGTCGCCGCGGCCCGCGGCCGGCCCCGCGGGGCCGTGGGCGATTTCCTCCTGCCCCCTGCCGCCCGCCNTCTGGGGGTCGTAGGAAGATTTTCGGTAGGGGGCCAAGGCGCGCCTCGGGAGGGGCTGGCACCCTCGGGCAGCTCTCCGGCTACCGCTCTGGTAGGGCAGGATTCTTCCACGATGCAGCACAAGCGTTGATTTCTTATTCCGAATAAACATGCAAGGAAAGGAAGGAAGAAGGTAGAAATGATTTCGCACATCAGGAAGGGAAATGGAAGGCTACCTGTGAAGTTAAAAATACAGTTCAGTAAAACGAAGGGGCAGAGGAATCTGCCTTCTGTGCGCCCTAAAGAAAGGGAACTGGAGGTCAGGTGGATGGATACACCCGTGCGAAGCCAGACGAATGGGTGCCCAGCCTTGCTGCAGAATGGCCGCTGATACTGGAGAGGTTCCTCAACACCTTTTGCCACAACTTCTATTCCAGTAATAAGACGATGTTAACACTTCTCAGTGGCCAGGATCAGGAAACTGTCTGGCACAGTATGACATTATATTCTTTTTCAAAGTGCTCTAAAGCAAGATTAATAAGAAGTTCGGTCTCCAGGCTGGGTACTCCATAACCCTATCCTGCTACGTTTTCCTTCTGAGATATTTGAATGCAAGCACTAGATGGAAGAGAGAGAAAAACACCTAAGCAGTCTGTTGCAATTCTCATTCCCCTCTTTTGAGGAACTTAAAGGGAATGTCATTAAAATGTTCATATTAAATGTTTAACATTAATTATTTTAATCAGTAATAAACATTCAGAGTGTCATAGCAAATGGTCAAATGGATTTTTAGAGATAAGGCAGAAAAAAATTTTGGTACAGCCTTCTTTCACTCTGTATTCTGTCTAAAAGATAGATCTCTCCTAAGAGTCACCATAAATGGCAGTAAATACCACAGGTGATACCTTAATCTCTCTATGCTGAAAATCACCATTAAAACATTAAGAATAAAGAGCATCTAAGTGAGGGCTTTTTTGGAAGCTTTAACCCAAGCAACTAGAAAGTTGGTATGCAAGTTATGTGAGTTAATTTGGAAACAAATTTACAAGAAAACATAGCTAAACTCTGATATACTTTTTACTGCTGCTTGTGGTGGTAGACAGCATAGCAGCCCAATGTGGAGTATCTCCGTCCCACTGTGCTAACCCTGGCTGATGACCAGAAGACTGGCTAGTGCTTCTCATTTATCAAGTTAATACGCTAAAGAAACTTGGTCTTTTCACTTGCTCAGGACACATGTATTGAAGAACTCTTGCCTTCTAATGACTTGTCTAATGGCTAAATATTGGTGAGATGTACTTGGACTCAAAACAAGCAGATGAATGAGGGTAAACAAAATACAAAGGTGATCCAAATTTGTTATAGTCAGCCTGTACGCTCTAAAGTTGTAACAATTTGGAAGCTTTTTGCATGGTGGAGTTATTGAAAATGAACATATAGCTTTGACTTAAAAGCTCTAGAGTATATTCACTCAGTGATTAACTGAAACAATTCCATGTTGGTATAATTGAACAACATACTTCCTCTTCACCCTATAATGTTTTTTCTGAGATTGTAAATCAGCGATCTGTAACCTGCTTGACTAATTACCAGTTATCCATGCCCTACAACTGCTGGTAAAGAATAAAACCTTGACGCAATTGAAAAAGAAAATGCAGTAAAATATGGAAATAACTGTAGTAATTAAAAGATGTTTTTTCTTTGTCTTTTGGAAAAAAGTCAAATATCGTAGTTAATATCTTCTGCTCAAAATAATGGCAATTCTGCTTTTAATAAGGACAGTAAACTTGCTGATATTCCAATTCCTTTCCATTTCTAGAAAACAGAAAATACTTCTGTACTTAATTATTTTGCAACTATAAAAGGGGAGCTCAGTGTTTTGAAACAAACTGATCAGTCAGTTTGGTTACATTCTTTACAACAGCTGAGCTGCAACCTCCCCCTCAACTATTTCCACTTACATCTTACAACATTTTGAAGTTCCGTAGCCTGTGACATCCTCCCTGCCCTACTTCATCACTGCATCTCAGGTCTAGACTGTGTCCAAAGCCCCAGGGCCGCGCCTGCCTGCCTTGCAGTGAGGTATCCTCTCAATTCAGATGAATGCTGGCATAATCCAAGAGCTGTAGCATGCTGAGATTTGAAGCTCTTTTGCAGGTTCAGCTGAAGGGGCATGATAAAGCAGATCAGTGTAAGAATAAGATTGCACCAGTAACCATAAGAAGAACAAAAAAATGGAAAATGTCCAAATAAAGACAGGGGAAAGCAGAACATGCCAGTACTAGCAGACACATTTCTAACATCAGGGATCATAAATGTTTATTTCCTGAGGCATGCATATTAGAAGGACCTTTCTTGGTAATACTTTTGCGGGTGGATAAGAGTTGGAAAATACCTTTTTCTGTTGCAACAACATCCTCTGAAGTGATACAGTGCTACAGCACATGGCTCAACTCACAGAGGAGAATTAATAAAAACAAGCCTTATTTACTTGTGGATTTCTCCCTTCCCCCCTCCCACGGACACTGCCAAATCCTTGCGCTGTTCAGTCTCATCCTTAAGTCTTGCAAGTAAACTCGGGGATGAAAAGTGTGCCTTTGTTCCCTAAAGTATCAAAGGAACTGCGATGTTCCTTTCTCATGCCAATCATTATAACAATCATTAAGTCAGCACAATAGGTGCCGGGCTTTCATGTCCTTAGGGTTGATGGCACATACACAAAATATTACTGTTATTGTTATTTTTACTATTTTTAGGCATACTTTGTTAAGACTACAGCAAGCCTATGAAAATAACAGACATTCAGTTGGTGGCCGTAACTACTGAAAGGTGTCTCCTGAGAACCTCCCACAAAGCCCCACGTGAGACAGGTTAGGTGAGGAAGAAGCGCCGGGTGAGAGTCCTCAGCAGGAAAGGAAGAAGCCAGACCAGCTTTGTCCTGGTCCTGCTTCCTTGGGGTTTGTGCTACACTGGGGCCCTGTTGGATTTGGTGGGACTAGAATCAAGCACCCAGGCATCATTTAGTCTTTCTGCAAGCCAACAGTGTAACATACTTGGTAGTACATTCTGCCAAGGAAAAGACCTGGCAGATGTAGCTTTCTTTTAAATATATTTAGCTCTTGTTGTAATTGAAAAGAAAATACTGTAAACAAGATTACCAAAACATACTGACTCATTCTCAGGTGCTTTGTGAAAGCAGGGGCAGATTTCTTCAGGGCTCTTCCCTAGTGGCAAACCAAAAAGCTTATCTCAACTGGATTTTTATTTAATCTGATTTAATTTTTATTTGTGTTTTTATTGTTGGCATGATGGAAATTGTGGATCTGGAACCTTCAAGGTGTTCTGGATTGTGTTACGTTTGAAGCTAGATGCTTACAATTATTCATGTCAGTGCAAAGAAATCCTCAGACCTAACCAACTCAACAGTAACAATAAAAATTACGATATCAAGTGCCTGTCCCATTCTTTCAGCTTTATCTTATTTTACAAATGGAGAAAAAAGTATGAGAAAAAGCAAGACAGAGCAAAGGTTGGCCCAGATGTACATCGCTGGAAGACCTGACTAAAGTGTCTTAAAAACCTTTTTCGTGGTCCTTACTAGAGGCTTGGCACAGGCCTGAGGAATCCATCCCTGTTTTTTAAATAAACCTCAATGCTTGTTGTTACAGGAGCCCGTGTGTGTGTGTGGTCATTGCCACAGATGTTTAGAAATCCAAGCAGGGTGGGTGAATTGAGGAAAGTTATTTGTTCTTTATGTTCATCATTAAGTACTACCGTATTAAACCCAGGTACCTAGTAGTCTGTGACAGAACATGTAATTTGACCAAGTATTTTTTCACCTCCCCACGTATGTTAGACAGTTCTAGACAGAACTTTCTACTTCAAAACATTTTTTCCATAATCCACTCTATTTTGTACTGGTTTGGTAAGTATTCATTGGCTGAACATAACAGAACAGCGATGCCTGCCAAGCATAACCTCCTTGACTAGAAATGAAGGCAGCACTCAGCTATCACTGACTGTTAACTTGTAAATCAGTTGACATGAGTCTGGAACACTGATCAGCAATTAAATGTCTCAAATTTGCAAATGCTTTTCTTCATGTAGTGTAAATGATCTAGGTATGGTAAAGTAATATTGATTGAGAAAATCAAGGTAATTTACTGTTGATTCTTTAAAAATATTACCTATAGAGGACATGCTAAACCACAAAACTGTAACATGTGACTGGCAGCTCTTTCTGGATGGATTGCAGAACAAAAAAAAAAAACCACCATAAGACATTACTGTGAGCACTGAAGCAGCAGCATAAGGCTTAGGTGGTTGTACAGTCATGCATTTGATTCATCATATACATTTATAACATAATTTAGCAACTACTCAGTGTTGATAAATATCACAGATGACATTTCACAGAAGCATTGTCAGGCCAGGCAAATTTCACACACTGAATGTTAGGGTCTCATAATTATCTTTCCTCATGCAATTATGTTGATTTTTCCCCCCTCTCCAGTTAAAAAAAAAAAAAACCAAACAACAAAACCACAACAAAAACAAAAAAACCACTTTGTCAGTGTATCCTTTATTCTGATGACCTCCCACACCTGGCCATGGGGTAGGGAAGAAGCCACCAAGAAAGAGAGCACTCTTGCTGGACCTTGCTGGGTCTTCCCAAGAGAAATTGTAGCTTAGTGTTACCCAGTCCCCATATAACCTCACATAAGCCCTTTCCTGTCCAGTCATTTGACATAATGCAGAGACACAGCAGCACAAAAGAAAATGCCTTGAGCTTTAAATGTCTCAGAAAGGAGATAAACAAATTGTTTATCACTTTTTGGCCATGACTGGCCACTGTGCTGTAAGCAGGAGCAGGGTTTAGGACAATAGGCTTCTGGTGAATGGCAGCTGGTGTAATTTTTTTTAATATATCAGGTGACACCCAATAGGCACATCTTGCATAAGAGATGGAGTAGCAATGAGTTGCCCCAGCATTTGTTCAGAGTTTGCGTGTTTGGCTATTCCTTTGACAGCTTCAGATCTTTGCTCTCTGCAAAATAGCTAGTAATTACTCCAAGCAGGTACACAGAGTGCTATAGCTCCTGAGCAAGGACATTTAGACACAGAGATGTTCACAGGCAGAGGCTGCCCTAGAGCCAGCTTTGGTACAGGTTGCAGGCAGACAAAAGGCAATCCCCTATCCATGCTCTTGTATGACCAAATCTTCTGCCCAGTCCTGCGAGGCCATTCCTCATAAACTACTACTACTTCACTCCACATCGGCAGGAACTTTTCTAGTTCTGCCTCCCTTGCTTCTCCCTGTTTCTCTCAAACCATAGGAAACAGTCCAGAAAAGTCAGGGTTTGTGTTTTGAAAATATGATTTAGCCTAACTTTTCCCATTGGTTGATGGAGCAGGTATGCATTTGTATCTTCAGTATCTGAGCACAGCCTCTTAAAACATGTACTCTTAGAGAACTGGTGCAATGGAAGGATGCCGCAGTTCCTACTTTGCAGACTGCACAGAGAAACTAAACCCCGGGTCTCCCAGGGTATGGAGAAACCTAACCTTTATCAACTTCCTTTGAGTCACACAGGAAGTTGTTGCTAAAAGAGAGGATCCAGAACCAGGCTAGGATCTTAATCGCTATCATCTTGCAGTTAATCCAATTATCCTTCCTATTTATGCAGTACTTTTCAGTCCATCGCATATAGTGGAACGTTAGAATGTAATTTTGGGAGCACAGCAGCCAATTACCAGGACACATCCACATTCATGGAGACCTATCAAGCTATTAAAATGCATTTTTTGAAACTGGAGACTGCCCTAGAAACGGCTGCACTGTAATTTCCATGCACTGTCAGAACAAATCGATCAAGAGCAGCAGTTCAGGATCCTGGCCTACCACGAGGGACGAGGGAATAAACATTTGTCCCCCTTCACTAATCAGCCACCCCTCCACAGGCAGCTGGCAATGCAAGCAGGACACCTAAGGGCAATCTTCAAAAAGGTTATTTACTATTAATGAAATTCAGTAGCCTCTAAGGTAAGCAAGTGCTCCTCAGACGAAGACTCTGGAGCCAAGTCCCTTGCTTCCATTTGAGACTCATTAAGCAAAGAAATAATCCAGTGGAAATGGATTTCTACAAAACCAAAACAGTCTCCTCTCCCTGAGACAGATTTTGTAAGCCAGACAGATATTTTCCATGGCTTTATGTGATTTATTGCAGCATGTTGGCACTAACCAAAGGGTTTTGATGCGGTGTATATCTGATCCAAATTCTTGTCATAGAAATTATTTTTGATCTGTCATGTCTATCTTTAAGTTAAGAGGTCCCTGGGAGAATGACTTTTTTCAACACAAATATAAATACTATGGAAATGAATCCCTTCCTCTTGTAAACTATTTTGCAGGTTGAGAGACTCACACTGATTCATAGATCTCTAGTGTCAGACCTGCTTTGACATGCTGCTTAAGCATCACTCTGCACTAATTAGCAGTACATTCAATAGAAGGTACAATTTATCAGCTGACAGGCAGCATTAATTTGATGACACCGTGAGAATACTTACAAAGCTAAATTAGTCTCAGCATTGGTTAAAGAAAAGAATACAGACAAATAGGCCATGGTAGAGACAACATGCATGTGGGAGAGGTTTCCCTCAAGTTTTCTCAAGAAAAGAACCCTACAGCACTTCAGGAAATTATCCCTGCTCTCTTTGGGCTAAATGAAATGCAAATATAATTATGGGGGTGATGGCTGCAATGCAGAATTTTGATATTTTTACTGGGAGCAATGCTTAATGGCCCAGTAAAGCTGTAATAACATACAGAGCCATTAATCTCTAGGCCTCTGAGACAAAAATAGTCCAGATGCAGCCACAACGAGGTTGTTATCTGGTGAACATCCAGTAAGACAAAAGTTGGATGTGTTCCAATCACTTCCAAACGAGCCCTGTGTGTAAAGCTGGTAGTTATAAAACTATTTTCAGTTTCCATCCAGAAAGGTAACAAGGTGAAAGAGAAGTTCGAAGATCTCATCTGTGGTCTTGGTAGACCCAGCGAGGGCTGCAGAGAAGACTGACCAGGGGAAGTGGTGAATTTGGGTTGGGAGGATACGATAAGTATTTCTCTCGGATCCCGCACACACACCACCATTCCCACTTTATGCTGCACAGCAAACCTGTCACTCGAACCAGAGGTTCAGCGCTGCTCTCTATATACAGTTTATATAGAGAGTGACGCGCAGCCCCAGAAGCAGCACAGCTGGTGTCTGGCAAGCCCATGCGACAAGTTGTACAAAGAACTGCAAAAATTTTAAGAAGCTATGACAAAGAAAAGACCTTCTTACAAGCCACTTATTTTGCACTTTTCATGAAAACTTAAAAACCTGCAACAATCGCACTTTGACATTAAAACTTGTAGTCTCTGTTCCAGGCTGTTTTCTACAGGGATATTGTAGCTACAACTCAGACTAGTCTATTTGCCCAGAGGAACACCATCAGCAAAACGCTTCTCCAACAACTACATCAAATTGTCCTGCAACAACTGCACTGTACGTCCTTTCCCTTGCCATTGGCGCACAAATTAACACAAGCAACCCAAGGAACAGGAGGGATTTATTTTGTAGCTGTTAGGACTTGCCTCTCACATGAAGGAGATAATCTCCCAAGATTTACTCCTATGATGGGATATTCCAATCATTCCATGGATTTCAGGATTAGTCATATCTGAGGTACAATTTTTTTTAGCTGTTTTGAAATGTCAGGAGTGAGAGCTCTCAAAATTAACTGCTTGTGGGGCCAGTTCTGAAAGATTTGAACTCAGTCAATACTTTCCCATGTTGTTGCTCAACAAAAAGCAATTGAACAGCCTATTTTCCCGTTTAGAAGCATCATTAGAAAAGTGCTTGGATGGGGCAAATCAACTTCGAATTTTGCAATGCTTTTTAAGACCTTACTGAACATCCACATCGAAAATCTAGTGCTTGCTTCACCAATGGCATATGTCATGGATAACATTTTCTATTTCTTTCTCCTTTCCAAACATAAGGGCCCCTTTGTTGGAGGGTGTTGTGTAGTTTGGTTTCCTGTCAGTCCATGGAGGGCCAGCTGAAGAGGCAGGATAAAACATTTTCCTTTTGCCTCCAAGAACTTTGTGTTCATTCACATCCTGGGTATTGTCTGAAGTGACCTAAGGCCTGAGTGATTTTCTATTGACCTACATGTTCCTTGTATCAAATCAGTGAACAAAACCCACCATAATATGACCGAGCCAACAGGCCACATCATTTTTTTAAAACAGTAGGCAGTAAACAAACCAGGTGATGCACCTAAAAATTTGACTGAAGCTGGTCACAGCCTTCTAGTGAGGCATTTCATAGTAAAACATGAGCAACCAAGCAGTTTGATTGTTACCTCAATAGATTTCACACCAAAACAGTTTAATTGTCCTCAGCCTCAGATATGATGCAAATCTAGTACACAGTTCACCTCCTAAGCAAAGTTAAAGGGGAGCAAGGGGGCAGAAGAAAACAGGAAAATGATCTAAACACCTCAAAAAAGTACTCAAAACTAATGTTTTTTCAATTTTGTTTTTTTATGAATACGTAGGTTTTAAAATGACAGCTGCTGAATATGTCTGGAGAGATTTAATTCCCTGTCTTCAGACAAAGAACCTGTCATTAGATTGACAGACTTAACCAGGAGGGTTCCCTCCTGCAACTAGTTGCATAGGAAACCATGTCGAGGAGTCACCCCACGGGTTCAGGGAGAGGTTTTGATTTTACTCAAATGATTCATGACATTACAGTGCTATGTTCTCTTTGGATGTTTGATGTCCCTGGTGATGTAATTTTCATGTTTTGAAGTGTCTTTTGTTTTTCCTTCTACCTGCCTGCTTTTGGGGTAGTCATCAGACAAGGAAAAAGTTTCTCTAAAGGAGTACTCGTAAAAAGATACTCTAATTGTCCAGGCACTTGCACAGCCCAGACCTGTTTATAATAACCTCAGGAGCAATCTTTGTGCCAGAAATAGATTATTAAGGAAACTGGAAGTGATTAAGCCACTCTATAACTTGCACAAGGTCAATGTCAACTGAACCCAGGACAGAAAGGTGTGACAGACTCCACAGATTTCTAAAACTAACCATTTAGGAAGAAACCCTAAATTCAAGCCAGGCAGATCCCACTGACTGAACACAACACCTGTTTCTTTACACCCCACCTTGATGCTCCAGCTTTGCACCGCTGGTACTCGCCACTGTCTCTCTCCTACAGCAGGACCTGTGGTGCCAGGCTCAGGTCTTTGGGAGAAGTGTGATCCAGGGCTGTGACAGAGAAGTCCAAGCGTGCAGGAGAAGCAGCAGTGCAAGCTGCAATGAAGCCAGCAGAGCAGGTCACGCTGGAGGATGTATTCTGGAGGAGGTGAACAGCTTCTCCCCATCTTGCCACCTTTTGCTTTGGCCTCACCAACATGTTTGGTGCTCTCAGAGACATCAGAACCTCAGCATTTTAGGGGCTGGTCCAGTTCACGTATCCATACTATTGAAACAGCACGTTAATCCAGACCAATCCTCCAATTCTGCGCAAGCACAGTTTGAAAGCAATCCTCTTCAGCCATTTTCACAAACCACATTTGTTTCAAAAAGCCTATTTTCAGCCTGAAATTTGAAACATGCGGGTGAGCTTGTTACAAACCCTGGCTCTGATTAAAAGCAAAGCTTTCCTTCCGGGTCTCTTTAGATTAGGGGAAGCAAAGTTGCTTTCTCATACTTTAGATCTCTAGTCTTTTCCTCTCTCTCTCTGATTTTGACGGTGCCAACATTGCTTTGTAATGCTGTTTCGGCTGTGGTGAAATGGCATATGCTAACAACAATATTAATTCATAATTTATTCATAAGTATTCCAACCAACTTTTTGTCTTCAGCCAAGGCAAAGAAATGGACAGACATATTCAGGCTTCAGTTTTCAAGCACTTTATTCACTGCACTTGGAATCAGCTGTGCTTCACTTTTCTGAAAACATTCATACACTCTGTTTCTGGCAGGTGCTGCATTTTTGGACCACTGCAGTAGAGTATTAGAAATAATTCCGGAATATCCTCAGAAAACTGGATGACATTTCTTTGCTCCATGACCTCTTCTAGTTCATCCCCACTTTTGCAAATTTTTTCCAGCGTATAATAAGGAAAAAAAAAGGTACTTCTTTTAGAAACAGCCACATCTAGTCTTAGTATCGTGGGCTGGCCACTCTCACATGAACAGATTTCATACCCAGGGTCTGTAGAAAGTCCTGAAAACAAAGCCAGAAACATTGTCAAAGACATTATTTACACATCAGCCCAACTTCTCTGCACTATTAGCTTTTGCCAGTTGTGTGTGCCTCTTTTAGAAGCATGTCACACGCTTCCTACAGTGAAAGTAAGAGACCCACGTTGGACCCCGAGGCTTCAAAAGGTATGTGTGCTTTATGTCCAAGTATTGTCTATCTAACAATGGAGCTATTCCGCGGAAGCAGCAGAGCAGCTGCTTCTCTCCCCCCAGCCTTTGTAGAACAAAGCACCAGGCTCCTCAGGAGTCAACTTTGTTGTTTTGCTGTTGTATAACGAGCTGTCATCCGGCCGCAGGCGCCAGTGGCCGCAGCCCCCCTTGCGGGACCAAACAGTTCAAAAGCAGGGCTGGGTTTATGCAGTTTAATTTGATGTGTCAAGCATCTTTATTACAAGCATTCTTGCAATGTTTGCTGTTAACACTCAGAAAAGAACATGTATCAAATCTAGCTGGGACACGGGGAGGGACAGAGTTGCTCTAGCAGCAACTCTCACTTGCTCTGACAGAAACTGTAATTTGCGGGGCCGGCATGCAAACTACCAAGAAAACACTTCAGCATGCTGCAATATTGATCTTCCCTGAACATCAGATAGGATTACAACCAATAGTGTTTGCCATCGGCAATCCGGTCTTTGCTCCTTCTCTATATCCTTGGCAGTCACTTCCAAGGAGAGAAAAAAAAATATTTGCAGATAAACAATTTGTGACCAAATTATGTGAGTTAAATTTACAGCAATTATGATGGTTTTATACTCTCTCTCCAAGTGGCTGTTTAACTCCCATTCAGACTCTTGAGAACAATATGGCACAACATCCTATGCAGTAAATACTCAGTAGAACTCCCTCTGCCAGAGATAACATACTGCAAATATTACTGTGTTCAATGATCTCAGCATAGGAAGAGACGCTGCTCATCAACATATTCTTCAAGGAATCAGAGCAAAAAGAGAAAATCTGGAACCACAACCAAAACCAGTTGCTGACAGTTAGACCAAACCCTTCTGGAAACCTGTTTGCGTTTTCCTCTGCTGTTTCTATTGCACAGGCACCACAGTAATAAGTAATTCAGATTTATTCCTGATTAAATCCAAGAAAGATGACATATTTCATAATAACGGTAGGCAGATGGACAGAATGATTTAAAAAGTAGTCTGTTCATTCCTGTTTCTCACAATACCTGTACACATCTTGATTCACAGCTTAAACCTCCCAGCTCCAGCTAATCCTTTCAGAAATAAATTTGACATACTAGGCAATAATAGTCTTCATATAAATGAAAAAGCTTTTCTTTTCCATGAACCCATTGACTCATTCATCTTTCAAGTCTCCACTCCAAACACATTTCTTATAGCAAACCCTCCGCCACTAACATTCATGCATGAACTGTCTATCATAACTACCGACAAGAAAGAAATGAAAGCAAGCTGCTTGTTTGTACAGGAACGAGAATGATCTTGTGGTTAAGATACTTTGCCTGTGACTGAAGACATATGGATTCCCTTCTTTATACCAAGCCATGATTTCTGTGTGAGTTTGTACCATTTACCTTACCTCTTGTCTCTATTTTCCTTCCCCTAAAGAGAGCATTATGACAACAGGGCTTTCAAACCACCCCGGGACAATGTAAGTATTTGCTTCATTTTGACAGTGGAAAGCACATTCACTAGTTTTAGTTGCATGTATGAGTGATGAGGTTATCATAAAGAATGCTATATCGGAATTATCCATCTACACCAACTTTCTTAACCAAACTTTCCTTAAAGTCTATATCTATGCTAAGAGTGTTGGGCAAGCAAACACCAGCTGAGCCAGAAGACCAAGCCTTGTTATGGTAAGTAGATAAACACCACCCAAGGAAGGTAGCCCAAGGCAATGGGCAGCTGGATAGAAAACAAAGAAAATTCCTTTTTCATAAATGAGCTCCTCCCTGGCAGCACACAGACACGCCTAAACTAGCTCTCTGAAGTTCAAAAAAAACCACCCCAACTTTCCAATAATGGAGTCCTTTCTACCTAGCAACACGCTCCCTTACAGGGATTACCTGCTCTAACACAAGCATATATGCCACTGTGCTGTGTGATGATCCCCCCACTTCTCTTAAAAGAGTAAGGCAGAAATCCCTAGTGAGCATGTAATAGGATATACCTTGTACGTTGTTGTACCGCCTTCTGACAACAGCACATTGTTACCAGAGCACTGTCTAATCAGTTACTTAATAAAAGATATCCTTCCCAGTACCAAGTGGAAAACATGCACAGTCTCCATTGAGCAAGCTCTTGGAATCCTTTCCAGCAAATATGCTTTGTCCAACCTGATAACCCTCCACAAGAGAGTGCAACTGTGGCAGAATGGTGTTTGTCAGTGGTAAAAGAGAAGGAAAGGAGGTTTGAGGTCTTTACACCCAGTTCTTACACACTTCCCTTCAAACTGCACTGCCTACCTTTCTGCTCCAGGCATTCCTCTGGCTGTTAGCACCCCTGTACATGATTGGGAGCACTTGACCTGACCCCACATTATTCATTAAAACGTGAGCAAAACACTCTTCAGAGAGCAGCTCTGTTTGCTTATCATAACACCAATCTCACCCACCATATTTTTAATCGCTCTGATGTCTGCATCCATGTGCTGCATGCCCCTGGGCTCAGGAACCTTATCATATTGTCAATCTGTATAGAAACATGCACGTTCTCTATCTATAAATAACAGAAGTAATTATTACTAGTAAATTATACTAGCTCGTTTTAAATGAATCATGTTCTCCAGTCACCCTGGAGAACAAATAAAATAGGCAAAGCTACAAGGCATCACTTCAAAATACATATATATAATTATTATGAAATTGCATTAGGCTCTGACTCATACCTGCAAATGCAGGGTTCATTGAGGGTAATTAAAATAAGTCACTATTTCTTCAAGGCAGTGACTCATAGGCTGCTGCCCATAGCGGATTGCAGTGAAGTCAGAGAGAAGCTCCTCTCTTCCCACTGAAAAAGCAATAGCAGCTTATTAAAGCAGTGGGTAGGCTCAGTTTGCCCTTCCTTTTAGTCCATTTAGCCAGCAGGTTTGCATTTTTCCCCTATCCCAGAAGTTAAATCAACTATATATTAACTAAGTGTCTTACTAGGACTATAGGGAAAAAGAAAGGGGCTAAACACAACTGGGATATACTCAAATGCCATTTCCCTAAATAATTGTATGTAGGATTTAAAAGAAATGGTGTTGTCTGTGTAGTGATATAGCAGTCATCTAACCAAAAGTTGCTAACAGTAAGGTGCCATACTTAGTAGGTATATATGGATCATTTCATGACAGAAGTCAAATTGCAGCTGAAATGATTGAACTAAGAACACCCAAGAGCTAAGAGGAGGAAATTAGGAGTGTCATGCTCCTTTGATACTATGGGAGGAATTATAACAAGACAGGTGGTGTCAGCCTCTGCACCCATGTATATCTGTAGAATAGCTGACAAGAGGTTGTATTCTCAAATCTTTTTAAAAAATACACACCTTAGCTGAGTCAGGTCAGAATAATTCATATAGTTTGGGAATTTGGTCGTCAAAATGCAAAGCTGCTGAAAAAAATGAGTATAAATGACAGTAGAAGTTAGCTGCACCGCTCTCCCATGCTCCAGCACTAATGACAGCTCATAAGCAGCTCTTTGTTTATCTCTACCATGGTTTTCCATGCTCTACAGTTGGTGTTCTGTGTTTTCTAGTTTGCTTTGCTTTGCTAAATGTGTTTTATTTTTTATAAGTATATTCTTCTCATGAGATTTTCAGCTCTTTTGATGTAGGAAAAGCCAGACATCAAGTACATTTCTCATTGATATTCTTAACAACATTTCATATCGGAAGATTGCTGTCCACATGATGAGAATTAACTTAGGAAAAAGAGTGTGCTTTCAATATATAAATTAATCTAAAATCTACCAATGCTGGGAAATGTATTTCTTGGGAATACATGATTAAGCCCATAGCATGTTAAAATAATGCTTTCTCATTATAAACCCCTTTGCAATAACATAAATCATAATTGTAGGAATCTGTGACAGTTCGATATAAATTAATTGGCTTCTTTTCTTTAAAGCTTACCATCCCTTCTAAAGTTTGCAAAAAATTATGCAATATGAATAATGGAGCACATGCAGAGTTCAACTTGTTTCATGAGCCTAATCAGAATGAATTTGTTAAGGAAGCTGCCAGAAATACTGAAGGAGGTGCAGAGTTCATAATGTCCAAGTCAGGTTAACTTAAAACAGTGCTTTAAACAGTTACCTTCTCTTTCAGGCTTCAAAAGCACATTCCGAGTATTGAGTGGTTGCTTCACCACTTTCTCTGTACCAAGGGGAACATTAACATACCATCTCCACAAGCCCCATTTGAATATAAAGTATGATATTGTACATTGGCCCCAGGCCCTAAAAGGCAGGGTGGAATTCATTTAGCGAGTTGGTTTTTAAAGAAGTTTAACTGCCAATTTATTTATTTTCCTGGTTGGAAACTGAGATTGCAACTGATAAAAGCAATCTGCTTTGGAATTTGTACCCAGGTTTGCAAATACCCATGGTACCTCATTGGGTATAAGCCCATTTGCGTAAAAAAAAAAGTGTAAATTTACATTTTCGTAATTGTACTGGATCTGGCTGGGATGGAGTTAACTTTCCTTATAGCAGCCCATACAGAGCTGTGCTTTGCATCTGTGGTTTGAGTGCTGTTGATAACACACCAGTGTTTTAGCTATTGTTGAGCAGTGCTTGCAGAGAATCAAGGCTGTCTCTCCAACCTTCCTCACCAAAGGCCAGTAGGCTGGAGGTGGGCAAAAGGTTGGGAGGGGACACAGCCGGGACAGCTGACCCCAACTGATCAAAGGAACATTCTCTACTACGTGATGTCATGCTCAGCAATAAAAGTTGAGAGAAAGGGTGTTGGGGGGTGCATGCAGGGAACAGGGAGTTAAGGCATTTGTCTTCCAAAGCAACCACTAGAATACTGAAGTCCTGCTTCCCAGGCAGTGGCTGGACATTTCTACTGATGGGAGAACCCATCTCCTCTCCTCATTTTGCTTTGCTTCTGTGTACAGCCTTTGCTTTTCTCGTTAAACTGCCTTTATCTCCACTCATGAGCTTGCCCATCATATTTTCTCCCCCTGACCTATTGAGGAGGGAGAGTGAGAGAGCGACTTGGGGGGTCTGGCATCCAGCCAAGGTCAACTCACCACAATAGTATTCACTGACTTTTAACCTCCTACGCTTTGACATGCCAGAACTTTCAGTTGAGGTAGGAAGAACTAGAAGGTCTTTCATAGCTCATCATTGCATCTGTCTATTCATCATGCCCCATTCGTACACATTCTTATGGTTCAGGTCTTCATGTGATAGAAGCTATAAGCTTATGGAAACATCACATGTTCTTGCCAGACCACTTTGCATAGTGGCTCTCTTGTATAAAATGAGTTTTTCATTTCAAAGCAGGGAGTTCATGGACACACAGCAGCACTCTAAAAATCAGCATCACAAATAACCAGACTCAGTGAATAAAACTTGTGGACTGTTTCGGCAGAGAGGTGTTCATTTTGTGACACAGAAGTCCAGAAGTTCACACTAAAATCCTTAGGTGACTTGTTCTGTCAATTGTAATTCTATTTATCAGTGTTCTGGCAACTCTATTCAACGTTTCCATCATATAAATTTAGTCTTTTACCTTTTTCCCTCAGAAATCTTTTAAGAGCATAATTGGACAGAGCAAAGAAGCTTACTAAAACGTTCTCTATTCTGTTCCCCTTTTTGCAGGCATGTGCTCAAACACTCTGGAAAAGAATTCAACATTTTTCACCAAAATGACTCCTAAATACAAAAAAGTCCTTACGAGGGAGCATCAGTCACTCACAAGCAGGAAACCTTTGAAATGTGCTCTGTATTTCTAAAAGAAATAGTTTGAATTCCAAATTCTTGGTCTTCCTGAAATATGTTGGACTTCCCTCCTCTCATTCATGTCGATCCTAAAAAACTCCCATTGCTTTGTCTTACCAGTGGAATTTCATTAGTATGGAAAAAGAACCACCAAAACCATTATTGCAGGACCAGGAACAAATGTGTATGAATTATGTATGCTAAAGAACTAAAGAACTGTATGAGATTGTGTTTATTATTACCATTATCCTGTCATTCCCACTCCTACAACCCCATTTATGTTTCTGATTTGCCTCAATATAAACTCCTAAAGTTAGAGACTGTGTCCCTGCAATATCTATGGCACTAATGGACGGCGCTAGAACAACAATGCCTACAACGCCATTGCTTATAATACTCATCCAGAAGACCTGGCAGCAAACTAATCATAGGTACAAAATTAGTTAGGATAGATACGCAAAAAGTAAATTCCTTTTATTAATACATCACTTTTATTGAACAAAACTGGACACTCAGCTGTCTGAATTGTGTCTAATAACTGCATTTAGTGCTGTTCTTCATGTTAACTAGTGTTACACTAAGTGTCAGGGCACGTTGGTCAATTTATATATGTCAACTTCCAAGAAAAAGCTTTTTGCTTCTAGCAGCAAAAGAAGACTCAAGGCTAGATCCTGACCAAATCACTACAAATGCAGTTTATGGAAGAGTATAGCCTTTGAATTGCTTGTTGTAGTATTTCAGGATAAATGGAAACCAAAAATTAAAGTTATTCTTGATTACATATGCCTTATTTAATCCAATGACTTAAAGGAAGAAGGAACCTGTTCCTACTTTGAGTTTGTACACATTGAGATAGCAATGTGTTGTTTTTTGATAGAATCAAGCTTTTTTTTTCTCCTAGCTGTGTTCATATAGCATGGCAAATGTTTTAATTTTTTGTCATTGTGAAATGTCGATTTGATTTTCAGTGTAGTATCAGAGATATCGCTATGCCTCAGGCACTTTGGAAGGCATTCACAAACTCAGTGGCCAATTTATTTAAAAGTTATGCTTTAAATTGTTTCTGTGCCACAGAAAACATTCACGGCTGTGTTTTCAAATAGTGCAAGGAATGTGCAAGAATGTCTGAAAGACAGGCACACTGGTGCTGAGACACATAATTATGTTTGCTCCTAGAGACTTGTGGCAGTGTAGTTTGCAATCCTCATTGTCACTGAGAAACACATGCCTAGGCCCATGTGAGGCTGAAATTGCTTATCACTTCTCTCTTTCTCTCTCTCACTCTTTGTGTTCCCTTTTCTTTTTAAATAATCAGAAAGATTCAAGGAGGGCAACAAGTATTTTCTAAGACAGATAATTGGTTTGACACAAGGATGTCTGAGTAAGCTGGGACTCTTCAGCTTGGGAAAGAGACAACTCATGACAACAAATGATAGAAGTCTACAATATTACAAGTGCCTTGGAGAGAGTGAAGAGGCATCGGGTTTTCAACCCCTCTCAATAAAAAATCTAGGGTCCATCAAATGAAGATGGTAGGAGCAAGGTTCATAACAATGAGAGCTGGCTCTTTGTGCAGCAAGTGCTAGAACTATGAAATTCACTGCCCAAAGAAGTCACAGAAACTACAATTTAGCTGAGTTCTCTGGGAAACTGGATGAGTACATAGAAAAGAAACCTTTTATTCTGGGGGCCCTATCAAACAAGTTTATCTTGTTATTGCTGTTCCTGAAGCACCTACTTATGTCCAGTGTTGAAGAAAAGGTACAGGGTTAGATGGATTCTTTGTCTGATCCCTTTGTAACTGTTTTAATGTTTTTATGCTACATATTCTTGGGACTGGACTTCCTAGGAATCGAGACAAAAGCTCCTGTGCCACTCGGCTAACTGTCAGAGTCCTTACAAATGCTTTGGAAGCTGTTCACAAGCTTCAGCCAAGGCTGACAGCCGCGACAATGTTTCTGAAATAGTAATGGTGTACAAGTTTTTCTAAAATCAATGGCAGGAAAAAGAAACAGATCCAAATTATTCACGGGATCACAGAATGGTTGAGGTTGGAAGGGACCTCTGGAGGTCGTCTTGTCCAACCACCACTCAAGCAGGACCACCTAGAGCCAGTTGCCCAGACTCTAGGAAAAGAGGAAAAGACTTAAGCATTCATCCATCAGACATCAGAGAAAAAGTACAGAAGAGACACAAAAAGAAAGATTTGATAAATTTTATAGCTCATGGAACTCAGTTCTTACTGCAAATATTTTGGGGGACAGAGGTGATGGGAATTGTACTTTCAAAATTTGAATTTGACGTTATCAAGCTGAGTAGTTCTTAATCTTCATATTTATCTTGTTTCCTTGGCATAATTGCACTATGCCCTATGACTAAGATGTTATAAATAAACTCCAGCTATAAATGACTCATAGCTCTCAAATATAATATATAATATCAAATTATGGAAGTAATACATACACAATGCATTAATATTGCAGCAGCATCCAAATAATTGCTGTGTTTTGAAAATATCTAAAAATACACCGATTTGACCACAAAATCCATTCCCATTGTAATAGTGCAAAATGGCATGATGAACTTCAAATAATTTTTATTGTCAGCTGCATGTGGAGCTTTTAAACATAGCACATATGTCTTGGCCCACAAATTCTCCTTTTGCAAAGAAAGCAGAAGCCGTTCTCTCTGCTGCCATGTCCAGGATGTTTCTGGTTACCTAACACCCACTCAGCTTTCCTTCCTATAATTTAGAATTTTACTTCAAAAAGTGCCTTGGGATATTTCAAGTATGAAGGAAACAATTTAAATCCCATTTTTATTCTCTGTCATGCCAAGGGGCAAAAGTAATAGCCTTACGCAATGTTGCACCACGTTGCATAGGCTGATGTGATATTACATAAGGTTGGCTAGGTACTGAAAGAAACAAATGTTTTCAACAGACACACAGAAAACCCTAAACGCAGGGGTCCTTTCAGTGCCCTGAATGAGCACAACAATATAGATGCTGTAAGCAACAAATTTGGCTTTCAGCTGAGCTCATTCAGACAGACATATAAGACCGGTGCTTCTGTTGTGCTCACTTTGCCCAGGACTGAACTGGGAAATGTTCTGTTAAATCTCCCAGCAAAAGCAACTGGATCTTGCATTGTGAAATAATGTTCCTTTTTGCAATCAAAAATTACAATGTTGGTGACTACACACCCTCTGATGATCATTTTTGAATATTCTATTTCTATTTCAGTCACGAAATCAAAGTCAAAAATGAAATTCAATGTTTCTCTATGCTCCTGTGGAAAAGTAAGGAATGTTCAAGAAGTAAGCTATAATCTTTAAGAATAAAAGGTCAATACTGGACCATTACCAAGCATCTGCACACTGTTCCCTGTATGTGTTAGCTCACCGTTGATCAAGCAGGACAAGATAAGCTTCAGAGAATGACTTAACGATATGTAACCAAATTTGACCTGCTTCCTTACTCTTGTATACACTTTCAGAAACTATTTTATTTTAATACCTCAGTAAAAAAAAATCTCTTGTAGTACAATGGAAAGGATTTTCCTTTATTAAATAAAACCACTGATGAGCATAACATGCTGCCTCTATTGCTCCAGACACTAAGGCAGTGTCTGCTCAAGGAACATACTGCTACTGTTACCAGGGAGTCAGCTATGAGCACTGAATGGATAGCATCTATATGAATAAAGATCTATCTGGGAGCAATAAGAGCATGACTTCAAAGTAAGATGATTTCTAAGAATCAGACTTCAGATACTGCTGAGAGAAAAATCTGGAAACATTAGAGAGCAAAATTTTAAGCGAAAGGTAAGACTGTATTTTGAAGCCACATCCTCCACAAATTATTTGCACCAACCCATTAATGCAGAAAAAGATGGCAACATATCTGGCTAATGTTCTCATGGGAGGTTTGCACACTTAGACACTGCAGTTGCCAGTTCCCTCTGCATTTTACATCTTAACTGCTCAGTTACCGATAAAACAAATCTTCACTACACTAGGTATTGTACAGTTAATACCCTGTTTTTAATCGTCTTTCGAATATTCAATAATTCTGCCAGCTAACTTCCAATAACTACATACTTTTTCCACACTTCAATCTTCAGAGCTCTAACCGTAAAAAAGTCTGGAAATAACAGAGTAAAAAAAGTCTCACATTTCAAGTCATCATTTTGCTATTAAAATCAGAACTTACTTAAACTCTGTTCTTACAAAAAAAATGTATATACTAAGCTATAAGAATATGCTGGATTTTAATGTCCTAGTGAAGGATGTCATCAATCAATTATAAACCAATCATTTTTCAATGTATTGTTTTTTCAGATGGATGATAATAAAAATAAAGTGAAAGTAAAAGGAAAATACAAGAAAAAGCTACTGATAACAAGTTATGGAACATGAAAATAGGAAGTAAAGCCATTCTATATCTGTGTTTCCTCTTGCTTGGCACACTGATATAATGCAACAAAAAGAGCAACAGAGCAGCAGTAAATTTTTATGAGCAAAGTTGAAGAAACCACATGAAAAATCATCTAATTAGCCGGTCTAATTTGTACCTCCATTGAATTTCCTAAGTTAACATGTTCAGTTTTCTTCCATGAGGTCTTGAAGAAGCTTTTCACATTATAATTTCAGGGTAATATTTACAGCAATAATGAGCAACGATTCCCTGCAATATTGAATCATGAAAGATTACTGGAAAATGAAGGTAAAAGGAAGGCTAGTTTAAAGAAATCATTAAAGAAGTTATTTGACTTTCCATAGAGATATTTCTTCTGTTACTATTTGTGAAACAAGCTGTTATTGGTGCATTGCATGTTTTTATAGATCTTTCCCTTTCCCTAACCAGAAAGAAAGGCATTCTGGCGACAACAGCCAAAAGACCTCCTGAAAGTGATATGAAAAGTTTTATTTCTCTCAATACTTTCAGAAATAATTTCTATTTTGTCTATATTCTAGGACATTAATTCAGAAACAATAGTGAAATGCAGCTGATTTCTGAGACTTTGTTTTTTTCAAAATAAAATTTATTATTTTGAAAAATTTAGTTAAAAAAATTTTGAGGCATACTGGAACTTTAAAACAAAATTCTCAGTTAACCACTCTAAATTAGACTAATAGAGATCATTTTCTGAGTTAGAGGAAAGTCTCCCTAAATATACATAACCAAGAGGACATTATTGTTAGAAACTTTGTCCACTTACACAGTTCAATGTTAAGGGACATTATAAGTAAGTACATTACAAATAAGTGGTTAAATAAAAACTCAGCTGAAGTTTATCAGAGTTCATACACTTCAGTGAAGTCAGATGACAGTGCCCAGTGGCTGCCACAAATGTTAGCTCAGTTAATGGTTTCACTTGTAAACCACTAAAAATCTGCTTTTACACTATTTTATATTTAAACTAAGCCAAACCAGCAGCGCCACAACAGAGTGTACCTGAGAGTGCTGGACTCAGTTTGATGGATGCCTCAAAGTCATCACAATTTGCATGTAAGATATGACTGCAAAGTTTAACTGCTGATTAATGACAGCTGTCTCTTTCACGTCCCAATCTGAGAATTCATCTTGATCTCCAAGTCCCAGAGCAGAGAGGAGAAAAGTGATGTTACAGACTCAACTAACAGAAAAACAGGTTGGAAGGGAGCTGAAGACATCACTGGAGCTTCCTGCTTCCCAGGGCAGGGCAGGCATACGGGACATAGCTCGTTCCCCAGAGCCCCCCCTAAGGGGGCTCTCAGGAACCTCCTGGCACTTCCAGCCATTCCCCGCCCAGCCTGCTCCAACACTTTGCTCTCATTGAGAAGAAAAAAAAAAAAGGAATGTATGAGTCCCCACAGAGAACAGCTATTAGTTTCATACAGCTTCATATGTTTTCAGTGTCTGCAGATAAATCACACTAACATAGTCGTAAGTTGTCATGGTATCACAGTCTAAGCTAGAAAACATGACTTTTTCTTTCCAAAGAAGAGAAAAATGCTAGATCCTGAGGTGTTTCTAGCATATAGGCAAAAGTTGTCTCATGGGTCACCCAAAGTCTGCCACAGAAAAGAGAAAAACAATTTCAGTAATAGTCATGGCTTGCTGTGTCCAGAGCCAAAGACCATGTTAAAGTGATTCTGAGCCGGAGCAATGCTTGTGCCCAAGAAGGACGTTCTACCTAGGTCTTTTTGTTCAGAAAAAGATGAAAGAAGCTAAGACTGGTTTGAGCAGAGGCCCTCCTCTGCAGAAAAGAAGGTTATCCTTAATAAATAACAAAATACTGGAAGCACAAGCCAGAAGAAATATTGTGAAATGATGAGAGAAAGGGTAGCACAGGACAGGAGAGAACCACCCGGGATATGGCAGATCCAGTTTCACACTAACAGGGGCAACAATGTTGTATAAATGAGAGTATGAATGTACTGTGTTCCCTCTTTGCTTTCCTGATTGTCTTTAGTTGTAGGCTGCATGAATTATGTAGGGACCCAGCTAGGCTGTGCAATTATAGCTGCAAAGATAAAAGCTAAGTCAAAAAGCTTACTATCCTTTTTCATTAATTATTTCCATCTCACTCTCCATTTATTGTAATAAATGTGGTGATATCTGAATCCTATGCAAAATAGGGCTGAAAAAATCCCTGAATACCAAGGCAAGACAAGCCCTGACCCAACAAGGCAGTTACTTATGGGCCTGACTGTGAGTGCACAGAGAGTCCCATTGAAGCTGGAGCGACTGCTTGAATGATGATACTATTTAGTGCTAGGGTCTTCATGGGATGTGAGATGTGTCTTTGTAGTCACCAGAGGACAAACAGTAAATCATACCCAATGCTATCCATATACACGCTGTTATTATTTTAGTGCACTGTAAATAGCTCGGCCACATACCCTGCTTGCTTACAAAGTGACATGCTCCTCACTGAAGACATCAGAGGCCTGCTAAACCAAGACATACCGCTCCCTCCCATACAAGCCAGTGATGAACAGCTTTAATTTCAGTCACATCCCATTTTGTGTCTACCATACCGAGAACCATTCCACTGCTCTGAATAATAAAGGGACTACAGACACCATATCACAGTAATTAAAGATTTATAGCAGTGTAAATAATTAACACTCCCCCTTTCCACTGAACACAAAAGTCATGCTTAGATGAATACAAAAGCAGCAATAAGCTCATATCAGGCAGCTGAAACCAATTTATCTATGCTACATTTCAGAAGCCTCACGTCCTCTCTCAGAAGAACTTTTGTTAGGTCATGATATATTGGATATAAAGTATATGTACTTTATATGATATAGTATGATATATTGCATATTTAGTTCTTTTTTTCAAAAGAATGAAGATGTCCCCTATTTCAGAACTGCTTGATAAAACCAGTCTGTTTTGTGTTTAGGCTCAACAAAGTAATGTGCTGAGCTCTTCAAGTACTGGAGACTACACCATTCCTCTAGTCCTGACACTAGCAATCTGGAAACTTCCTGATAGAATTTCTTTTTTCCCTTTGGAATTTTAGGTGCTACTGTATTAGGTACCACTATTTTTTCCAAACTTTTTTCCACCATAAAAATCACAATCATGCCTTCTGGATACAAACTTTTGAGTAACACTCACCACAAACGCAGGCCTTAATTTAGAGGCATGCATTGTTATGTCCCTACTGGAAAAAATGCTTTTTTTTCTCATCTTCTTTGTATCCTAATGGGATGGCTTTAAATTCCTTTAGATTATACAGTGCACTTTCAAAGCACTGTTCCAAAAGCACAAAGTATGCCCAAATTAAAATGTTAAGTTTGCAAAGACCGGTACTCAGAAGGAATGAAGCAACACCAGAAGTAAGGACAATGTGCTAAATTTAATATAGATAGCTGCTTGGTCACTTGCTCTTTATTTATAGGTTTTTTCTTTCAGTCACTGCACAGAATGGAGTTGTTCTGGTATGAATGAAATGTGCAATGGCAAAGGTTAATCTCTGCAGTTTCTCTGCCTCAGCTGCTGCAGAAGCTGGAGCCTGGAGTGTGAAAGGTGAATAAAGTTGGCTAAATTCAACATTTCTGTTTCCTAGGGAATTTCAATGTTCTCTTTCAGGTGCTTCACGTTACAATTAGAAAGGAAAATAACAATATTTCCTGGAAGATGGAAATTCTGGTGAGGTTTTGTTCTGTAAAAAGAAAAAAGCCAGGTAATTTGTTTCAGAAACATGTTCAGAGTTTGCAAGTTTCTGGTTCCTCGAGCGACAGACAAAAAGATACCCTCGAAGCTTCTCGCACGCCACCACTGGGAAGACACCTTCAGCCTCCCTTGGAGAAGGCAGCCTTGCGGGATGGTGCTGCCCCTTGGCCACAGCTGCCCCCGGCCAGGGCCAGCCCTCGGAGCACCCACCCCCGCTCCAAGGCACTTGGGCACCCCGGCTGGCCCAGGCCATCAGCAGAGGCATCTCCGGCTCCCAGGCAAACCCCTTCTTTGGCTTCTCTGACCAGCTTGTTTCTGCTGAAAGGCAACTGGCTGCCCTTCCTGGTGCCCTGGTGTGTTAGGAAAGCCTAAGGAGAGTCAAGCAATTTCTCTTAGTCTCATCCTCAGGAAAGGCTGGTTTGGATTGACATCTCCAAGATCATCACTGAAAGGAAGATGTGCTGCCTTCAGCAAGTGCACTTGAGTACTCAAGCTGCAAGGAGGGCTATTGGGACCGGCGGGCAGGTGTCCCCACGCTTTAGCAGCCTCAGGTCATGCTCTCACCCCAGCTACAAGGCAAGGTCTGGTGAGGACCATACTCAACTCCAGGCAAGAGGAAAAGTGACTTTATGTACCTGCATTTCTGTGGGGCCAGGTAGAAGGAAAAAGCCCTGTCGCCGAGGTCGAGGGGAGAACATCTGCCTGGGGCGCCAGGAGGGCGTGCTGACAAGGGGAGGTTACGTGGAGGCAGTGTCTGCCCCAGGCTGGTGTTTCTTTCACGGAAGGGGCTGGTATTCTTGTACCTGGGCCAGGATTTCTGTGCCAAAATCTGCCTAATGAATAAACTTCTGGGCCTTCCTTCTAAACCAATTTCATTCCATGATAATTTTTTATGTACAGGGAAACAATATTTTTGTGAGAGTCCCTTTGTAATATGTCTTTTTTTTCTTTGTCTCCTTCTCCTTCCTGCTTTTTCACAGCGATGCGATGTGATCCTTGGTGGCTGGCAGCCACGTGCCCAGCAGCCCCTTGCACAAACCGAATGGGTCTCAGGGTACACATTTCTCCTGAGAGTTTCTTAACGACATTTGATTCTTGCGACATGAAACTAGTTACTAAATAACAAGGATTCAAAGATTAGAGTTACCGTTTCTCATCAGGCTACAGCCAGGCGGTGACGGGGAGGAGGAAGGTAATAATGTGAGCTGCAGAGGACACTGAGCCTGCAAGTGCTGATGAGAAGACTCATTATTCATCAGGATTTCAAGCTAAAAAGTTAAACTCAGCTGTTTTCTGTGGCCAATATTGGTTCTCTCTGTTGCACCACTGATGACCGCACAAGGTATAACACTGTCTTGCCATCACAATTTCACTTAATCTTGTCGATGATAAAAATCCCAGATGCTAATTTGCTGTAACATGACTTTATCAGTGCTTTACTGGTGGAAGAGGACAAGGATTAAATAACTGTTAAAGAGAGGCTTTCCCTGTTTCCCTGAGACAAGAAGAGGTATACATAGGGAAGAAATTGAGAGACAATAAGGAAGATTGGGGTGAATAAGTGTGTATGCATGTTGCACAATTTCTTGTACTGGGAACAGTGGGAACATCTGCAATCTAAATCACACTCCTAAAGAGGACTGCATATCCTGAGCCGCAGCTACAAAATGGGTCAGCTCTGCTTTTTAGAGGGTTCTGCTTTGAATACAGCCCCTCAGCCCACCTGTTGGTCAGTGGGTACAAGGGGATCCCATTCCCAAATGTGGACAATGCAAAACATGTGAAACATCTGAAGAGACAGCAGAAGTTTCTCCCATTTTAATTAATGAATAAAAAAGAAAGAACAAAAAAAACTAACGAAGCAAGCAAGTATATCTTTTTGTTTTGCCAAGACTGAAATGTTCTTCTTTTCTTCTATTCAAGAAACCTCTGGAGCAGTCTGCAGATTCTTTAAAGCTTTTAATTGCATTAAAATACCCTCAGATTATGGCATGTTCTCAATAATATCCTTCTGCAAAGTGTTCAAATATTCATATAAGGAGGAAAAATGTCTATAAGCATGTTTTAGTGATCTGCAGTGAAAGGGGTTTTAAATGCTCATACACACATTCACTGAGTCTCTGCCGTTAAGCACAGCAGATTATTTCAGTACATCTTGAAAGCATCTCAAAAAGCTTTACAAATGAACAGATTCATCATAGAGTTTTCCCCTAGAGTCAGAGGGTGAACCTTAGGAACATTCAGAAGAACAAAGGCCTTGAGGGTTTTGCATTTTAGGCTTGTAGAGCACATATAAAAAGCCAGCTGTGCCAAGGAGCCTGGGAAACCCACTCCCAGGGTTTTGCAGAGACCCCCTGGATTCAGCTGGTGCCTTCTGCCAGCCTGCAGTACGCTGTGAATCAGCTCTGACCATGCAGAGCCCCAGCAAAGAGCAGGAGCTGCTTGCTTTTCACATGCCCACTTACATTCATGTCTCTATAGAAGCTTGTTCTCCTACTGTGTACTGCTGCCTCTTTATCCTGTGCTTGGGATGGCGAGGAAGCAGCTTTGAAAGGGTATGAAAACAGGAGCTACAGCCTGTGACTAGCACTTCACTGTTCTTGTACACATGCATCATCTCAGCCACCATATCCTTTCCAAAATAGGAAAGCTTGTTAGAGAAAGGTATGTGATTCATAGGGGTGTGATTTTCCCCAGAGTTTTTGCTGATTCATTTTGTATCTATCTGAAGCAGGTAGGAGGAAAAGCACCTTACAGAAATTTTAATACATGTTGTAAACAAAATAAATGTGTTGAGAGCCCAGAACACTTTTCTAAAATCCCATCTCCATCTGCCAATACCAAAAAGGAAACTTTTACTTACATAGTATTTTCCTAGCAATTCCTAAATAGAATTAGGGGTATCAGGAATTATGTGAGAAGTCTGTTGGTGATTCTGAGGGTAATCATGCATGTTGAGGATGTCTGAATAACTTGAATAACTTGTGGTTTAGATTTCATATTCTGGCTGCATGTATTGTTAACTTAAGCCAAGCTCTGAATTTTGTCTTTTACTTGACACAACCAATAATACCTCCAAGATGGTCAAACACACTTTCAGAGAAAACAAATTAGCCAAAAAAAAAAAAAAAAAAGCATTACTCTATAGAGGTATTGTGGGTTCTCTTTCTCTTTGTCTGGGAGCTGGATAAAAAAATTTAAAGCAATGGAGATATTTGACTGAGATGGTAACAACCTGAAATCCTTCCATATGAATTACCATTATCCATAGTGCCAAGAATTCCCTCAAAGGAACCATAAGTGCTGATGGCAAGGACTAAGAGATATCTTACTGGTTGGAGTCAGTTTTAAACTGTCATCCATGGGTAGTTAAAGTTCCCATCATACCACCAGTTTTCTCTGGCTCACTGATCAGGAAAACAGAACTGGCTAGCTCTTCCCCTAATGAAAGATTAGGATTTCATCCTGCAGGCACCAACCATCCTCTTCCTTCACTACCATTCATTTCACAGGTTCATTGACTTATTAACATTTACAGAAGAGATATAGTCAAGCAGCCCTCCTGCATCACCATTGTGTTATTTAACCCTTACTGCTGCCTGATATGAAATAGCAGAAAGGAGAGAAGCTGTTAAAAGAGGCTATCACAGAGGCATACACAATTGACAGCCCCTTCCTGTCTCACTTCATGCTCTTTTTGTTTGAGAACACATTGATCCCCTGATCCCTCTTGGTTCTCAGTTAAGGACATGACATTGATACATCTTTCCTGAGACTTATTTGCCCATCTCTTGTGCCATCTTCATTTTCTTGACAGTTTGAAAGATTCTTCAGACATGAAGCTAAGAAAGTGCCCCTTCCTTTTGTCGCGATCAAATTATCATGCCAGTTCCACCTATTCAAACTTGTTGTCTCTCTCCTACTTCATATCACATCAGTGAGTCAGAATCTGGCTTTCTACTAAAAGCTGCTATTGTACCCACAAAACCACATCCCTCCATGCACCTCAGGATCCCCCTATAAGATCCCCTATCATCCCCTTCTCTCTTGTCTTTCATTTCCAACCATGTGTGTGAGCTACCCCAAACATAGCTCCTTAACTAAAATTAATTACGATCACAATGTCTTTATCTTTAAGTATGTATAAGACATTGCTCAGGGTGAATTTCACCCAACTTCAATGCTTTGCTTTGCACGTAGCAAAGAATACAGAAGGAAAGTATGCACTGTTTTATCTTGACTATGGTGGTGATGAGACCAAAGCAGAGATTTGCCATATTTGAGATGCAGGACAGGCCTTTTACGTTCAAGCTGCTGCTGTTGATACTTGGAACTGTACCAGTTGCACTGTTTCTAATTTGGAGAATAGCAAGCATAGGGAATTATTGAATGCAGCCACATGGTCTACATTTTCCCTCTGACACCTTTTCCTGTGTGACCCTAGCCCCCTTCCAAGAGCCAGACTAAGATTCTTCTACTAGATAAGACAGAAAAAGATCTTCCAATTTTAGTAGCCAGCATATTTCTGTTACGTGAAATAGAGGCCATACCTTGGATTTGATACAAGAGTAACTAGGTCATTAAACAACCTGGCAACCTACCCAAAGGACACAGAGGTATCTGCATGGGGAAGTTTTTATGTAAACATTTCATTTCAACAGTGAACAGCTATCACTAGTCCTTTAATGTGCACTTTGCAATCATCAGATAATGGCCAGCCTTCTCTCCTATTTAATTTTTTTTTTAACTCTCCTCGTCACCTGTTATCCTCTTGGTATATTTCTGCATTGCCATACAACATTATGTTGTGTAACCACTAGACAGATTACCCTATTTTGCAAAACGAGCTTCACTGGAAGCTAACAGGCATCTGCTAAATTAAGTTTGTAATAAAGCCACATTCATCACAGATCACCTTGGCTTTTAACTGTTGACGAACGGGAACTTACTTCACAAATGCTTTCCTTTTTTCACTTTTCCCCTGTGTCAAGACACTGAGAATAGCAACATTCATGCATCAAATGTATTATAACATTGGGACACCCTGGCCTCCCCTTTATTATTTTAATCATTATTCTGCTTTGAATTTTTGGCTGTGTTTTATTCTCTGTAGCATGAGATTCTAGTAGGTTCTTGTGATGAGAGATCATAAAAATGGCCCTGCTGGTTCTGTCAACTAAATTCAAACATTACTGTGAAGCTTTATAGCAATAATACCTTTCGTGCTACTATATTCTGTAAGCAATTCCAGTGGAATCCCTGTTCTGAGTGGTTTATTATAGCTCAACCATAAAAATGTGCTTTGGGCTGAAAGTGGATTTATAAGATTTCTGCCCAGGAGCATATGCTTTCTAAAATTTAATTTAAATCAGCTTAGCTATTTTTTTTTCTTTAAAGACTGAAGAATAAAAACAAAAATAGTTTATTAGTCTTTTTCGTAGTAGAAAAAAAAACCTCACTCTTATTTTTAAAGTAAGTAGATATTATTCTTGTCCTTCATGCATATATGTAATTCCACCAACTTTGGGGAAGACATGAGGAGGACCATGAGAACAAAACTAGTCTTCCATATTTTAAATTAAATATGGAGGCTGTCTGCCCAACCATTTCTATTGGGTAAAGGGAAAAATAGAATCAGTGATAATATTATTATTATTATTAATTATTATTATTATTAATTATTATTATTATTATTGGAAAAAAGAGGGTCTAGTGCATGTAAACTACTTTTCACAACAGTTAACAACAGAGAGTTCTATGAAATGACAGTAGGAAAAATCTCATTCAATTGGGTATAATTCAATTTACAGACTCACTAATACTCTTGGGATTCCTGGACACAACTTTTTTTCTGCTCTCTGAGTTGGTTTGTGCAGAATTTGGGGTTTTTTTTCCAGTTTTCCATGATTTCCAAACATCTTGCTGAGAACTTCCAGACAGAAATACAACTGTCTTACACATTACTGGTGGGCTAACAATATGCAGTAATCCTCCTGCAGTCTTTAGGTGTTATTTATAATTTGGTATGGAGTTATGTGTCACGGTAACATTTACATAGAGGATAGAAAAGCTGCGCCTTCTGGAATAAGGGGATCTGGAACAACGAAAAGAATAACCAGTAAGTGTAGTTTTATCTAAAATTGTTATCACAGAAAAGCTTTTTCGAACCACATAACATTTGTTATTTATAGTTCTTGAGGAATGGGGAGAATGGATGAATGCAAAAGTGAAAAACTACATTGATTTCGTTCAAAGTGACAAACTTTCATTCATTTGGACATAAAATATCATGGTTTTGTTTTGAATAGATTCACTGTGAATTTTTTAACTTTGTTTTACTTGAGTGAGATTTTCCTGACCAATATCCCCCCTTTCCCACCCAGCCTTATCAAACATCAGCATTGACTCAAAGAATAGTACTCCATCAAACATGTCTCAGTTCCTCTGACAATATTCAATCTCATGCCAGGGGCATTGCTTATGAAGAACTACAGCTACATTTCATCTTCAAATTTTGTTTTCCTGAAGGCCACCTTGATAACTTGCCAGAGGTCATATGGACATTGAGCAGAGCAGACTGAATTGAGCAGCTCATCAGACAGGGCTGTGCCATTTCATCTGAGTCAGCAGACAAACTGCTCACCAAGTAACAAGGATTTTGGAAATGTAAGAGTGATATTGCTTGTGGAAACTAGGAGAAAAACTGTCTGATGGCAGTGTATGGGACATACACAGTCTAATTCAGGGGCCCTATCAGTTCAGAGGGAACATGCTTTCCACTAACTTCTGTTTCAACATAGTTGAAGATGAAGCACTTTAAGATCTCTCCTTGAGAGAGTAATTGTCATGTGCCCCACGGTCTGGGCACTCTACTGCCAAATATTTGTTTGTAGAGGCTTTTCCCTTTCCTCTCCCCTCTCCTCTCCTCCCCTCTCCTCTCCTCTCCTCTCCTCTCCTCTCCTCTCCTCTCCTCTCCTCTCCTCTCCTCTCCTCTCCTCTCCTCTCC
>VZTQ01013544.1:0-32222 GCA_013400755.1 Pelecanoides urinatrix | reverse complement strand
CTTCCCTTCCCTTCCCTTCCCTTCCCTTCCCTTCCCTTCCCTTCCCTTCCCTTCCTGCCATAACAGACAAAGTTAATCCAAACATGGAGAGCTGTCTACCATGAAAAGATCACTTAAAGCAAATGAATGAAATCCCGTCTTGGGGAGGCACTCTTATCTTCACCTCTTTCAGTGGTTTAGCTGTTGATCAGCAACTTGCAGGGAAATCAAGATGAGTTATAATAAATCAAGTAGAAAACAGTATAGACAGAAAACAGGACGTATTTTAAAACAACTTGGGAATGAGGATAAATAAGGGAATGATGTCGAAAGAGCCTAATGAGTTTCAGGAATACCAAGATAAGAATATCTGAAAAAGCTATTTTAATTTGCAATGGATTGTTGGAGTCAGCATCATGTACCCATATATATACAAATACACAGACATGCACACACATATACATATATATGAATAGTCTGGATGCTATTTTAATCTTAAATTAATCTCAGATTTTAATACTGCCAGGTGTTCAAGATGGTTAATCACTACGCCGTGTGCAGCTGATACATATCTGGGGATAGGAAGGAAGGAATCCAAAGGCACCTGCCTTACTACAATATGCTCACAGGCTATGTTTGATACATGAGGCAGTACAACAATTCACTGGCAAGCTGGAAATAGCTAGCCAAGGTGACTTGGACTTTCAGCAGCAGCAGTCAGTGAATAGGAGTCAATACAGCATGTCAGAGCTTCTGCAGCTGTATCATGTCAGATCCTGCAGCTGGATCCAAACATCCATCTTCTATGTATATGGTGGATTTCATAGGAGAAGAATAGGCAAGCTCATTCACGACTTAGTTTATATCAGGTGGATCAAAAGCTAACATGCACTTCTGCCATGTGATCCAGACTGCTTTCTAAGGCATAACCTTTCAGCCCATCCACACAGCTAAAGTCTTCCACTAAGTTCTCACATCTCAGTAGTTCTCACATCCCATATCTCAGCAGCATTCTTAGCTCTGCCATGGACACGTATGTCTTGTTGCACTCATTTCTATTCATATAGCTTATTCTCCTATGGCTTATGTTCATCTGGGATATTTTTCACACTTTTCCTTTTCTCTAACATATGAATAGAGACAGGTTCTTTTTACCTTTATAGCTCTTCACAGACCATCATGCCTCTCCTCAGACTCTTCTCAGAAGTATCAAGTGATATGAAAAGAGGCAATGGAAACACACTGAAATACAAGAAAATCCACTTAAACATTAGAAAACACTTTTTTATTGTGGGGGTGGCTGAACACAGGAATAGGTTGCCCAGGGAGGTTTGTGGAGTCTACATCCTTGGACATATTCAAAACCCAACTGGACACAGTCCTGGGCAAACTACTCTCACTGACCCTGCTTGAAGAGACGGTTGGACTAGATGATCTCAAGAGGTCTCTTCCCACCTCAGCAATTCTGTGATTCAGTGATCTTATCTACCATCTCTCATTCATTACTGACTTGATGACTCTTCCTTCCAAAAAACATGGCTGGCAGCTTACGCCACCTAGGAGTTAAATTTCCAAATCTGTCCCCATGCCTAGGAAAATCTCCCTACAAACTTCTGCAAAGCTGCCCTCTTCAAGACTGTCCTGAAAACTCTTTGTTGCAAACTATAAAGCCTGTGAAAGTAATTTGTCAAGATGTAGATAGTAGCTGTGTCTATGTGTTACTCTGACTGTATTTCTGTGCGTGTTCCTTCCTTTATGATTCAGGTTGTAAAATGCCTAAGACGCAAACTATGCTTGGGTTTTGTACTGCACCTACCACCACTGTTTGCTGTAGACACCCAGTGAAAAGAAAAACAAGTGGGTAACGCCAAAATAGTCACAGTGTATTCCAGATTAGGTCAAAATTAAAATAAAGGCCTTAACTACTATTTTCAGTGTTAAGGAATTGTTTTGCTTGTACAAATACACAGAAACTGTAAAGCATCTGGAATCTAAGGCATTTCTTTGTTTGCAATAGTATGCATTTAAGTTTCACCAATTCCATAGAATTTAGCTGAACTTTATTGGTAACTGTGGTGACTAACTGTAATAAATGGAGTGGTAAAGGTGCCTCAGACTTTATTTACCAGGGAATAAGGAACAGCTAGAAACAGAAACCTCTACTTTTCACAGACAGGTCATTCAGTCACCCACTTATGTAGGCTGTTAATAAACAGATGGGTTTTGAATCACTTGCCTGTATGAATAGGTCTGTTTTTCCCCTTTTTTAATGGCAATGTGCCGAGTGCAATGAGAGAGGCAGATAAAGTTCTGAAGCAGTTCCCATCAGGGAACGGAGTGGCACTATGTCCTAGACAGACACATATCCTCCAACTTACCCTATGCACTGCAGTGAGAGCCTGCCACCTGAGCAGGAGAGGTTGCTTTCCCATGTGTTTCTGGCTCTCACTGGTAGCAGAGATGCTGCTGTGCTGAATGTAACTATAATTATGCATCCTGCTGTCCTATTTCTTTGATGCAACAGGGTAGGACGGAAGACCTTAAACAGGACTGCAGTTGTGGGTGGCCAGTTATCTAGCAGGATGTTTGGGAAAGATCCTTTTGCTGTTTACACTTCATTACCGACTGTGGAGAAAGCAATTAACACCTGGCTTCTTTCTTTCATTTTTGATACCTGTATAAACAGCAAAAAGGATGCTACAAGCAGCAGAAAAATTCAGACTGATCTCTGTGATGAGAGTGTTTTACTCACTCCTGAGTACCCAGCAATGTCCTGTACTTGTCTCATACCAATCTCCATTCAAATAAGGCAGCAGCTGGAACAGCCAGAAAACATTGACCTCTTTGTCATCATGATAATAACAATACTGTAGCAGCTTTTAAAGTATGAAACTAGTAGCTTGATTAGAGCAATAAAATGTTCTCTTGGGATTTCATGACATGAACAGGAGTGCAGAAGATTTTGCTTGCTTTCGGCTAGGCGTCAGAGTGACGTGATACCTATGGTGTCAGGCAGTATGAGGTTTTGCTGTGTTTCATTGCATCTGCTTGAATATAAACACATGTTTGTGTATTACTGTGGTATAAAATTCACTGTGTGTATGAAAATCTGACCCTTACATCACCAGAATTAACTTCCCTGCCTATGCAGGTCTCTTTTCAATGCTCCATACTCAAAGTCCTCAGAAATGGTACACTGGCACAGTTCTGCTGTGTGGACAAAAAGAAAAGCCAAACGATCCTCTTTGCTAGTGCATTACACCCATATTCCCCAGAAACACCTCCTTGTCCAAAACATAGAAATGCTCATTTCCTCCTGCCAACCCAGTTTTCTTAGTCTGGGAATGGAGAGTCAAAAGTTGGCCAGGTCAAAGTAGCAGAAGCTTGGCATAGACAGAGCAAGTTCTGAGACTTGCAAACAGCAGGTCTGGTGCCGTGTAAACCTCCCCGTGGTCAAAGAAGCCAAAATTTCGCTGATGGCACCAGCCCCTAAGCCATGTATTTACCTGATGAGTTTTCCTGCTCCTCTCAGTATTCCTCCCTGCCACTGAAGGGATCGAGGAAAAGACAACCTGCGCTCCCGATCCTTCCACCAGTCGCCCCAGTGCCCTGAAGTCCCTTTTGATCGCTTCAGGACTTCTCTCTGCAACCTCCTCACTGCCGGCCTGAATAACCAGTAGCGGGTAGTAGTCGGAGGCCTGTACCAGACTGGGGAGCTTCCTAGTGATGTCCTTAACCCGGGCCCCAGGGAAGCAACAGACTTCCCTGTGGGATGGGTCTGGCAGGCAAATTGGGCCCTCCGTCCCCCTCAGGAGGGAGTCACCTATGACAATTACTCTCCTTTTTTCCTTTGCGAAGGCAGTCATAATGCGTGGGGCTGACTGCCTCACCTCAGGCAACCCCCTGGATGGGCCTTCATCCACATCCTCGTTTGCCTGGCCCTCAAGTTCCAGAGCCCCGTATCTGTTCTGTAAGGGCAGCTGGGAAGGTTGAGGTGTGGGAGGCCGGGCAGGGATTCGCCTGGCTCCCCGAGCAGGGACCCGTGTCCCTGAGGCACTGAGAAACCCACCTGAATGTAGTTTGTGGCAGTGCCTTCCCCTAAGAAACACAACCATGCAGCACTGGCTTTATCTGCATTTCATGAATGGTTTTGGCCCTCTGCTGGTTTAGCATCCTGATAAACTGGTATCTGAGATTTTCAGTTGGGAAGCAGTAGCACCAGCTTTGCTTTTGAGGAATTAGGTGTCATCTTTGAGTTGAGACTAACACTGACTGTGTCACACGCCTCTTCTACGTGCAGTCCAGCTACTGGTCTAAAACTACAGATTACTTTAAAACAGTGTTTAAACTCTGTGTTTGATTTAGCCTTGGTTCAGAGTACTTGATTTCATCCTAGGTCTAAAGGGGTTGGGAAAACACCTCTCCTGTCTGTCCTGGGAGAGCTCCCAAGTGACCTTTGAACACTTTACATTTTTTTCTAAGGCCCCAAATAAACATACAGCCTTATAACACATACACCTTGAAGGTAAGCAATTATTCATGATAAAACAAGAAGAATACAAAAGGTATGTCACGATAAATTCTTAAATGAGCTGGTTTCACTTTCTCATCTCAAAGTATTTTTGTTGTTTGATCTGTCATAAATATTTCTCTTAGCTCTTTAAATAGCACTGGCTTATTGATGTATGTGGTAAGATGACTTATTGCAGTGGTAGAACAAATTAAATCCTCTTTTAAACATGAGCTACTAAGTGCTGCAGAAGAGAATGGGTGCTTCAATGCAAGATCCAGACCCCAAAGTCTCAGCACTAGTTGCACAACTCTGAAGGACAAATGTTAATGTGACAAACTGAACAAGGTTGCTGTTGAGACTTACTCACTGGAGACTTACTTCCCTTCATCACTAGGACCATTATTTTTATTTACTTCTAACCAGGAAAAAAATTGTGCTGGATATCTATCTTTTTTCACAGGCCTAGTGAAAGCCGGAGAATATCAATGGTGTGAATAACTATATAATCTCCCCTGTTTTCTAAAAAACTCAGCTACCATTCAACATTAGCTGAATGGGTCTTGTCTTATCACAGTGGACCTAACATCTTCCTGCACTTCTCATTATATTGATTTCTAAACTTTATGTAACTTTTTACAGGGACTGGAGGGAAAAGAGAAAAAGTGGATGTTGAAAATGCATTGAAACCATGCTTTGCCTTGATTAAATACATATCAGTGTATATATAAACAAGTACCATGGGAGAAAAATTGTTTAAAAAAGGACTGAGATCTCATTTTCTGATTTATACTGCAGGGTTTTTTTTTAATCATGTCTACACTGATGATCATTTATGTCGCAACTAGAGAACTGGGCAGCAAGATCTTGTGTTTCCTAGGCCTGCTTCTGTCCTGCTGGAGCTTTTCCACACCACAGTCTGGCTGAGACATCGAGGCTTCGTTCACATCCAGCACCTTCAACTCCAGACAGCCCCAGAGGTCACTGCACCCTCTCCAGAGCCAACAGAGCAGTGCCCGGTGTGAAAGTCTCCTCTTCTGCTGACCATCATCCCTAGCAGACACCTTGGTGTCATCAACCCTGGACTTGTCAGGTGTCCTCACCCACCTGGAGATGAGCTTTCCCAAACCCGTTGCCCCTCTATTTAAGCCAGAGGTGAGGAGCGTCACTAAGCTGCTAACCTGTCCTGAGGTACCAAGGACCTCAATGTGGCTCATATTGTATTAAAGTGCTCAGTCGGCACTGCTGCTGCCTCTCCAGCATCACTGCCCTCCATCCATGCTGCCTGCAGTCAGCATAGATTCCTCTCTCCCCTCCCTCCCTGCCTTACAGCCCTGGATGTTTGACCAGGTGCATTAATAATGGGGTTTCCTTCCTGGGAATCATGGCACCATGAATAGAAACCTGCATACTCTGCTGTAACAAACTCTGTTTCTTGAAGGAAGACCAAAATTGAGGTTCTGACACCTTTATAATTATATAAAATACATAACATAATTTTCTTTTAGGTCTCTAAGTAGTACATTGAGGTCAGTAGGAAATATATCACACTATGTGTGTATAGTATCACAAGGGTGATACAATGCCCTTAAAGTCAGTTTTCAGAACTCATATGTTCCCACTCTCAAAGCCTGGTGGCCTGTGCAGAAAAATAAACCCCCTTATACCATCTACCCACAGGCATGCATACAGTCCAGGTTGCTCTGCTGTCCTTTGGCAGCCCATGAAACAACAGGCAATGATTCCTCTTCACTCTTCCTAAATAAATACTTGTTCTGCTGCAAGTGCCAGAGCTCCCCAACCTCTGCAGAGTAAGGATAAAGGACTGTGGGTGATACCTGACATTTCATTAAAAAAACAAAATCTCACAAAGTGGGAAAACTCTTCACTCTCTCTGTGTTCTGGCAATATGCAAGAATTAAAAAAGCTGGTCTGCAATGGTATTAGCAGGTAGGACTTCACTCACATTTGAAGTCATCTGATAAGCTTACATATTAACCCTGCTGATTTACGTTAACACTTAGCCATGGTGACAAGTACTCTTTGCACTTACTGCACACTGGCACTTTGTCTTTCTGCCTGCAAGGAATTCAAGTGGAGATTAGTGACGCTAATGAGGGAGAATAAGAGGGTGGATGTAAGCAAAGCTTGAGATATTGGCAGGTATCAAATAAGCCTGCAAAGGCAGCAAGCGGAAAATACTGATTGACACTCAACAGGTTGCGCTTTCATCAAAATAGTATGTTTGACTATCCAGTTCTGTCTGGTTTTGCACATATTTGTTAAACCATTGTTATGCTTTTTTTTGTGGAAGGAATTCCTTTTTTATTAATTTTTGTTACAGATATTGGGATTTTTTTCCTTGTTTTGTTCCAACACAGAAGTTATAAAATTCAAGCCCAGAAACCACAGTCAAATAGTAAGAGTCTCATAATTCAGATACTAATGCCCTCTCTGGAGACCCACAGGGCCTACTTTTGTCTGAAGCAAAGATGCAGTTGTCGTTACTGCTCAGAAGTACAGTAAAACAGTTCACTCTGTCTTTACCCTGTACAGGATTTTGTCACTGAAAACAAGAGATGCCTACCTGAAACAAAGAAACGTGAATTAGCCAAACACCAGACATGGCTAAACAAATAATCAACTACAATTCCTTTGCCTGTTTGCTACTCCAAAACATCAACATGCGTATGTGTTCTTCCCCAACAGCAGCTGTGCACTACCTGTCTCCTAAGTGAAAGCAGAATAAACTCTTTCATATCCATGACACGTGTGTCTACCGGGGCAATTAGCGCAAGGTTGCCACAGTGCTATAAACTCGCACCCAAACTGAGACACAATTTGGCTGTGAAGCTGGCCAACATCAAAAGCAAAGCACACACTACATGTTCTATTCTTGGAGAGGACAGGACCGGGCTGTGGCAAAACAGTAAGTTCAAGGGACAGTGTAGTTCTGAGGTGTCAGGCAACGCAGGGCACAGGAGTCAGGCAGTGCCAGCAATGCAGCGTGAGGGAGGCAAAGACCTGCAGGAGATTCCAAGGCTGGTGGTCTTGAAGGTAAGTGGAGAAAAAGGCAGAAACTTTGAGTCCTGCCTTTAAAAAAAAAACCGGGAGCCCCTGTCTTTGTTCACACTGACCTTGCCATTACTCAACCACATAACTGTATCCTCAGACAAAAGGTCAAAAGCCAGATGAAGAGACAACTCTTGTCAGACTGTCCTGTCATGGGTCACTTAGGGAGCAGCCACTGATCCATTTTTGTGCACCAGGGGTTCAAATCCATGATTCCTAAAGTATTTCTGATTAACATTTTCTGCAGAGCCAGCCTTGGCTGAGTAGCCAGGTAGTTTGCTCCAAAGAGCTCACTGTTGCTAGAGCTAACGTTTACTTAGCTGCAGTGGATGCTGGTGACGTTAATAGAGACGGATAGGAGAGGAGATGGAAGCCAAGCCTAAGATACCGGCAGAGATTAGACAGGCATACAAAGGAAGCAAATAGAAAATATTGATTGGCACTTAGCATAGGACTGTACTTCCAAGCGAGAGTGCTCAGCTCACTCAGGAGGCTGTATTTTTCCTTTCACAATTTCACTAAGTTATTTCAGCAATTTTACCCTGTTACCTCTTCCCCTCAGACAAATAAGAATAATCACCTTCTTCATAATACCCCTTTCCCAAGCCAGATAAGCTAATTTGTTCAATTGATTTCCCTTAGTTTTGTCTCATACTGTTAGTTTTATTTGCCAATGACTTTGTTGATCTCCTCTGAGCTCCCTGACAGTTGTTAAGTTCAAAAGAGAAATGTCCATGCTAATGTCATGCTAATCTCATCCAGACCATCCTCAGACAGTATAGGACGAACTGACTAGACTACAACATGCAGCTCCTGCTGTGGTGACACATACCCTGGTGAATGGTGTGGTAACAGCACGCTGGTAGCTCACTCAAACAAGCACATGCCATAAACCCCATGCCGACCTCTCTCCCTCAACAGCAATGCCCATATTTCCTAGCCCTATGGCCCACTGTC
Organism: Pelecanoides urinatrix; assembly: GCA_013400755.1. Taxonomy (NCBI): domain Eukaryota; kingdom Metazoa; phylum Chordata; class Aves; order Procellariiformes; family Procellariidae; genus Pelecanoides; species Pelecanoides urinatrix. The sequence goes on along the minus strand of VZTQ01013544.1, from coordinate 23,704 downwards.
ACTTTGGAGTTGATGAGACAGAAGGGACAAAGACCTTATAGGATTTCTGACCAACCATCAAAGCGTGGCTGGCAAGGGGGTGGGATTCAGGGAGTGAGTGATACGAAAAGAAGGCAGGTGGGACTAACAAATACTGACTGTCAAGAAACTAGCAACATAGCAAAAAGAATACGTTATGCTTAGCTTCTTTTACCTCAGAAATGTTACATTAAAGCAGAACTTTAGAACATTAGAGCAGAAAAACTAGGGAAACCTTTTCTAATTTATGCAGATTAGAAGACACATGTGAGAGTCAGAAAAGCTAAGGAGCAGTAGATACCATATGAGTCCTTCCTGGCATCTGCAAGAATCTTCAGAGACCTGCAGTTTATGGAAGTTCTGCCGCACTAGAGTGAACCAGGAAAAACTTTGGGCAGGTAGCCTTCATATGCTCGATTAATACTTGGTGGGTTTCCTGTGTAGACAGCCGTATCCTCCTTGCAAGCCTGTATATTCAAGCAGTCCTTTCTCTAGATCCTATACTGTTGTAACAATGGGATGCTTGGAGGAGTCTATCTGGAGTAAACACAGAAAAAATGTGTTTCAGCAGCCTTCTCTTTATCTGCTCCTGTTCAAAGGATGGCTGATGAAGGAGGTTGCTCTTTACCTTCTGACTCTTTGGGGTAATTTACTGAATGTCATTTTTAGCTCTTTCTGCAAGTAACCTCACCCTAGAAGAATATACACTCACATCCTCTAACGTATGAGAATTTCATTTACATTATGAGGACAACGTTTTTCACTGAAAGACCGTCACAGAAAAGCTGAGCATGCCTGCTATTGGCAGTCCAGGTCATGCTGCCCTCGGACAGCTGCAAATGCAGCAGCAGAAACAGGCTTGGATTTGTGGCGGGAGAGGCAAGGTCACAGGGCTGCAGTTTGCCAGTTAGTACAAATCACTGAGTGGGTGCATCTGCGTGTCTGTGTCTGTCTGCTCCTGACACAATCAAAGTGACCTTCAGATTGGGACTGCAGTAGACCCTGCTGAAATGTAACCTAAATTCTTTCCTGACAAAAGCGAGCTGGAGTAACAAAGGTATGCAAGAGCCAATATATATATTTAAACAACAACAACAACAAAATGTCTAAGTCATAGCAATGCTATGGAAGACACTATAAAGGGTTCAGAAAAGCTAAAGTGAAGGCAGATCTCCACCAGGGCCACAGAACAACATCACTTTTCCACAGATGCAGCAGTCTGGATCAGTGTTCAATTAACTTCAAATTTCCTGGCCTCTGCCTAAGCCTCTCATTTATTAAAATATCAGATAAGGGCTGCTGGGGTTAACTTCCTCATATTTTTTTGAAGACAATTAAAGAATATTTCACGTAAATTTGCATCCAGAAAAGACTCATATTTTCCATCAAGTGAGCTGGGAAGTGAGGCATGGTAAAGGAAAAAGAAGTTGGGATTTTCAATAAGGGGATGAAAAAAAATTATAATGAGAAAAAAAAACCAAAAAGCGAATGGTCAGAAGGGGGAAGAGACCTAAAGAAAGAATGTCCTGTGCTGCAACCCAGGGGGAACAGCACCTTGCTTTCTTATGTTGTAAGGCCATGACAATATGAACTCCAGTGTCACTGAAGTCAGCGTCTATCTCCTCACCCCTAAATATGGAAAACATGAGGTCAAGAGCAAGCAACAGGCATTGCATGACTGCTTTACAGAAGAAAGATATACACTGAAAAGCAACTCGTAAGGGAAATGAAGAAACTTTTGAACTGTCTTCTCTCTGCCTTTGGGAATTCCTGATCCTATGCTCAGCTGCAGCAACAGGGTATCTGTGGACATGTAGGAATCTTTCCAACGTGGGGGAAATAGAATGTATTAACAAAACATATGAATGAAACAATATTCCAAGGTAAATTATTTTTGTTTTTACAAGTCCCCTTCCATGTCCCTGCTACCAATAGCAGTCAGGACAAAACTTTATTTTATTTCTTGCCATTTGTAACTGTGCAGTAGAAATATCTGGATACTTGAGCAATACTATCTCATCATTTGTTCAGACCTAGAGTAGAACCTCACTGTTGTGGCTATAGGGGATGGATAAAAGACCTTTTACTCCTCCTTCGTACCAGCCATTGAGCACACACTCCCATGCCAAAAGAAGAAAGTCATATAGCTGCAAAGTCAACCCAGTTATGTCAGGACTGTATTCCCACACAGCAGAGCCAAAAATCTAAGTCTGCAATATACTGAGTAGAAGATGGAAAACCTCCTTATCCCTATAAAGGTACAAAGGATCTGGACCAGGAGATCCTGTGAACATTAAAGTCAGACAACTAACCTTGGGAGATACTTAAAAAATACAGTGTAAAGCTGATAGGCCCTGGTTACTAAAACCAAAAGAAATAAACAGAGTGAAACTTCACTAAGAAGATAAATACTTGGATCTCCATTGTACTTCTGAACACCACTTTAAGCATTTAAGTTCTTTGCAGTCAAGCTATGGCATTTTTTTAGATTTCTCAAAGGATTCAGATGCTCTATTGTGGCCAGTCTGTGATCTGGCTTCACTTCCCACAAATCAGTATCAAATGCAGAGAAGCAACCTGCTACACAGGCATTTTGCAGACTAAAATAGTGCAGAGCCTAATCAGGAATCTTGCAGCAGGAAACAGGCCTTCCTACAACAGGAAAGGTAGGAAAGAGTACTGGAGACAGCCGTCCAAAAGCAGCCACTTTGCCAAAATAGACAAAATGGCTGTATACTGGCAACTCCTGCAGCAGGAAATCGCTGAATTAAGCACTCAATCTACAGAGCAATTTAGTATGTCATCTGCTTCCTGGCAACAGATATTTGGAATTTTACATTGCATTTCAGCTCTATCTCATAATCAAGTTGAGGACAGTGTCCTCTCCAGTAAGCAAAGAGGCCAAGGTCAGAGGCTTCTCTGAATCCTACCCAGAATAAATATTTTTAACCTCTTTCCTTTCTCCATTTTCATCATTTTATCATTTCTAATTTGGGGGCCTAACATTCCTGTTGCTACTCTGATTTAGGGCCAGGGCAGACTGAGTCACTGATACAATGCCTGCCAAAGTTAACTGTGGCCTCCATGGGACTGTACAACAGAGTCTGATAGAAGATAAGTATCACATGCCACAGTGAAACAGGAAAAATTAGGCCAATGGATTCTCTATGTGATTTGTTTGATTGAGGGTCAGGAAACTTTTCAGGAAGTTTCTCCTAAACATATATAAAAAGAAGAGAGAAGGAGAGGAAGAAGGAGAGGGAGGGGGAGGGGGAGAGGGAAAGAGGGAAGGAAAGAAAAAGAAAGAAAGAAAGAAAGAAAGAAAGAAAGAAAGAAAGAAAGAAAGAAAGAAAGAAAGAAAGAAAGAAAGAGAGAAAGAGAGAAAGAGAGAAAGAGAGAAAGAAAGAAAGAAAGAAAGAAAGAGAGAGAGAGAGAAAGAAAGAAAGAAAGAAAGAAAGAAAGAAAAGGGAAGGAAGGAAGGAAGGAAGGAAGAAAGAAAGGAAGGAAGGAAGGAAGAAATAAGGAAAAGAAGGAAGGATTTTTTTCTTTGAGGCCCAGGTATTGATGCAGACTGTTGGCAAATTGAGTTCATTTTTCAATATTTACCCAATATGACTACTTGCTCATCTCACTGAAGACACAAAATACTGTTTCTGTTCCTTCATTGGTTCCTTAAGCCTTACTGAAGACAGAATTAAAGAACCACAGAATGGCTGGGGTTGGAAAGGACCTCTGGAGGTCATCTGGTCCAATCTTCCTGCTCAAGCAGGGTCATCTAGAGCCAGCTGCAACATGTCCAAACAGCTTTTGAATATCTTCAAGGATGGAGACTCCACAGCCTCTCTGGCCACCATGTGCCTGTGCTTAGTCACCTTCACAGTAGAAAAGTGTTTCCTGAGGTTCAGATGGCACCTCCTGTATTTCAGTTTGTGCCCATTGCTTCTTGTCCTGTCACTGGGCATCACTGAAAAGAGGCAGGCTCCATCCTCTTCACATCCTCTTTCCAGGATTTATATACTTGAGCCTGCACTTCTCTACGCTGAACAATCCCAACTCTCTTAGCCTTTCCTCACAGTAGAGGCGCTCCAGTCCCTTAAGCATCTTTGTGGCCCTTTGCTGGACTCTATGAGGTATGTCAATGTCTTTCCTGTGCTGTGGAGCCCGGAACTGTACCCAGCACTTCAGGTATGGCCTCACCAGTGCTGAGTAGAGGGAAAGGATCACCTCCCTCCACGTTCTGGCAACATTCCTCCTAAGGCAGCCCAGGATACCATTAACCTTCTTTGCAGCAAGACACATATAACACAATCATTGTGGTTTGGGCTTTGGCTTTTGAAAATAGGTAATGGACTGTGGATAAAAATGCCGCAGATGAGAGAAAAAAACAGACAACACATAATCACAATGACAGAATACAATTTTTTGCGCTCACATAGAAATATACACACATGCATGCCATATTATTAAAAAAAAAAATGTTATTGCTGACCAAAGGAGAGAGAAGGATGCAACCAATTAATTGTGAATATTTTTAGCACAGTTATATAAAGTAACTGTGTATGTATAAAGTGATTGATGTCAGTTAGATTTGTTGGCGTCAGTGATGCCCCTCTACTTTTTTGGTCACCCCAGCAAATCCCCCAGTTCAAGAGATTTGGAAGCTGTAAAGTGCCACCTGCTAGAGACTTTAAGAGGCCTTTCACATTTGGTGAGTCAGAAGGCATAAAATCTATCTCCAAGTGAGACTAACAGCAATAATAATCACCTCAATTCACCTTCAAAGGTTTTGATCAAAACCAGTTAATTTCTTATTTTATACTAATCGTGGAATCAGAGAATCATAGAATCATTTAGGTTGGAAAAGACCTGTAAGATCATCAAGTCCAACTGTTAACCTAGCACTGCCAAGTCCACCACTAAACCATGTCCCTAAATACCACAGCTAAACATCTTTTAAATACGTCCAGGGATGGTGATTCAACCACTTCCCTGGGCAGCCTGTTCCAAGGCTTGACAACCTTTTAGGAGAAGAAGTTTTTCCAGATATCCCGTCTGGACCTCCCCTGGAACAACTTGAGGACATTTCCTCTTGTCCTATCACTTGTTACTTGGGAGAAGAGACCAACCCCCATCTCACTACAACCTCCTTTCAGATAGTTGTAGAGAGTGATAAGGTCTCCCTCGAGCCTCCTCTTCTCCAGGCTAAACAGTCCCAGTTCCCTCAGCCGCTCCTCATAAGACTTGTGCTCCAGGCCCTTCACCAGCTTCGTTGCCCTTCTCTGGACACGCTCCAGCACCTCAATGTCCTTCTTGTAGTGAGGGGCCCAACACTGAACACAGTACTCAAGATGCAGCCTCACCAGCGCCAAGTACAGGGGCACGATAACCTCCCTGCTCCTGCTGGCCACGCTATTCCTGATACAGGCCAGGATGCCGTTGGCCTTCTTGGCCACCTGGGCACACTGCCGGCTCATGTTCAGCCGGCTGTCAACCAGCACCCCCAGGTCCTTTTCCTCTGGGCAGATTTCCAGCCACTCTTCCACAAGCCTGTAGCGTTGCCTGGGGTTGTTGTGGCCAAAGTGCGGGACCTGGCACTTGGCCTTGTTGAACCTCATGCAGTTGGCCTCAGCCCATCGATCCAGTCTGTCCAGATCCGTCTGCAGAGCCTTCCTGCCCTCCAGCAGATCAACACTCCCGCCCAGCGTGGTGTCGTCTGCAAACTTACTGAGGGAGCACTCAATCCCCTTGTCCAGATCATTGACAAAGATATTAAACAGAACTGGCCCCAAAACTGAGCCCTGGGGAACACCACCTGTGACTGGCAGCCAATTGGATTTAACTCCATCCACAACTCTTTGGGCTCGGCCATCCAGCCAGTTTTTTACCCAGTGAAGAGTAAGACCCCTTGTCCAAGCCATGAGTGGCCAGTTTCTCCAGGAGAATGCTGTGGGGGACAGTGTCAAAGGCTTTACTAAAGTCTAGGTAGATGATGTCCACAGCCTTTCCCTCATCAACTAAGCGGGTCACCTTGTCACAGAAGGAGATCACGTTAGTCAAGCAGGACCTGCCTTTCATAAGCCCATGGTGACTGGGCCTGATCACCTGGTTGTCCTGTACGTGCCGCGTGATGGCACTCAAGATGATCTGCTCCATAACCTTCCCTGGCACCAAGGTCAGACTGACAGGCCTGTAGTTCCCTGGATGTTTCAGTATCTATTATAAGCACAGGTTTTTATGACAAAAGAGACTGGCTAGCAACATTATATTTACAGCAAGCAATGGAAAACAGGTTTCTGAGGAAAGCTTGCTCTTACAAAATGAGACATGCCAAGTTTCTAAGATGCATGTGTCAATTTGATCATGAACACTTCATACTTTGGTAGAAAGAAATAGCAAGCAAATTTTGAACTATGGCTTTGTTAACAAGTGGAATAAAGTTTGCACCTAAACCTCACAGAACAGTCTGACAGTCCCTAAATTGTAGTTCTGCTTCCTTTTTTTTTTTTTTTGTCACATTCTTTGGTTTATTATTTGTCAGGTTTTTAAATGTTTCCTGTGACAGAGAAACACCCTCCTATAGCTATGAGCATCAAAGACCTGGCCAAGTGTCAGATTAAGGAACAGTACTTAAGCTAATGCTTTTCCAGCTAAGAGTTTTTGACAATTAAACATTACTTGGCAATTCTGCAGAAAGAGCTGACGTATGACAGGACTTGCTGAATTTGCATGTCTGCAGGTTGCTGCTGTACCTTAGCACATACAGGCAGGGCTCTGCTAGGTGAACAAATGGGAGAGGATCAGGATGAAAGCTGAGGCATTTAAGGATGGAGTAAACACTTCTGAAGTCTAGGCCTTGTTTCAGAATACAATTTATTCGGTTGTTGCAGTTTCCATTGTTTCTGTTCTCTAATATTCATCTGTCTTTGCCCCAGAAATAGCTATTAGGAGGGTGTGTAGCTTAGTGAGACAGTTTTTCTAATTTAAGTGTGAAGGGATGACATCTGTGACTTCTTTCACCAAGCACTGGATCTATAAAAATATCTGTCTGTTGTTGGGTGTCCTCAAGATCCCATCCCCTGGGCTTGGAGACATCTGAAGTCTCCAGTGCTTCTTCCAGCCACTTCCTATGTTTCTAGCAGTTAAATTCTTCAGATATGTAAAAATCAAATCAAGCTGAAGACTGCCTGTGTCTCTACAACCCTCTGGCTCCCTGAACTCTAGTAAAAGGGCAGAAACCCTATAGGTAGGTATTTTCAAAGTGACCCTATGAGGACCTTCCCCTTGGACAAACGTCCTGCCAGTAGCTGAGGTCCCTGATCCAGCTGAGCAGCACTTAGAGCGCTCACAGCGCTAAATCTGTGAGATTTAGGCATTTGTCTTTCCCCAGCCTGAAAATACCTAAAATTGCATGTCCCCAGTGCATGCTCTAAACAGACATAAAAAGTCAGCTCTTCATGAAGTAATTCCCCTTTGCATAGACTGATTAAATATTTATTGGACCAGAAACAGAGAATAAACCTACAGCCTAGGAGCTGGGACAGTCTCTAACACCGGGAGCTAGGTAAAATGTGAGCTCAAAGTAGGCAGAGGAAAGAAGCAGAGGCCAGTCCCCGCTGCTCCCTGCACACAGCCAGGCATGCTCTGACCACTGATAATAAATGTAGCGTTGCTGTTACCCCTGCCTAGCTCCTCTCCTGCACACGTAAGTGAGGTCTGGTGTAGGCCCCAGTACCAGAAAACAGTTCAGCATGTTAAGTCCAGTCAGGGTTGAAGACTCCTCTGTGGCCCAGAATAAACTGCATTTTCCTTTGCCTGGACTGGGAGCCTTGGCTGGCTCCGCACCAGGCGTTTCACTGCTATGCCCTGAGCTCTGGCCGAACGTGTCCTCTTGCACACCTTCTCCTGGCAGCTGACTGTAAAAACAGGCCATACTGCAAGTACCGTAGAAGCTCACAGTGCAACCCAGTGCTTATCTCCTACAAGACACCCTGTTGATACAACTCCAGCTTTGGCCTCTCATGATGTGGAAGGGGGATTTCCAATAGAGAAAAAGAATGAAGGAAAATGGGGGAAACTGAAAGGAGAAGACAAGAGAAAGAAAAAGGGAAGCTTGACCTGAGAAGGGGAAGTGAAAGACCTTTGGAAGAGGGAAATGTAGACAAGGTGTGTAAAGCCTGGTGTTACACTGCATCATTCTAGTTCTGCCAAGATACAGGTAGGAGACGACAGGATATAAAAATAGGGCAAGTATTCCTGAAAGGACTGTCCTCTCTCTGGCGCCAGGCATGTCTCTAACGCTTCATCAGCGCTAATGGGTGTGCAGAGCTTCCAGGGCATGCAGAACACGAATGCCCAAGGACCTACTCCATTCAAATCGTTATCAGCTCCCTTTCGGGCCTTTTCCTTCCTGGTAGACACAGAATTATACCAAAATCCCAGTATCTAATGTCCCTGAACCACAACAATGTTTAGATCTGATGCATAATCAGCCTCTTACTTCAACGTGGCATGATCCTTGAATTACATGCACGTGGATGGAGTCCGGATGTTGACCCAAATCAGGATTCAGCAAGTCGGAAACACTTGAAATTCAAAATGAAAGTTGGAAATTACAAAAACAGCTCAAGTCTCTCTGCGTGTTGTGGGACAGATCTCCATTAGCACAATTTCACATGGAAACTAGGTGGGTGGGTAAAACGATTGAGTTCAAATGCAAGGGTGGATGACGAGAGGTGAATAGGGAGCTGAGGGTGGAATGTTACCAGCACCACCCTTGATTTCCTTTAACCTACTGTAGCCAGGCATATATCCACCGAGCAGAGTAGCACGTAACTGACTCCTCCACCTAAGAAAAACAGAAGAGAAAATTTTAATACATTTTCAGAGCATTTTCTTGACACTTTCTCTGCTCATATTTTTAACTTTCTAAGACAGCTTAAGGCAATGAATGCAAATGCAATCACAAATAGGGAATTAACAAAAGTGCTAGGTATGCTACAAATCCACATTGCAAAGGCATTGTTCCCTTTTAACAGTGGAGCAACACAAATTATTTTGATGGCAGTGGTAAGTCTAGCCCTCCAAACATGGCCTGGTTCAAACAGGTAGCTTAGAAACGTGGTAGAGCTATTCAGGGATGTTCAGCACCCAGTGACCCTGTGCCTAGATGAGCTCTTCAGAAAAGAACTTGGACAATACTGAGCTGGGGCAAGAAGTCCCAAAAGTCATAAGCAGGAACTTGGTGCACCACCCTGAAAAGTTCCAGCACTTCATAGCAGGGGAATACCTGCCAAACTGTGTCTTTGATAAATTTCCCCCTAGGTCACTTGTCACATGTTACTCATGATCCAGCCCAAATGCCACTAACCTATTACTAACATACTGGGGAAAATGCAAAAAGCACCAGAGAGATGTTGGAGTTGGAAACTGCAGCTGAAAGCCTTACATGTCATGTAACCACTTCTGCAAGCTGTGTTTGGTTGGTAGGCAACACCACTGACTGTGGCAGTGGTCTTCCACTTCCCGACTAAGCCTCGGTCCCTTGAATGCCATAAGGAAAATAGCACTTGGGCACAAACACACCTGAGCTAAAGGAGGGGGCTACAACAGCAGTGACTGCATTGCAGAGCACATAACTGCCAATGGGTTTTAACACACAAAATCATCCTTTGCTCACCAGAAAAGAAAACAGAAATCTCCCTATTAGAGCAAACCACTGAAGTCAATTGTTATAAAGAGTTTCAAAAAAAGCAAAGCAAACCAGAAATGTCAGCACCACTGCAGAGGAAAAAGCAAGGCAGATTTTGAGAGAAGAATCCTTTTGACTCTGTCTCCCACAACATCCTTATAGTCAAGCTGCCAAAGTACAGGTTAGAAAAGTGCAGAGTGAGGTGGACTGAGAACTGGATGAACAGCTGGGCCCAGAGGGTGGTGATCAGCAGCACAAACTCCAGTTGGAGGCAAGACACTAGTGGTGCACCCTAGTGCCAGTACTGTTTAATATCTTCACTGGTGACCTGGATGTTCAGGGATGATACAAAACTGGGAGAAGCAGCTGATATGCCAGAGGGTTGTGCTACCATTCAGAGGGACCTTGGAGGCTGGGGAAATGGGCCTAAAGGAAACTCATGAAGTTCAACAAACTGAAATGCAAAACCTTTCTTTCACCTAGGGAGCAATAACTCCAGGCACCAGTACCTGCTGGAAAGCAGCTCTGCAGAGAAGGACCTGGGGGTCCTGGTTGACACCAAGTTGAACATGAGCCAGCAATGTGCCCTTGTGACAAAGGAGGCTAATGGTATCCTGAGCTGCATCAGGAGGAGTGCTGCCAGCAAATGGAGGGCGGTGATCCTTCCCCTTTATTCAGCACTGGTGAGGCCACACCTGGAGTGCTAGGTCCAGTGCCGGGCTTCCCAGTACAAGAAAGGTATGGACTTACTGAAGCAAGGCCAGTACAGGGACACAAAGACAGTTAAAGGAATGGAGCACCTTTCATATGAGGAAAGGCTGAGAGAGCTGGGACTGTTCAGCCTAGAGAAGAACAGGCACAGGAGTGTCTTATCAATGTTTATAAATACCTGATGGGAGGATGTAAAGAGGATAGAGCCTGGCTCTTTTTGGTGCTGCCCAGGGACAGGACAGGAGACAATAGATGTAAACAGAAGCAAATGAAATTTCACCTGAACACAAGAAAATGCTTCTTTAGCATGAGGGTGGTCAAATACAGGAACAGGCTGGACAGAAAGGTTGTGGAGTCTCCATTCTTGGAGGTATTAAAAACCCACCTGGACACAGTCCTGGGCAACCTGCTATAGCTGACTCTGCTTTGGACAGGGGGATTGGACTAGATAATATCCACAGGTCCCTTCCTACCTCAGCGATTCTGTGATTCTGTCTCCAGAAGAGAAGGGACTGGAGCAATCAAACGAGATGGCCTCAAGATCAGTGGCAAATAGTTGCAAAAATCAAACAACAATAACTAATCACTATGATCGCTGTGCTGACAGTTAACAAAAACACTTCACTTGGCCAGAGCAGGTTTTGCTTTTGTTTCAATGCCTGCTCTAATCAGAGCTTTCCTTCACCGTAGGATGGATGTGCAGTGTATCCTCAGCAATACTGAGCACAAGTACACTGTCTCCAAGATGTGTTCACCCTGGGGAAACAAAACTTTCCCCTCAATTTCTGTGTGTTTCCTGCTTTTCAGGAATACTGGATTAAACCTCTTGACCTCGAGCAAGTATGAGGACTCAACCAAAACCTGTCCCTCTGACACCTACACAGAAGCTGGAGTTGGGTATGGTGGGCATGTTTTTACGGAGCTCTCACAGCCTATACTTTTGAAAACAGTGAGCAAAAAGTACCTTTCAAAGTGAAACTCCCTAGAAGATAAGTGCTGAAATGGCCACTGCCACCAACACTGGTGCTATGTTGCTAGAAGGAACTATGTATATTGTAGTAGGCCATATTTTGATGTATCATGTCAGTCCGTCTACAACAGACAGGAAAAGAGAAACTGTGTTCCCTCCCATCAAGATTGCTCCTTGATTGTTTGTTTGATTTTTCCTTTTCCTTCAAAGAAGGAAAAGAAGTCATTTGCCTTTGTCCTGAAGACCAAGCTGTGAGTAGGCTGTGGGGGTTCCTGCCTCTGGTCAGACCCTTTCCAAAGGCTCTGCCAAGGACAGAGCGAAACTTTCCCCTCCAGTTAGAAGAAAGACAGTTGTAAAGAAAGCACGCTAAGAACATTAATTTTTTGTGTTTAAACAACTCCTGTAGAGATTTAACAATGAAAGCCATACGTCTTCCTAGGCTGATCCTGCAGCCATGAAAGAAAGATTTGACAGGCTGAGGACATTTGTAAGGCAGAGAACCACGTTGCTTCAGAGGTTCTGACATTTCCTCTCTGAACCTTAGTAAAGAAACTCAGTTGTGGAAGTTGCACAGTGCGGAAAGCACAGCGTGTCCTGCTGTGAAAGAAATGAGTCTGACAGTCAAGTTGGAAATTACAATGCCACCCTGAATGAAACTGGAGTTGTTATGCAATGTCTATTAGGCCAGGTGACTTGAGGGCATGAAAAGCTTTACCTCTCCTTGACTTTGTGAGACAAAGTCTGACACAGCATGTTACTGTAACACAAACAGCTGCTAATTTCATTTGTTCCTTAAACCAAGTATTCATGTCTGCACATAATACCAGAAAGTACCAAACACAGGATTTTATGTTGTGTGTATAAACAATAATACTGGTTCCGTTTTTTTTTTTAAGAAAAGCCAGAAAGGCCATTGTGAAAGCAGTTTGAGTGCTACAAATAAAAATGGAAAATTAAAAACTACAAGATAGCAACCCATAATAGGACTGCTAGACAAAATTCCTCAAAGGTCACAGAACTGTTATCTGGTAAAAAAGTGCCAGCAGGCATCTTATTCCCAGTGACTGTTTGTTTTTTAAACACAATTAATCTTCTTTTATACCACATAAATAGTTCCACTAAGAAAAAAATGACCACATTCTCAAATGCTTTAAGTATATGTACCTTGTCAGCATTATATCACCACTTCTAGTTCAGCAGAAAAACTATTTGTAATAAAAAGATCTTGACCTATTCTTGTTCACAACCTTCTTAACTACCACAGTTGATGCAAAACCCCACAGAACTGAATCCAAAAAATGTACTGGAGGTGAAGGTCCCTAACTACCTACATGTAAAGGTAGAAAGAAGAAGATCTCTACCTGCACCTGGGAGTGATTGCATACAGATTATTTCTCATCCATGTTTCCTCTAACAGAAAAATGTTTTGGGAATGACATTCTCACTTGCCTTCTGATTAATATCCCCAAACCTTGAGAGCACAATCAAAAGCCCAAGAAAATATTGCTTGTATTCTCCTTACCCTTTGGCTTCCAAAGTACTATTATTAATCAAATAAAACACAATTTCATAGCCAAACACCAAACTACTGGTGACTGGTCTCTAAGGTGACTGCCTGAAAAGTTGTCTGGCAGCGTCCCAACTTTTTTTAGCCTCTTCTTTTTTATAAAAGAAGGCAAGGTTATTATTTGATTTATGCAAAGTTTCTCCTCCCTGTTTTAAAAGCCCAGTTAAAGCATACTATGTAATATTAAATATGTGGAAAATAAGTAAATCACTTAACTAAAAAATAATGTGTATGCAGTCCATTCTAAGTATAGAGATGGAGTCTTTACAGCACAGCTAGATCTTTTAAGTCACGTTATGCTTTTGTAGCTATTTATAGCTATGTACGTCCACCATTTGCATCGTATAGTTTGGGGTTTCTTTTCCAGATATAAACAGAGCTTCCTCCCTCGCTTTGTTTATGTGTCTGCCTGTCAACGTAGCGCCAGCAACTGTCTCTTCGCTTTGCTGCTGCTGCTCCCTCATCCTGTTTATGGGTCAATGATGACTGCCATTGCCTCCGCACTACCGAGCAGAACTTCCCATAGCACTTCAGGATGTTTTAGTGACATTAACCTGTGCCGCCTGTCTGGAGCCAAACGTCTACCCTCCGCACTAGCATTGCAGGCAGCATTTGCCTCCAGAAAACTCAGCTTTTGCTTCCTGGGAGGCCCAAACCTTTTCAGCTGTCCCCTGTGTGAAAACACAGCTGGGTCCTATTCATTGTCCCATCCATTGCAAAGAGCATCAACAGACACACAGCTGAAGAGTGAAAGAACTCTCCTACCCTTTCAGTCCCAAGCACATGAAGCCTCGCAGTGGGCAGCATCCTTGCCAGCCACTGAACGTGGAGACAAAACCCTGAGTGTGCCTGGTGCACACTGCCTCAGCGAAGGCAAGCAGGGTCCATTGCTCTCTTTAGGCAGTGCATAACCCTCTACTAGCGCCTGTCCGCTGCCCTTGGGGGGAGAACTGATTTTGTCCCTCTTCACTGCTAGAGGGAAATTGTCTGCAATAGGAAAGCACCACTTCAGAAGATCGAGCTCTGCCTTCCCTCCTTTTTGTGCCCCAGGGAGTGCACAAAGGACCCGATACCAGCTCTGTTTAAGCCACTCTTGCTCTATACTGGTTCCGCCGAGAAGTCCTCAGGTCCACATCAAGAATGGGAAAAGGAAAAATCCTGATCCCAGAAGAAATTCTCCCAAAAAGAGCTTAGTATGAGTGAGAAATAGGGCACAAAGAATTATTTCTGAGCAAGGGGATGTGAGCAGAACTGGAAAGGAATAATAAATGCTTCTTCCTTTCTCCTCTTTCTCTGGTACCTTTTAGCTGGATGCAGGTTTTTTTTTCCTTTATCTAGCAGTGTCCAAGGTCATTAATGCAATAATTCTTTAGGTGTTTATTTCAGCAGGACGCAGCAAGAAAAACAGGTCAGCAACATCATGTGATGCGACCATGCACAAGACACAACACGGGAGGAAGAGGCAAATCAGCTGTTGAGCACAGAGCCAGTTGCTGAAATGGAGCCAGTAAAGCAATGTGTCTACATCCCCACAGCACTTGGAGAGTCTTATTCCCCTCCAAACCAGCCAGGTGAAGATTGATAATCCAGAACCTCTGATGAACAATAAAGCTTTGTGCTTTATGAAATCCATAGGAATAAGAATGCAGCACTTGTACATATCACTCTTTCCAGTTACAAACACAAAGTAGCAGAGAATTATTAGTAAACTCAGAACATTTTTGGTCAGAAGTTGTTGAAAGACAGTAGCATCTACCTCCATGGCCCACAACCTCCTCCATATTACTGGACTATTATTCAGGGTCCATCAACCTATGCCTAGCAGGAGTATGTAAATATCTCCTTTAACAACAAGCTCACACAGTCTGTTTTACAACACACACCAGCAACAGTGTTCACAACTGCTCCTCCACTACCTTGCTGCATTTTGCTATTGATAAAGATACCCAAAGAACATACACTGTGTTTAACCTCCTCTTTAGGCTGGAAGATGGCGTGCAACAAATAAAAATAACAACAAATAAGGCTGACCTGACCTCTGCCAGAAACTACTGCATAGTTTACAACCTCTTTAGAGGTTTCAAAAAACCTAAATGGCACTTAAACACCTAGTTTTCACAGGTTTTTCATTGGTAGAGGTCCTTAACTACCACTTGTGTCTTTTAAAAATTTCCTTCCTGGTCTTTAGAATAACATCAAAAAATGCGATGCATGAGGAAAATCAACACCTCAAGTTAAAAATATTTGTTATGGACAATTGAGCAAAATGAATATATCATCAAAGCACTGTTGGCATGTAGATTGAAGCTAAACACATGGCACAAATGCATATTCTTAGAAAAAAGGCTGATCTAATCATTATGTTTCTTTAGATTTCATTGTAAACTTTTAAAAACCTTTTACTGCAAGAAAAAGTTGATGATTCTGACATACAGGCAGCTTCCTCTGCACTCAACAGCCACTGATCTATGTGACAGGATCACAACTTCACATGACCCAGTGTGACCAAGCTTTGCAAATGCTGTTATGAATCTCATGATGCTGTGCTTTTTCTGTGATAACACCAGCTCTTGGAGTCATATGAACAAGTATGAATGTGTTTGGGTTTCTTGCTTTATAAAGAAGTGTGCTTTCATCCCACATTTTGGGAAGATGAAGAGGAAGTTGAAAAATCTGAAAACATTAGAAAATACACAACAAAATCCTAATATTTAAAACCTTTTTTTTTTCCCAGGTATGCTTCGGTTTCGCTTCTTGTTGTACTCCATAGCTTTGTTACAGTGCAAGAGATTACACCTATGTTTATCATTTCCCCACTTTATGACACCGAAAAAATTTCACTGTACAAGAAAACTTTCTCACTTCAGTGGTGCTGAAGGAGTGAGGTCCATTTTGATTTAGTTCAATATATCAGAAGAGTAGTGCAAGAGCTCCTTTGTGGTGCTTCTCATTGGCATAATCATAACACTGGGTTTCTGTGGTAGACTCATTTGTTTTGTTCTCTCGTATTGTTCCTCTCCTCATTTAGATAGATCTGTATTCATTTCACAAGCAGCTTTCCTACGAATCTTTTGTTCAACTGTTAATTATCTTATGCACCACTTTCTTTTCAAAGGCTCCCAATAAATGTAAAAAGATTTAATGGTCCAAAGAGGTGCATATACTTGATATGTCCCAAGATGCTTGTCTGAATATTAGATTCTTATTTTCCTAAAAAATAAGGAGACCAAACCAGAAAAGAACAGTATACCTGAGCATGCCCCTGTAACTATCAAGACACTGTTGAGTAATGTCAAAATGTGCTAAACTTGCCTAATGTCTCTGATGAAAAAACATAACGACAAGCTATGGAAAGGCGGAATGACATTTAACTCATTTTCCATTACTCCTCTGCCAGCTTTTGATGGTGTTCAATGATACAGCCTGCTAGTGTGCCGAATTACTCTTCTGTTTATAGCAGTTCTGTGTGCCAAGTCCCACAGATGGTCAGATTTTTCCCCATGTGGATGAGATACTAGATACAATCCTACCTTCACATCTAGTCCTGAGAGAAACCAGAAGTGAAGCCTACAAAGCAGAATGGCAACCTCCTTTTTGAAGAGCTTGGAATAAGGGATCAAAAAGGGGAAGAACTAGGGAGAGAGTCAGATTCAGGCCTATAGCTCCCACTCAGAAATGATGACCTGGGAGTAAAACGATTTTTCACTGATCTTTTAGAGCATTTCTGCACATAGAATGATGCCTCCCTTTCTCCTGTGGAGACTCTGGGTGACTTAGGACTTCCAGTCTAGGAAACTAAATCAAGGTCAAAATATATCTAGTTAGCTCAGGGCATGCAAGGACAAGGAGCATCCCAGTGACAGAGGGGAAAACTGGAGTCCGAATAAGTAAGTGCTACACACCCAAGAGTTAAATTTTTTTAAAATAAGAATAGTAAAAGAAAATGAGCTAGATCTGCATCAAAGAAGTAAAGTGTGGGGATGAAGGGCGTCACTGGTCAAATATCCTGAGAGAGAAGAGAAGAGAAGAGAAGAGAAGAGAAGAGAAGAGAAGAGAAGAGAAGAGAAGAGAAGAGAAGAGAAGAGAAGAGAAGAGAAGAGAAGAGAAGAGAAGAGAAGAGAAGAGAAGAGAAGAGAAGAGAAGAGAAGAGAAGAGAAGAGAAGAGAGAAGAGAAATAGTCTTTCTGCTTCAACAAGAAAGGGGTAGGTGTTGTTATTCAGCCCCTAAGTACATCTTCCAGCGGTGTGATCTCACTGATGGATCTGTCCTGCTCTCTGGAGATGTTCAGGGTGTGTCCCAGGAAAGCAGGAAGCAGAGCAGGAGGTGCCTTATCACCTGCTTTTCCAAACCACATAAGAGAAAATCAAGATTTGTCACAAGTCAAAACTAGCCCTAACCCACTTTGATATTTTTATTGGTCTCATGATGAGTGTAAGGATGAGTTACATTTCAGTGTATACATATATATACATATACATACATATACATACACACATACATGTGCATGTGTGTATACAATGTACATGTATATGTACATATTGCATTGCATTCTTATTTGCTTATCAAAATAATTTCAAACAATTCAAACCAGTGCAAGTAGCCAATTTGGACAGTTCAAAACATATTCTATTTGGATTGATTGGCAGGATTTCATACAATACAAAAGCTATTCCAAAACACCTGTACCTATGAGGTCTGCTTAGGAAAGGTGGTTTTGCCTTTGAGAAAGAATTGTGTAAAGCTCAAAGTATCAAACCAATCTGTGGAAGAGATCTTGCATGGATAAGACATCATGGTTTATAGCTACTCACAGCTTTTTACCATGGTATGTCTCAATGTACTTTTTCTTTCCCTAAATGTAAATAACTTTATTTACCTTTGCAGAAAGCTGTTTACCTTTGAAGAAATACAGATTAATGTGTTTGCTTATTTGTTATCAGCTTTGCTTTATGTCCTGGGGTAGGAGCAGTTACTGCTTTATTCGGTCAAAACCAACGGTTCAAACGGCGTTTAGCTCCAGGAATAGCTTTTCCCGGCTGCAGGCAGCAGTGTAAGAGCGCCTTCTATGTTTAGACAGAAGAAATGCAGGGCAGAAAAGCCATTGAAAACTTGAGTCCACAGAATTAAAGCCCATCTCTCTTCAGTACAAGTTTAGCTACTCTTAAATCAGAAGAAGGAAGAGCACAAGAGCTTTCTCTCTGTTAAAGAAAATGGGTCAAACTCATCCTCAGGGCAGCAAGGATATAGCTGTCGTCTTTGGAGCATGATTACAAATACTGCTTGCTCCAGTGTAGGTGTGGTCTCTCTGAGGAGCCTTGGCCAGAGTTCTATCAGCAATTATCTTTTAAAACAAATTTTTAAAATAACTTTAGTAATTTTCTCTGTGGCTTTTAAGGAGTCATGTGGGCATTAATGTGCTGACTTCACAGGGTAAAATGCCAAACAAAGGTATGAAGAAGCCCTTATTCTGGAGTGTTATTTTTCTCCTGGGTCATTTCAGTGCTCCAGTTTCCCATGCAGCTTCACAAACAGTTGTAGTTGCCCAAGTAAAGGAGCAGCCAGCTGTGGTGGAAAGCTACAAAATAAAAACCCCACAACTAGATAAAAGGATGGGGCAGGAACTACCTAAGCTAGCACAATGCCATTGTATATAAAACTAAGCAGAACTTGGACCCCTGACAGCCACCTTCTGGATGAGGGTCTAATTCCTAAGCTGGAAAACTATGTTATTCCTCTGTGGACAGATCACCTAGTAAAGCTGTGGTCTGGCAAAGCCTTAGGAATATGCTGAGCTTTGGCTGCACAAATATGCCATGTCAGTAGGACAACTTAGGTCCTAAAAGCTGAGCACACATCTTGGCAGTGGGGCTTATTGTAACCCATATAAAAAGGGTAAAAAGCTAACCCCATTGAAATCAACTGCACGATAGTCTTGAATTTCCATGCAGAAGTTCTTTCCCCATCATTTTTTTGTTTTACTCCTTTGATACATACTGATTTTTATATAAAGACTCTCATAATCCACACATAATCTCTATATGAACAGAAGTTACTATAGTCAGAGTGAGTTAGTTTTTCACCTCCAGTCTGTCTTTCCATCATTCCAATGCATCCGTAACTGGAACTAGTACACCCAACACAGCCCTTCATGTGCCCTTATGTGCAGGAAAGGACAGCCAAATTGTGCTGTGTTAAGTAAAGCAAAGAGCTCCTGTGATCTATTCAACCGCAGTTACAGGGCTGGTGTGCAAGTTGTCACAATGGCCTCAAGTTGCACCAAAGGGAGGTTTAGATTGGACATTAGGAAAAAATTCTTTACTGAAAGAGTGGTCAGGCCTTGGAACAGACTGCCCAGGGAAGTGGTGGAGTCACCATCCCTGGAAATATTTAAAAGACGTGTAGATGAGGTGCTTAGGGACATGGTTTAGTGGGCATGGGAGTGTTGGGTTGGCGGTTGGACTCGATGACCTTAGAGGTCTTTTCCAACCTTAATGATTCTATGATTCTATGGTTCTGTGAACACCTTTTCATTATATTTGTATATAATCCATTTCCCCACCCACATCCAGAAGAGAATTCAACCTTTGCTGAGAAACCAAGAGCTCTCCATTAAGCTTTTGATGGCAAAATGAGACCGATCAAGCTGTTCGATGGTTGAAAATTCCATTTTCCAAGTCAGGGTACCCACTACACTGCTGAAACCTTGATATTTGAAATGAGGTAACTCGGGCAAGAACAGATGCTGGTCTAAAAGGGAATCACATGGATGTGGTGAGTGATCGCATGTGCCCAGAGTCACTGCCACACCGTAACCAGTGCAGTGAAATACCTTGCAGAGAAATACCTTGCAGAGAGCCAGAGCAGACACACAAACTGGAAGCAGTATCAGCACATCAGATCAGTCTTGTGCTCATTAATAAATCCATTTGAGATCATACAGCACTATGCCAATGTAGCAGTACCACTTTGCGCCAAGACAAGAGTACAGAGCCCAACCCACTCGTCTTGCCTAGTCTAGAGAAGATTTACTAGTCAAACTATCCTGGCAAACTCTCTTAGCAGAAATGGGACATATACCAGCAAAAGATATTTTTCCCCTAGAGCTTATACAAAAACTTTCCATATTCCATGCAGTTTCAGGGCTTAGCCAGACAGTCCCTTTATTCCATCGTCTCTCTTGTGACACAGGTGTGGTCTACTTTTGTCAGACTATTACTCTTGCCTGGGAGTGGAATAGATGAGATCTTAGACCAGCAAAAGCTTTATTATGAGTGTCACTGGATGCCACCTAAAATGCTCTCTCTCAGTGGTTTAGTCTAATCCCTAAAGGATGTTTTCTTTACAATTAATAAAGTAATCTCACACACAGACAGAGAAAAGGATATAAAAGCCAGAGTAAAGGCAAGGCATAGATTTTGGAACCTAAAATAGCCCTTTCAAAATACATCTGTCTCAAAGGGGAGGAAAGATGTGACTGACTGAACAGAATAAAATCTACAGGGAATAATGCTTCATGTGATTTTATCCAATCCAGTCATCATCTGTGAAACTGCCTTTCCTATGGACATTCTCATCTTCTTAAAAATTAATAGAAGAGCGTGGGGTTTTTTTAAATTCTTTCATGGTAGGCTGCAGGCAATGGATGGTATGTGATCTGTTGTCAACAACAGTGGAACAGGAAGCAGGAAAACTATTTCTATGCAATCTTGGACATTTTATTTTCTTATGTTTACTTTGTTTCAAGTTTACCACCTCCTACACAACAATTAAGTTATTCACCCAGGAGTGTGTTGGAGACAAATTAGTTCTTGTTTTGAAAGTGTGATGAGAGGTGGCTGTCATGTGACTTTCATAATACACAACATCATACCTCTGTTACTTATTTGATCATCACAAAGCAATCCAGCTTGATTTTAAATATAGCATATTCATTAGTATACAAACCTGAAACAAAGCAAATAAAAATATTTTTTCCCCTTTTCTGTCACTGACCTGTTGACTCCATATTTGGGCAAGTAACACTGCCTCTGTTTTCTTCTTCTTCATCATCTGTCTTGTTGATTGATGCTGAAGGCTCTTTGGAGCCAGATCTGGATTATATTTCGTGTATGGGTCCCAACCAGCTGAAAGATGTCCTAAACTTCCCTGCATGTTCTCTGCATCACTGTAAAATATTAATAATTAAATGTGTTTGAAGAAGGTTTGATTTGAGAACAGAAAAGATGGTCACCAGTGATTTAACCAGCAGTTAGTCACCTTAAAATTACTCTCTCAGTTCTCTCACAGAGTTAGTATAGTCTACAACTTGAGGAGTTTTATTACTCTGGAAGTATATTACCAGAAATAATTCAAGTTTAAAAGCCTTGTGGTAGAGAGCTAGGATTGAGAAGCTGCCACATGATCAAAACAAAAAAACAACAGTGTTTTCTCAACATTTTTTCAGGTGAGCATAAAGAGGGATGGTTTTAATAATTGTTTCCATCAGAGAGATCTTGATATCTAATCTTATGAGATGAGGGAATTACATTAAATGCTATGTGCTACAAAGTTTCAATTACCTAATTACACAGCTACTGTATTCAGAAATGCATAAGTAGATTTTTCAGCTTGCAACACTATTTAATAAAACTTAGGAAATCATATAAAAAGAGAGGAGATCAAGGTTAATATTTCAAATATTAACAAAGTTTTAGATACTGAGGAGTTTTATTTGGGCCCATGAATACTTTTCACTGATCTCAAGCACATTAAAAACCTGTCTCAAATTGAGAGAAAACGGTCTAGTTTTCACAGCACTCACTTGAAACTTCGGAGGTCTACAGTAAATTCATTATGCTGCCACTGGGTGCCATTTTACCCACTTATCAAGTAAATTTATGCAGGGTATATCAAGAAAGACTAGAGCTTTTAGAGATAGAGTTATCTATTTCTAACTATCTAGAATTGTCTCTAGAGACATGAGTCTGCTCAGTCCTGCATTATTACATTCAGTTTTGAAGGATTAATGCCTTTTTTGTGCATAACAGAATACAAACCCACGTCTCCTGGCACTGAGAGGAAAACCTTTCCAACAGTCTATAGAAGTTCTGCAACAATGAGGCAAAAAAATCAAGATCCACTGAGGCAGAAACAGCAAAGGAAGAAGCTGGAATTGGTATTCTTCCAGACTCATCTGGGAAGAAGGAAATTTAGGTTTCAGTCCTTGCACCTATGACAGTTGTTTGCATTTTCCATTATAAAATTATTGGATAAACAAGCAGAAGTTGGATCACCCCCATTCCTTTGAAGTCTCAGCATTAGAATTGCAAGTAATTTTTAAAACAAAATAGAGGAATTAGTCAATTGAGCATTGCAACACTAAGGACACCAGTGCCTGAGCATCTTTACAAATAATGGCCTTTCATCTCTGGATTGTGCCCTGAAACATACCTAGATGCCTAAAGCTACCTGAAGACAGTGTATGTTATGTGCTTAATAACTTTGGGGATCTTTGGTACTCCATCTACACAATGCTGTAGGTAGCACCCAATAGAAAGACTGTACGGTGCACAA
The DNA here is from genome assembly GCA_013400755.1 of Pelecanoides urinatrix. Taxonomy (NCBI): domain Eukaryota; kingdom Metazoa; phylum Chordata; class Aves; order Procellariiformes; family Procellariidae; genus Pelecanoides; species Pelecanoides urinatrix. Next base: position 1,198 of record VZTQ01013544.1, on the reverse strand, counting down.
TTGCAAACCACCTCAAACATAGATACGGATTCTGCTTTCCTCTTACTGCTTGAAAAGACTATACAGATTTGTGAAGGCCTTGGGGGTGAATCTTTCACAGCCTCAAACTGATACTGCTGCAAACACCAAAACTTACGAAGCCCAATAAAATCACAGACTTGGATTCCACTAGCACAATTATGACAAAACTGGCTTGAGACCCTATATAGTCCAGAGCAGATATATGCAGCATATGCTAGCATGGTCGCAGTGGTGTTAATAACCAAATTCACAAAATGAAAGCTGTCTGTATGTGTGTCTGAAGTGTTATGGAGTGCTTGCAACATACCTTGCATCCCTACCCCGTCTAAGCCCCTGACTTATATATACTTCATGTGCATGCGAAACACATGTGTCTTCACTGAGTGGGACCCCAACTCTATATCCCTTTTTGTCAGTCCTTGAGAATGATAAAGTGCATCACAAGTTTTGGATACAAATGATGTTATCTGGCAGATTTTCTGCAAAAACTGCCAAAGTCAATAAACTGGGACATGACATTTCTAGTATAGAAAACTAAATGAAAAAAAGAAGTTCATAGAGAAGCTATAGTACTGTCATAAGATGTCATAGCGAAATGCCCACCTATGGTATATAAGACCACACCTTACAAGATATAACAGGCGTACATATGTACATTTATTTTACTGTTTTGACATTTATCTTCAAAAAGCCTCTTACAAATTACACTGCCTTAGCATATAAGTAACTTAAAACCATTTAACTCTGCCTAGGTAAGTAATTGCATGATGGGGGTTCTTGTTTGTTTGTTTTTCTTTGAATCAGTAGCATGGAATGTACCAGCATATCAGATCAAGAAATATTCCTAACATTTTTGAAAAACATGTTTTTATATTGCTACTGTCAAACTTTCAAATCACCTTTTCATATCTGTCCACACAGACACTCCCCCAAACAATGCAGGGAAACCCCACCTTACTGGTTATAGGTCTTATGTACACCCACAACAGCACTACAGGTAAATTCCACATAGAAGAAATTATCTACATAAACCCAGTGCCATGCTGAAAATTAATTTTATTTTGCACAGTTTGACAGGTATGTCATTTTTATTAAATTTTTCTCTTTGGCTGGAGCATGCATGTCTATATTTGCAAGTGTGTGTGTGTACTGTATATATACAGATATATATACAAAC
>VZTQ01013543.1:16711-32805 GCA_013400755.1 Pelecanoides urinatrix | reverse complement strand
GGGACAGCCCGGCAGGGGGGGAGGGCGCCGGGCGCGCCCCGGAGCCGCGCACGGAGCCCCGGGCCGGGCCGCGGGGTGCCCCGACCCGGGACGGGCTCCTGCCCCCGGCCCGGCTGTGGGTGACGGCCCCCGGTGCGGGGACGGGCCACGCCGCCCCACTGCGACAGCCCCTGGCTCCGGTCCCCCCGGTCCCGCTCCGGTCCCTGCGCCCTCGGGCCCGGCCGTTCTCTGGGGCTCGCTGGGGCCCTGGAAGCGCCGGCGCCCTGTGACTCGTCCCTTGGTGTGTTTAAGGCGGGGGACGGGCCCCGCGTCCCTGCGCTCCCCCTCCCCGGTGCAGCGGCCGCAGGGAGCCGGCGAGGCATCGCCCCCTCGGGCGGCCGATCCGTGCTGCCCCCCCGCCGCAGCGAGCCCCCCGGGCAGCCCTCGGGGTGCGAGCGGTGAAGCGGAGCCGGGGCAGAGCAGGAGCCCGGACCCCCCTTGGGCTGCAGGGGGGCACCTGGCCTGGGCGCCCTGCCGTGGGGCAGCCCCGCTCCCTCCCGCAGCCTTTCCCCGTCCCTCGCTCCTGTGGCTCTCGGTGGCCTTGACGGGGTGGACAGTCGCCCACGTTAGCACCCAGCCGGCGCCGGGGGGTGTACCCCGCCTCGCAGGGACGCCTGCCGGGGTGCTGGTGGCTTCGTAGGAGCTCAGCGGTCCCGTGCGGGAGCACGTCCCGCCATGGCCGTGGCGCTGAGCAGCGATGGGGAAGGGCCTTGCGTTTGCTTGGCCTGAAGGTGCCTCTTCCCGTCTGCCACCCCCACTGGACAGTTTTGTGCCTCCTCGAGGCTGTGACCGTCCCCCTCCCAGCCCCCGTTTCCAACGTTGTCCTCTTTGGTGTCAGCCTGGAGACGGTGTTTGGGATTTTTCATTGTCTTAAGTTATTCTCTTTCTAGCGGCGGTTGGAGCCGTCACGCTTTTGTGGAAAGCTCTTTGTGGCGTGTGCGGGTTTGTTGAAAGGCAGGATCTGCCGGCAGCGGGAGAGGCGGGGGGCTCCGGTACCTGCCTGGGCGGGCGCCCCGCAGCTGCTGCTGGAAAAACAAGAGAGAAGTCCCTCGCTCTGCTTTGAAGCCTGCGCCTGATAACTTCATCTCGTGTCTGCTTCTGCTTGTCAGATGAAAAAGCATATATAATTGCTTCTCGTTTGCCTCCTCCGTGGCGAAATCCGAGTGATTTTTATAGACCTGTCTCGCAGGATAAATGTTAACGACGTCTGTCGACGTGACACTGAGCTGATGCTGCTCCAGAGCTGTCCCCCGCAACTCCCGAAATTCTCCTCCTGAGCTGACGGAGCTGCCTGGTGGGGCGTGTGCAGCCAGTGCTGTTCCACCGCCGGGCGTTTGTAGACCTCTCATTTGAGCTGCCGCTTTCCACTTGTCCTTCTCCAGCCCCGCGCGAGCGGCTCTGCTCTGCAAAGTCCCGATAATTACCACCCTCTGGGGGTCCCCTGGGTCTTTGCACCCTCCTCGGGTGCGGGGCACAGCGGGAGGTGGCTGGGGACGCTCTCAGCGCGGGTCCGGAGGATCCTCTTTTAGGGCTAATTTTTCTTTTTGAAGAAACGTGTTTGTCAGTGATCTGGAAGAAAATGCAAGTTAACGGAGGAAGAACTGGAGAAGCTGTAACAACTTAGAGAATGATAAATAATGAAGAGGACAGGTCCTTGGTACAGAGTGACCTTGATTGCTTAGCTGGAGGGCTGTGTTTTGCAAGCAATAGTCGTTGCACTGCAGCAAGATGTAATGCTTTGCATCTAAAAAAAATATTAAAATTGAGCCAAGAGGATGGGGAGTTCTTGCTGGGGAGTTTAGCTTTGAAAAAATGCAAACGCGTTTTATTCTTGTTTTGAATGTTGTGTGTGATTCGGAGGCAGCCACAAGAGGTGTTGAGTGGCTTCCGTAGAAGGAGAGATGACGTAGGTTTGGCCTTTCAATCTGGAAAAGCGGACTGAGGAGGACATGAGCGAGGTGTATAAATAATTAATGGTCTGTGGGTAGAGATTTATTGTTCACCTACTCTTCCCTGCCCAAGGACCGGGAGGTGGTGGCCGGCGCTGGTCCGCGGGGGCTTGGGACAAGCAGGGAGCTGGTTCTCTGCGTCCAGTTAAGCTGTGAGAATTCGTGCTGGGAGTTGGGAGGTGGCAGTGCAAATTCATGGCGAAAAAAGCCATTTATTATGGACTGAAACCCTCTGGCTTGGGAAGCGCGTGAGCTGCCCGTGGTGGGGGCTGCTCCCGTGTGTTTCCTGAGACTTTGCTCCGGGGATCCGTTGTCGGCTGCTCTCGGACACGATGGTGGAGGTTTGGCTGGGCTCGGCCACTGCTGTGTCCCCCTGAAGCTCTCGGTCTCGCTCTCAGGCCGCACTTCAGGGAGGGCGTTGATAAACTAGAGACGGTTCAAAGAAGGGTTTTCAATCAGAAGTGTCGCACTGCAGCATGGGGTGGATTCTGCGTTGCCGAAAATTCATGCGTCCAGCCAGGACGCCTTCCTAAAAACCTGCTGTGTTTCAAGTCCAGCCTGTGAACGTGAGGGAGGATTTTGAAAGGAAACATCCTAACAATCATTTACACAGGAACTCAGAGCGGTTAATAATAATGACTTTTGTTTTGGATTTACACCTGGTGGAGAGCTGACCTCCAGATGTTTTTCCTACCGCATCCTCACGACCGGCTGTAGGACGACTTAAGAGCAGCAGAGCTTCGTTTATCTACTGCCGTTAATGAAACAGCGGGAGATGCTGGTACAGACGCTTGTGCGTTTGAGAAGATTAATTAGTTTGTCGCATGCAGATGAGCACGCCAAATGTTATTACAGACCTTGTTCTTGTCGTGTTGTCGGGAAAGGCAGCGCTGCCTGTTACGCTTTGTCCTGGAGAGGAGCGGGCTCCGCAGATTCCAGCCCACATCTGCAAACGCTTGAGCTGCGCTGGGCCGGGGGCCTGTTCCTCCCCGTTCCTGGAGAGATGCCCTTGAATGTCGGGGTCGCGGTTCCTACAATCGCTCCGCAGAGAGCGGCACCCACTCCTTCGGGCACCACAAAATCCCTTTTTACCTCCCGCCCCGAGCCTCGGCACGGCTGAAACGCTGCGTGCGCGGGGCTGCGACAGTGACCTCCCATCTCGCCGGTGCTGGCGGCGGCAAAACGCTGTAATGAAAACAAGTGTTTGGGGGAAGAGGGGGCTGATGTCTTCATCTTGGACAGGTGGAGAGCGGTGGCCTGAACCTGCCCTTTCTGCAGAGCTCGGCAGATGCGCCTTTCGGGGATCTGTGCCGCCCACCCCGATAATTGCTGTAGTGAGAGTGAATAAAGGACCGCCTCAGCGTAGCTGTGAGCTTAGAGTGCTGTTTATGTCTGTCTTACAAACAAGGTATTACAGCTGAGCAGACTAATTACAGGGTGTCGTAAAGAATGAACCCCCCGGGCAGAGTCTAGAGACTCTAGTTAAGAGCTCAGTGTAAGAGGGAGAAGATTTGTGGAGGAACAGCCCAGATCCTCTCACGTTAAGATTGATTTTAAGATATGAACCACCAAAGTGGCAAATCCCCTCCCCGGCTCCATCTTGCTGGCATTTTCAGGTGTTTATCTGGCACTCACAAAGCCTTCTTGTCTTCTCTCTTGCAGATGTGTTGGTCGGCGATGCCTGCTGGCTCGGCTTGGCCCTGGCCTTTCTGTGCGACAGTGAGTCCGAGGCTTTACTGAGAGTAACGGGATTAAGTTCTTCCCCGAGGGATCTCGTCTCAGGCTTTGGGGCTTGCGTGCGCTCCATCCGCTTAGTAATTCTGGTCAATCAATGCCACGTGTTGGCTGGGCACTGAACTGCCTCCTGCCACCACGAGGGCACGGCCTATTTACGGAGGGGCTGGGGCTTGTGGACGGGGAAGAAGGGAGAGCCTGGCTGGCCGCTGAGGCGGCCCTGGGTCTCTCGCGGGGGCGGCGGTGCCCCTGTCACCCCTCTGCGCGACAGCTTTGTGCCTGAGGAGGGCTGGGAGCCACAGAAACCCTCTTGTTGCTGTGCTTCGTGCTGCCGGGCTTAGGGAGAAATAGTTATTTTCTGCTAAATTGGGCTGTAAGCGTAATTGCTGTGTAATCTTGGGAACATTAAATTACAAGCTCTTTATTTGGTACAGCGTGCAATTACCGTGGCAGTAAAGAGCAGGTTGCATGTTATCGGTATTATATAATGTGCTATCTGATATCCTATACCCTGATTTGGGTGGTGCTGGGGGGGTGGCTCGGCTCCGCTGCCTGAGTGGATTCCAGTGCAGCAGCTTCCCGTTCTGCATGTTATTATTATTCACTCGGGAGAGCTGGCAGCGATCTTCTCCTTGCCTGCGTCCACGCACAGCTGGGGCTGTTCTTTGTACCGCTGCAGTCAAGGTCACCCGGGAGCTCGTGTCCTGCGGGATTTGAAAGCTGCCGCAGCAAAGCCCGGCAGAGCGGGCAGGGGTAAAACGCTGCCTGTCTGTCCGCACCTCCCCTCTCCTCTTCTTTTGCAGCATTGTCCCGATGGGAACGACGGCCAAGGAGGAGATGGCCCGCTTCTGGGAGAAGAACACCAAGTCCAATCGTCCCTTGTCCCCTCACATCACTGTTTACGAGTAAGAGCCTCTTGTCCTCCTCAGCCTGGCGCTGGGGCACCTCTGGGCTCTGGCGCACGGCAGCCCTGTCCCCGGAGGACCCTTGGGTGGGGGGGCTGTGCGCGTTCCTGCTGTCACTTCAGGCGGAGGACAGGGAGACCCTCGACGTTGCGCTGTGAACCGTCTGAGCTGTGTGGGGGAGTCGCAGCCTCCCCCACGGAGTTGATGGCGCTGGCTGTTTTTGTACGGGGTGTTGCGGAGGGGTACGGTCCCCCCGGAGCTGCGCCTCGGGGTGCTGGGGCAGGGCAGCGTTTCCAGACGTGCCGTTGAGAGGCAGCTGCCCCCGCGGAGGGCGCTTGCGCAGGACGGCGCATCCCGCGGCGGAGCTGGCAGTCCTCGGGGGCGGAGGCTGGAGGCCAGCGTGGGGCTCTCGGGTTCCCTCCTCAGAAAGGTGACGGCTTCTTTGGGGCTGCCTCCGTCACGTTTCCAGGTTCTCTCGTTTACCCCTGAGCCTGGATGCCCAAAGCCTGCCCCTTTGTTCCTCAACTGCAGGAGCATTACAGCCTTCTCCTGTTTCATCTCCCTTTAAGCTTTCGCGGCAGACGCCCTTCCCCTTCCCAAACCCGTGCCAGTGGCATTTGCCATTCCCAAGCTGCCTCTGCAAATTCCCGTCTCTCCCCTTTTGCTCTGGCTGGATTCCTTGAATAACTCCGAGTGCAGAAATACCCGCCCAGCAGCACAGAGCTGTCTAGGAATAGACGGGCTGTGCTTTGTCCCGCGGCCCCGGAGGCCTCCCGGGTGTTGTGCCCTGTTTTGCTGACGCGTTTGGTTGTTTTGCAGGTGGTCCCTGCCCATGGCGATGTCCATCACGCACCGGGGCACCGGCGTTGCGCTGAGCTTAGGTGCGTGCGTCTCCCACCTGCTTGTGGCAACAGAGGGCGGGGGCTGCGGGAGGGAAGACCCCTCTGATTCGGAGACGTGACTCCAGGCGGACGTTTCCTCTCCAACGTCCCCAGCGTCAGCAGTGGGTTTTCTCCTGGGAAACCTGCGCTTTGTCCTCTCCCTTTCTCCATCCTCTGAATATCTCCCCATCCCCATTTCTCTGTCCCCGGGACCTCTTGTGCTGCAAGTGGCTCCGGTCCTGCAAAGGCAGCGATGCTCCCCCGTACGTAAAAGCCTTCGAAGCCTTTGCAGCGCTGCGGCCTGGCCCGGCTGCTTTCTTCGGGGCCTTCCCCAGCCTGGAAAAAGCCGATCTGCTGCTCCAGTTCTCAGCCCTTCTCTTCTGGGGCTGTTTTTTGCTGGTTTATTCTTGCAGGAGACCCTGTGTGAGGGAAAGACTGACAGGCAGGCAGAGCTCAGAGGATTTTCCTTAGCACAGGTGGAGTTTTTCAGCTTCCCGGGAGCGGCTGCTGCTTTCCCAGAGATGCCGGTGGGGGAGAAGGCAGCGCCAGCATCAAAACCGATAAACTCCCTCCAGCAATTTGACTTGCATGGTTTGACTAAGTGGTAGGACATCCAACTGTGAAAGGCTGTTTTGTTTCCATTAATGCCCTCTCATGGCAGCAGGAAGGTGCTTCCCTGGTAGCTCCCTGTTGAGGGGCAGGAGCTGGGTTGGTTTTTGCAGACGGGCAGAGAGTGAAGGGACTCAGAAAAGACGTGCGGGACTGAGGACTTGTGTCCTTCACTCGGCAGAGAGGGAGCAGCGAGGGCTGCAGCCTGCCCTTCCCAGCCTGGGCTCCCAGAAAAGGGCACCCGGGTGCCCTCCTGCTCCGGTATCCACGGCAGAGCCCTGGTGAGGGCTGGGCTCTGCCCCCAGGCCCTGCTCCTCCCGGGCCAGCGGGCTTGTGCCCAGCTCTGCCTCTCAACGAGCGGCACGCACCCTCTGCGGGAGAGCAGCCGACGGCCGCCTCCAGCACGGCAAGGTGCCCTTGCCTGCGCCCTGCCAGCCCAGCTGGCTCCTTCGGGGTGGCTGCGTGCCTCGCTCCGTGCGCCCATCCCGGGCACTGCATGGCCGCCCTGCTGGCACCACCCGGCTTTGGGATCTTATCTCCAGCAGCTCTGGAGGTGCCCGGCCCCATCCAGCTCGCTGTCAGACGGGCCGAGCTGGCAGGTTCGTTGTGGCCTTTCTGCTCCGATCCATCAGCCTCTGCCGGAGGGGAAATCGTCCCCTTCCCAGGCCGATCGAGCACGAAGGAACGTCGCTTCTGCCGACCACAGCTCAGCCCCCAGGAGAAGGAGGGGGAAGCGTTCAACTCCTCTCTGTCGAGGCCTGTAATTACAGGAGCCTCTGGCTTCCTGCGCTCCGTGCAGGGCGAACACAAAGGCCATTGAGGAGACAAGTGGCTGAGCGAGGAAGCAGCTGGTTGATTCGTGCTGCCAGCGCCGGCCTCGGCCGAGGTGCTCGAGCTAGCGTGCCGCAGCGTAATCAGGCGCTATTGAGCAGAGGGTGAATCGCGACTTGGCTGACTGCTGGCTGCAGTCGTTCCCATTCTTTTGGCAGCACCATCTGGAGAAACCCTCTCGGCCTAGAAATGAGGAGGAGAAGCTGCTGCGGCTCCTGCAGCCGGCGCAGCCACGCGTGTCAGGCTGTCTCTTTGCTGGTTCCCGCCGAGGCAGCCTCGCTACGTCGCTGCCTGTGGCTGGTGGCAGAGGGGTTTCTGTCCCGAGATGTGGGTCTGGGGTCGTCGTTGAAGAGCTGCCACCTTACATTTTTGAACTTCGTTTTCCCTTTAAGCTTGAATTTGGGCTGGTTTGGCTGCAATTGCACGAGCTCGTGCCAGTTTGGTCTCTGGGTGTTGTATGAGTAATGCAGCCCCAGGTGCAGGACCCAGATTCGGTGCGTTGCTGCCCCAGTTTGAGTCCTCAGCACCCCAGCGTACACTCACCGTGCAGCTGGCGCTGCCACCAGGCGGGCAGGGCCCTTCTCCCTCCTTCCTCCGCAGGCCACCATGAGCTGACGGCAGTTCAGGGACGCAGAGGTGGCCTGGGGCTCTTTGCGGGCAGCGAGGGGTTGGTAACGCTTCTGCTGGCTTGACCTGCAGGCTTTGTCTTTCTCAGGAGTCTCCCTCTTCGGCCTGGCTGCGCTGCTGCTCCCCGAGCAGTTTCCCCACTACCTGGCCACGGTGAAGTCGCTCAGCCTGGGGCCTGCTCTCATCTACTCCGCTAAGTTCGCTCTGGCTTTCCCCCTCTCCTACCACACCTGGAATGGAGTCCGGCACCTTGTGAGTAGCCCCTGCGAGGGGCCGCGCGTGTGCTTGGGGGTGTGAGGGAAGGGAAGCGTCTGCCGGCTGTGGGAGCGCTGGATGCTGCGTCTGGGAAGGTGCCCTTGGAAATGGGAATTAGTCACCTCAGGTGCTTCAGAACCTCAGTGCTATTTTTGGGTACATGTGAGTTGCAAGGAGCATCGCTACGCTGGTACTTCACGGGGTGGCACCGCTGGCTGAAGCATCCCCCCGCGTCTCTTCGGCTGCGGGAGATGGACACGGGGTGGTGGGAGCCGCGTCAGAGCCGGAGGACGTGTNGGCAGCAGGAAGGTGCTTCCCTGGTAGCTCCCTGTTGAGGGGCAGGAGCTGGGTTGGTGTTTGCAGACGGGCAGAGAGTGAAGGGACTCAGAAAAGACGTGCGGGACTGAGGACTTGTGTCCTTCAGTCGGCAGAGAGGGAGCAGCGAGGGCTGCAGCCTGCCCTTCCCAGCCTGGGCTCCCAGAAAAGGGCACCCGGGTGCCCTCCTGCTCCGGTATCCACGGCAGAGCCCTGGTGAGGGCTGGGCTCTGCCCCCAGGCCCTGCTCCTCCCGGGCCAGCGGGCTTGTGCCCAGCTCTGCCTCTCAACGAGCGGCACGCACCCTCTGCGGGAGAGCAGCCGACGGCCGCCTCCAGCACGGCAAGGTGCCCTTGCCTGCGCCCTGCCAGCCCAGCTGGCTCCTTCGGGGTGGCTGCGTGCCTCGCTCCGTGCGCCCATCCCGGGCACTGCATGGCCGCCCTGCTGGCACCACCCGGCTTTGGGATCTTATCTCCAGCAGCTCTGGAGGTGCCCGGCCACATCCAGCTCGCTGTCAGACGGGCCGAGCTGGCAGGTTCGTTGTGGCCTTTCTGCTCCGATCCATCAGCCTCTGCCGGAGGGGAAATCGTCCCCTTCCCAGGCCGATCGAGCACGAAGGAACGTCGCTTCTGCCGACCACAGCTCAGCCCCCAGGAGAAGGAGGGGGAAGCGTTCAACTCCTTTCCGTCGAGGCCTGTAATTACAGGAGCCTCTGACTTCCTGCGCTCCGTGCAGGGCGAACACAAAGGCCATTGAGGAGACAAGTGGCTGAGCGAGGAAGCAGCTGGTTGATTCGTGCTGCCAGCGCCGGCCTCGGCCGAGGTGCTCGAGCTAGCGTGCCGCAGCGTAATCAGGCGCTATTGAGCAGAGGGTGAATCGCGACTTGGCTGACTGCTGGCTGCAGTCGTTCCCATTCTTTTGGCAGCACCATCTGGAGAAACCCTCTCGGCCTAGAAATGAGGAGGAGAAGCTGCTGCGGCTCCTGCAGCCGGCGCAGCCACGCGTGTCAGGCTGTCTCTTTGCTGGTTCCCGCCGAGGCAGCCTCGCTACGTCGCTGCCTGTGGCTGGTGGCAGAGGGGTTTCTGTCCCGAGATGTGGGTCTGGGGTCGTCGTTGAAGAGCTGCCACCTTACATTTTTGAACTTCGTTTTCCCTTTAAGCTTGAATTTGGGCTGGTTTGGCTGCAATTGCACGAGCTCGTGCCAGTTTGGTCTCTGGGTGTTGTATGAGTAATGCAGCCCCAGGTGCAGGACCCAGATTCGGTGCGTTGCTGCCCCAGTTTGAGTCCTCAGCACCCCAGCGTACACTGTCACCGTGCAGCTGGCGCTGCCACCAGGCGGGCAGGGCCCTTCTCCCTCCTTCCTCCGCAGGCCACCATGAGCTGACGGCAGTTCAGGGACGCAGAGGTGGCCTGGGGCTCTTTGCGGGCAGCGAGGGGTTGGTAACGCTTCTGCTGGCTTGACCTGCAGGCTTTGTCTTTCTCAGGAGTCTCCCTCTTCGGCCTGGCTGCGCTGCTGCTCCCCGAGCAGTTTCCCCACTACCTGGCCACGGTGAAGTCGCTCAGCCTGGGGCCTGCTCTCATCTACTCCGCTAAGTTCGCTCTGGCTTTCCCCCTCTCCTACCACACCTGGAATGGAGTCCGGCACCTTGTGAGTAGCCCCTGCGAGGGGCCGCGCGTGTGCTTGGGGGTGTGAGGGAAGGGAAGCGTCTGCCGGCTGTGGGAGCGCTGGATGCTGCGTCTGGGAAGGTGCCCTTGGAAATGGGAATTAGTCACCTCAGGTGCTTCAGAACCTCAGTGCTATTTTTGGGTACATGTGAGTTGCAAGGAGCATCGCTACGCTGGTACTTCACGGGGTGGCACCGCTGGCTGAAGCATCCCCCCGCGTCTCTTCGGCTGCGGGAGACGGACACGGGGTGGTGGGAGCAGCGTCAGAGCCGCAGAGCCGCGGGCTGAGCCCTGCAGAAGTGCCGCCCGTTGCTCGTTGTCTCACCCTCGACATGCAGCCGTTGCACTGTCACCTTCCAGGTGCTTTATAGTATTTAACGAGCCTAGAAGACGTGGCAGAGGATTGGAGACAGCGCTGCCTGCGAGAAAGTAACCTGCGATGTTTGCCCGGGGTTGAAGTGAGGAACAAGCAGCTCTGTTCAGCTGAGCTTCCTGTGTTTGATGAAGGAGGGAGAGCTGGAAAGCTGAGAGTTTCTTGCTGGGAACAGTACAAGATGTGCTGCTTTTTGTAGTTGATTTTGTCTTTTCTGTAGCTCCAGATAGGTTAGGTTTTACGGGAGCAAATTGCAAAGGCAGCTGGCCCGGAGCGTGACACGATCCTTCTGCTCTGGGCGGGGGGAGCATCACGTGCGGAGCCGCACTGCAGACGTGGGCTCGTGCTGCGGGCGCTGATGGCTCGCAGCGTTTCCAGTGTGGAAACACGGGACTTTGAGCACTGCTGGATCTTGTATCCTGTACCCGAGAGCAGCCGTTACGAGGTGCTCGTGTCGGAGTGCCGGGAGGCGCCTGGCTGAGCCGTGGGGGTGAACAACAGCAGCGTGCTGTGAGAGCAGCCCCCTCCGCGGGTCCTCGGGGCGGGCGGTGGCCAGCCGGCAGTGCTGCAAGCGCTCGTAATCCGCTTTTCAAGCACTTGGCGTCGGAGGAGGTCTCGGAACACGGGGCCTGCAGCTGGCTGAGCCCCGCTCGCTTGTGGAGGTGCTGTCGGGCAAATGGAGCAGTCGTAACCGTCTCCTTGTTCGGGACGTCATGAGTCGAATGTGTGCTGAAGTGTCTGACTGCACATATATATGAAGATGCCAATTAAATTGAGAAGGAAACCAGCAGCGTTGGCCCCTGGCTGCACTCCGCAGCGCGGCCCATCCATGACAGAAGGGGAGTCAACGGGGAGCAGGTTCAGTTTAGTGCCTCTGCCCCAGGTGATTCTCTGCCTTGAGCCCCGGGGGCTTGCTGCCAGGCTGGGGGGAGCGGGCGCTCCCCAGGCTGCCCTCGGCCACCCCGCTTTCGCTCGGCCAAAGCCAGGTGAGAGGTGCAAACCCACCTGCGATACCGAGGACACCCACCATCCGGGCTCAGCCTGGCCTCCGCGGCTCGTACCGTATCCAGGGGCGCCGGGGGCTGAGGCTCATCCCCACCCGCTCGGCTCTGCTGGGTGTTAGCGCTGCCTCGGATCTGCAGCTTGCACCGTGCGTTATAACCTATTTCTGTCAGCAGGAGAGAAGCAAGCGGAGAGCCACTTTTGAAGTGAACCTGGCACGCTGCGGCTGTCGGGGATTAGGGAGAGCTCACAGGCGGCTTTGCCGATAGATGCGGGGGCTTGGTGGGGGATAAGCTTTCTCTGGCACGGCGCACGTGTGCCTGCACCCAGGCAGACCCCTGCCCATTGCCCTGCAGCGATGGGCACTTGCAGCCCGCGCTCCGGTCTGTATCCGGGGGTCCAAAGGCTGTTTTTAGGGGTGGTCTTGCTAGCTTTTATCAGAAAGACGGTGTCTTTCTGCCTGCGTCCGGCACATCCCCCATCAGGGACCGTCCCAGCCCTGTTGAATTAACCCTGACCCTGCTGTCTCTCTTCTCTCCTGCAGGCCTGGGACATGGGGAAGGGGTTCAAGATCCCCCAGGTCAACCAGTCTGGGGTGCTGGTCCTGATCTTGACCCTGCTCTCCTCTGCGGGCCTCGCAGCCATGTGAAGGTACCTCCCGGTTGACGGCCTCCCTTTTTTTGGAAGATTTGCTCCGTCCTATCGCACCTCAAGATGTGCTTGGAGAGGGAGGCGGGAGGACAGGCTCCTGAGTAACTACAAATCTTTGGGGAAGATGGCGTTTCTCCTCCTCGCAAATCTTGTGGATGATCAGAGTTGCTTTTCATTAGCCCGGGTGATGTGCTAACACCCTCTTAGCGGTGGGGGGACAGGCCGGGCTGTCTCCTGCCGTGCCACGCGCCCAAGCAGCCGCGGAAAGCCGGGCACAAATTAACACCCGATCCCGGCACGTTTGGTCGCTGCCTGGCTTCTTCCAGGCAAACTCCAGGGCGTTTCTTTTCTCTGCTCTGTCCCCAAGCTTGAGACAATGCTGAATCTGTGTCCCTGCAGGCCCGAGTGGGCTCGGGGACGGCTGGTAGTGCGTGTGTAGGCCCGGCACAGGACAAGTGTCTCCATTGAGGCAGCCCGTGCCAGAGCAGGGAGAGCAGGCGGAGCTGCCAACGCTGGCACCCGTGAGGGGAACGGGTGACCGGTGCCGTCCAGGTGCCGCACCAGCCGCGGGACCCGGCGCTTTCCGAGCCTGCCTGGGATGGGGTGCTCCGACAAGCAGAGGTTCAGTCCCCACTCCTTATCCTTGAGATGTTGTGGTTCAGCCAGCTTTGGGGCCCGGGAGCCCCTGAAAACACCCAATTTTCCCCTGTTAGGAAGTTACTGTCTCTGGCACGATGGGAGGGACGTGGTTTTCCAGTCGTGTGTTGCCACCAGCTCACGTTTCAGCACTTGTCACTCGTCCACCTTTGCAATAAAGCAGCCTTGATCCTTCACACTGAGCCGCTGAGTTTGTCGTCTGTTCTCTGAGGCGAAGTCGGCCGGGAAGGGCTGTTTTGCTCTGAGATCCAGGGAGTCGCCACTTCCCAGAGCCGGGCAATGGAAGAACAAACTGTTTGCGGTTCAGAGGCAGGTGTAGTGCCTGACCTTTGGAGCTGGCGGCTCTGGGGTTGACTCGGCTGTGAAATGCTGCCAGAAAGGAATTTCTTACCTGGACTGCGGTTGTTTGTGCTGGTACAAATGACTGCACGAGGTCCAGGAGCTTTTTGCTCAAATTGGTCAATTTTTAACATCTGCCACTGGGAGCAAAGCTTTGCAAAGAAGACGCTCCCCACCAGGAGCTCTGTCCCGCTTTCCTGTCCCAGCGAGGGTCTCGGCTCTCTTTCAGGAAGGATCCTCCTTCCTGTTCACATCATCAGCCCGCAAAATGTCGGCTTTATGGGGAACATCTGCTCTCCTCATCGGGCTTTTGATGGAGACCTGAAGTGGCAGGAGGGAGCCGGTCCAGTAACGCTCTCGCGCCGGCCAGGCTTTTTCCACGCGATTGCTTTTACCGCTGATTCGAGCCCCGTCCCTCCTGCTCGCTCAGCTCCTCTGCCTGCTGGACCTCACAAATCTGCCACTCCTTTAATTAGCAGAAAGCATCGCAGCCCTGGGGGGACGCGGAGCCTCGGAGATGAGAAATGACAAAGGAGGAAAAGCCGTCTGCTGTCAGCGCGGCAGAGGGAGAAGACTTACTGCCGAATCCCGTTTGGTGTAGCCGCATGCCCCAGCAGGAGAGAGCTGCTCCTGGGTGAAAATGAATGTATTTTAGCTTTAAACCAATTACTTCCAGCAGTTGCTGAAATGGCTTTTATTTGGAACCCACTCTGCTCACTAATGAGCGGTTCTGTGGCGCGTGCCAGCAGCTAACGAAGTTAGGCTCGCTGCGTCTCTCGGCTGCACTTCACAGACTCCATTTCCCTCCCGCGAGCGGTGGCGGGGGGCTGGCGGCGCTGCCCCGTGGCTGGGGGGGTTTCCCCGCGATGGGAAACGAGGCCAGACCTGCCGCTCTTCCCCCCACCAGACACTGGTCGAGGAAGGGATGAAACCAGCCTGCAGCGGCGGGATTGCTGCTGTTGGTGCGGGGAGAGGCCGGGTGAGCCGTGAGCGGCTCCTGGCCTGCGGCTGGTCCCATCCTCCCAGCACGAGATGCTGTTAAATTGGACGAGCCAAGATACAACCCGGAGAGGGCACCGTGCCTGACGCCGAAGCACCGCGCAGACTCGCGCCGCCCAGACCTGCCGGGGGCCGTGCCCTGAGCCACGGAAACCAAACATGGGGATTTCTTTTTTTTAAATTATATTTTTCCAACTGCCATGAGAACACAAGTGCGTTGGCCTCGCTCAGGCTTCTTTGACACGTTCCCCTTCCTCACCCTGGGGGCGTTTGTCTGCGTGTCCCAAGGGGTGGGTGGTTTGCAGCCGGGAGGAGAGCAAAGGGAGCAGAGCAAAGCCAGCTCAGGGCCCGGCGCGAGATGGCCGCCCGGCTCTCACGCCTGCAGCTGTTCCTGCGGGACCGGCCTCCCCGCACCCCGCACAGGGTGATGCCCTCAGCCCGGGGGATCTGCCCCCCCGGGGCTCGGCCTCCGCGGAGCCCCCCCGGCTGGGAGCGGAGACCTGCAGCGGGGTGGCTTGCCGAGGGCTGGCCCCCCTCGGAGCAGGGCGGGTCGCGGCTGGGATTTCGGGCGAGCCGGCGTCCCCGCGTCGGAGGTCTGCCACAGCGGGCTGGGGGGAGCGCGGGGTTTGTCCCCCGTGCTTGGCCTGCTGGGAGCAAAGCTGGCGCGCAGCCGGGGGCTGCGGGGACGTGTCCGCCTTCAGCTGGACCTCCGCGCAGCCGGGGAGCGGCACCACGGCTGTGGCTCCTGCTCCGGGCTCGGGCGGCTCCTGCAGCGGTGCCCCGGCGGGCTGGGTGCCCTCGCTGGGTGCCCGACTGCTCCTTCGGGAAGGCTCCCTGGCCGTTTGCGCATCCAGCCGAGGCTCTTGGGGCTGTGCGAGGGAGACGTGCGTTAGGCTCATGGCGTGACGCTGGGGACAGGGAGCAGTGGGAGAAGTGGGGGGCGAATGGCCCGGACAGAAACGCTGGGGCAGGTGGGTCTGGGCCAGCCCCCGCTGCTGCGGAGGGGCTCGCTGCAGCGCTTGGGGCAGGGGCTGCTCCGCCCGGGGGTGAGGCACCGCTGCAGCGGTCCCCGGGGAGAAGCGGGGAGTGGAAACGGGGTGCGGGGGGCTCTGGGAACCGCTCCGCATCAGGGCAGCCCCCATTCTGGGAAGCTTTTCTCCGGGAGGAGAGCGGCAGCTTGCGAGCTCCTCCTGCCGGCACAGCGGCGGCCGCAGCAGCCCGGGCACCCGGCCAGCGCTGGGGAGAGGAGCCCGGATTTGGGGCGAAGCGGAGGGACCCCCTTCCCGGGAGCAGGGGGAGATGGTGGCCCAAGCGCTGGGTGCTGCCGGGCCGAGTGCACCCGGTCGGATCTACCAGCGGGTGCAAACTGGGGACCTGGGAGGAGCGGGTCTGAAACATCCCGTGGGAGGGAGGGAAGCGGCACAGGGAGCAGCAACTTGCTCCGTGCGGCTCTGTCTCTGCTGCCTTCTCCCCTCTCCTGCCCTTCCCCGGCCTGGGGTGCTATAAAACACCCCTGAAATCTGCTCGTGAGCTGGGGTGCCGTCCCTGGACCCCCAGAGGGGGGCACCTACCTTCCCGGTGATCTCGGTCCGGAGGCCGTTGCAGGCGCGGGTCAGGGTGGTGGGTTGGCAGACCCAGTCAACGAGCCGCGCGGCGGCGGCGGCCGAACGGGCCGTCAGGTTCAGCCTGGCCGGGGGGATCCTCGGCGGCATCTCCCAGGTCCCCACAAACCTGCCCCACGGGGACGCCTGGGAGGAAGAGGGGGAGCGGGGCCTGGCAAGGGCCTTGCAGCCCCACGGAGCCCCGGCTGAGGGGCAGGAGCGGCTGCCTCCGGCCCCCCATGGGTGCCCGTGGATCTGGCTTACCTGGGAGCGGGGCACGGTGGGGAGCAGATGCCCCCGGTCATCGGCGATGATCGGCGTGGAGCCCTCCTGCAGCGAGGGGTGCTGGGGGAGCGGGGGGTGGATGTATGGCCAGGGGTCCCAGAGGAGTCCGGGCCAGGGCTGAGAGGGGTCCTGGGGGTCCCGGGCCAGGGCTGGGAGGGGTCCCAGGGAGTCCTGGGGGTCCAGGCTGGGGCTGGGGGGGTCCCGGAGAGGGTCCGGGGTGTGGCTGGAGGGTTCCCAGGGGTCCAGGCCAGGGCTGGGGGTGTCCTAGGGGTCCCACAATGGTCCGGGCCAGGGCTGGGGGGGGTCCTGGGGGTCCAGGCCAGACTGGGGGAGTCCTGGAAGGCCCTAGGGGAGTCCAGGCCAGGGCTGAGGGGTCTG
>VZTQ01013543.1:0-16324 GCA_013400755.1 Pelecanoides urinatrix | reverse complement strand
CGGGGGCGCAGCGATGGCGGGGCCGGTGCCGGGCGGACCAAGGCTGGGCCAGGGTCCGTGCTCGGGCTCCGGCGGGGCTGGGGCCGAGGTCGGGCTTAGGGCCAGGGCCGGGCCGGGGGGCGTCTGCGGGGGTCGCGTTAGGGCTGAGCCCTGCGGGCCGGTTCGGCCGGGGCAGCCCCCGCCCCGTGGCCCCCGGCTCCTCGCAGCCCTGGGGCCGGGGTGGGTCGGGGCGGGGTTAGACTTAGCTTTAGGGGCTGGGTTAGCGTTGGGGTTAGCACCTGGGTTAAGGGTTAGGACGGACACGAGGCTTAGGGTTAGTGCTGGGGTCCCGGTTAGCGTCCAGGTTAAGGTTAAGGTTAGTATTAGGGTTAGGGTAGGGGTTATTCTGAGGGCAAGAGTCAGGCTGGGGTTTAAGGTTAGGATTATGGGCAGCATCGCATTAGGGTTAGGATTAAGATTAGGGTTAGGGCATCCTGGGCCTGGGCACCTCTGCGGGGTGCTTGGGGGCTGCGCTGGTGCCCCCCCATCCCCTGCCCTCCCCGGCACGTCCTGGCTCGCCCGGCGCCCTGCCCGGCGCGGGCACCCCCGGCTGCGTGGGGGTGCGCCCTGGCAGCAGCCCCGGGAAGCACCCGCGGGCGCCGCCGGCTTGTGTCAGCAGCGTCTGCACGGGGACGCCGGGACGGGCGCTGCCAGGAGCGAGCCGGGTGCCCGGGCGCTGCCGTGGCACTAACTGACCCACCGGGACGAGCCGTCCTCCGCCGCCCCGGTGAACCGGAGCTGCCGACCCCCCGGGACCTTCCCGAGCACGGTGCCGGGGCTGGCAGCTGCCTCCGCCCCAGGCTGCCCAGCCGGGGAGAGGCGAGGCACGACTGGACAGCGCTGAATTCACTTTAGTTTATTTCTTTTCATTTTTTTTTCTTGTTCCAAACTGCAAATCCTGGTGCCAATGGCATCTCGTCTCGAATAACACCCAATTGCTAAGGCCAATGCGGGGGCGCCGGTGGCGCCGGGCCGGAGGCGGGAGGCTGCCGGGCAGCCGGTTTGGGCGATTCGGGGCTGCCGCGTCCCTGCTCGACGCCGAGGGGACGGGCTGGAGAGAAATAAATATTGGTGCACTAGCGAGGGATGCCTCCGGGAGCGGGGCTGGGAGCTGCCCCGAGAGCCGGGCTGTGGCTGGGCGGGGGGGACATACAAAAAAAGGGGCCAAAAAAAAGAAAACCAACAAAACAGACTGATGAACCCAAACAACGTTTGCCGGAAGCCGGGGCTGTTTCGGGGAGGAGGAGGGAGCTGGATTCCTGACTTCAATTTGCACGGCGAGCCCCGGCAGCGCAGCCCTGCGCCGCTTGGTGCCGGATCCCAGCGGTGCCGCCGGCTCTGGGCTCGCAGTCGCTCTCCCCGTGGAGCCGAATCGGGGGCGGGCGCGGGGCCGGCGGGGGGTTACAGCGGCGGGCAGGCGACCTGGTGCCGGATGCCCTCGTTGCACATGAGGGCGGCCGCCCGCTCGTCGCCGTCCCCGTGCTGGCACTGCATGTAGCTGATGCCGTGGGGCGAGTAGCTGTGGTGGGCGCAGACGTTGCAGGCGCGGGTCATGGTGCCGCCTGTGCTGCTCCTGCGGGCAGAGCGGAGCCCCAGCGGCACCCGTTAGTGCTCGGCGGTGCCCGGTGGCACCCCTCCGCACCCGCCAGCACCCATCGGTGCCCACCAATGCTCAGCAGTACCTGGCAGTGCCCAGCGGCACCCACTGGCACCCCACTGGTTTCCATCGCTGCCAGACAGTGCCTGGTGGCACTCATCAGCACCCGTCGGTGCCCATCGGTGCCCCCTGGCACCCGTCAGTACCTGATGGCACCCCCAGTGCTTGTCGGGGTCCACTGGTACCTGGCAGTTCCCAGTGGCGCCCATCAGCACCCATCATTGTCCGGTGGTACCCACAGGTGACCCGCCGTGGCCATTGGTCCCCAGCGGCGTCGAGCGGTGCCCGTGGGTGCCCATCGGTCCCCAGTAGTGCCCAGTGGCTCCCGCTGGTGCCCGCTGGCCCTCTGCCCATCCCGTGCCCCCGTGCCCCTCACCTGCAGTCGCTGCAGGCCCGCTGGCACTCCTTCTGACGGTAGCGGCACATCAGCGCCCAGATGAGGAGCCCGAGCAGACTGAGGAGCAGGAGGGAGCCCAGGATGGAGCCCACGATGATGCCCGCTTGCCTTCCTCCTGCCGCGGGAGCACAGCCTGTCACCGCCGGCCTCCCCGCCGGCTGCCCACTGGTCCCCCTGCCTGGCTGGCACCCTGGCACGCAGAGCCAGCCCCTGGCAGCGCCCTGCCTGCCCCGTCCCCCCCGCAGCGGCACTTACTTGGCGCAGGGCTGAGGTTGATCTGGCAGACAGAGTAGCCCACACGGTTGGTGACGCGGCACTGGTAGATACCGGCGTGCACCTCCGTCAGGCTACGGATTAACAGGTCGCCAGGAGCACGTCCTGCAGTGGGGAGAGACGGCCCCGTCAGCCCCACCGCTGCACCCCCGCTGGCACCCGCACCCTCGGACACGGGAGCACAGGGACCAGGGCACATACAGACATGGACACCCACGAAGAGAGGCGCACACAGACACCCACGTACCTGGGTGCACACAGCCACGGACACCCCCCCCACGAGCATCCCCCTCACCCACATTTCCCCTCCTCCCCCTGGGTGCGCGCAGCCCTGCCAGCACCCACCTTGGATGGTGCCGGAGGGCAGGCGTCCCCCGCCGTAGCCGTCGGCCAGCTTGGCCCACTGGTAGGCGAGCGGGGAGGTGCCCCCCCGGCTGTAGCACCGCAGCAGGATGCTGCTCCCCTCTATCAGCTCCCCCTCGGTCCAGCACTGTGGGGTGGCCGGTTTCTCTGCAGGGAGAGGGACAGCGTCACCGCCAGGGCCACCGGGGGCCACCCAGGGTGCCTGGGAAGGGGACGTGGAGGGGGGGACTCACCTTGCACAGTGACGATGACCTCGTGCACGGCCACGGTGTTTTTCTTCACCCGGCACTGGTAGGTGCCAGTGTCGGAGACCTGCAGGTCGGCCAGGCGGATGGAGGCGTCGTACTGGCTGGGGTCGTTCTGCACAAAGGCCACCCGGTCCTGCAGCCCCGAGCCGCTGCCGTAGTTGACGTGGTGGTCATGGTAGGACAGGAACTGGGGGGAGCAAGTGGGGAGACTGGGCAGGGCTGGTCTGGGTGGGGGGCTGTCAGCTGGGGAGGGAAATGCACTGCCCAGTGCCTGCCTGGCTCTGCCTGCCCTGCCTGTTCCTTCCCTGCCCTACCTGGACCTTCCCTGCCCTGCCAGACCTTGCCTGTCCTGCCTGGCTCTGCTTGCTGGGCTGGGCTCCCCCCGGTCCATCCCAGCCCTGCCTGCCCTGCCTGCGTGGTGCGATGGCAGCTGCCGGGACGTGTGACACTCACCACGTTCTCCGGGCCGGTCCGCTCGGGCGTGATCTGGATCCACTCGATGCCCACGCCCTGGGGACCGTTGTCTTCGGGCTCGAGGACGTAAGGGCAGCCCAGCTTCACCGAGTCGCCCTTGGCCAGGTACAGCACCTCCCGGCCCTTGCTGTTGATCCTGACGGCCAGGAGGAGAGCTGGGGAGAGAACGGCACCCGTCACGCCGGCCGGGAAGCACGGGGACACCCCAAACCTGCACCCCAATGCACCCCGACCCCACGTCCCACAGCACCCGACCCGCGGGGAGCAGGGACGGGGCAGGGACCTGTCCGCCTGGGTCGGGCACCGCAGGGGCTGGGTGTCCCGGTGGGATTGAGCACCCATCAGGGCTGGCACCCGCTGGTGCTGCATTGGGGACAAAGGGACGTGACGGGCTCAGTGCCACCCGCCCGGCTCTGGCCAACACAGGTGGGTGTCGGGGCAGGACCAGCCCCAGCTGCAGGTGCTCTGCTGACCATGGGGTGCATCTGGCACCCTGGGGTGCCCCACGGCCGGGCAGGGACCCCTCCATCCTCAGTGGCATCGCTGCAGGAGCGGGTCCAAGTGCAGGGATCCATCAGCGCCTACCTGGCATGAGACCCAGGAGCAGGAGCAGGCTGGCGCCGTGCCCTGCCATGACGCTGCAGCCGTGCCGGGCGGTGAGGAGGAGCGGGAGCGGAGGAGGCTCCAAGGCGACAAGGCAGCCGGCCGTGCGGGGCTGCTTTTACATGCTGGGCCGGGGCGCTCCTCCCTGTGGGGCGGATGCCTTTGGGATGACTGAGTGGCTCCAAGCTGTGCGTGAGCGATGCCGCCCTGCTCCACTCCCTACCTGGTAATTAAGCATCGCCATGCTATGGGCCCCCAGCCAGCCAGACCCGGGCCAGGGGCCGCTGCAGGCAGCGCGTGGGGGGCACCGTCATGCCCCAGGGCCCCCAGAGCAGCGGAGCAGGGATCAGGGGGGCTGTGGACCCCGCGGTGCCTGATGGCCGGTACCCTGGTGTGGGCACTGGCGGGATGAGTGTAACCGGTGGGAAAAGGCTGACGGGGACCCGGCGGGAGCAGCCCCAGTGTGGCCGAGCACTGCAGCTGCATGAAAGTGCCAGCTTGGCCCCATGCAGGTTCCGAAAGGATCTTGGTCTTGGGCAGGACTAAGGGCAATTGGAAGAGCTTAAAGGTGTGGTTTGACCATGGGCTTAAGCTCCTGCAGATCCCTCCTCCGGTCCTGCCCCCTCAGGGAGTGGGCACGGGGATGCTGCAGCCATGTGGGGACTGTGGCACCCACCAAGCCCACGCTGGTGCTGGTGGCACTGCTGAAATACGGTGCGGAGCCTGGCTGGTGCTCCAGGCCATGGCTCACTGCACGGGGACATGGTGGCGTGGCAGCAGCATGCCCTGGGCCATGCTCAGCACAGCGGAGGGGACATACGGAGTGGTTGGAGGGGGCTGGGACAGCTGGAGGAGAGGAGGAGAGGGGCCGAAACCTGCTGGGATCTGAGGGCAGGAGCTGGGACAGGGATGCTGGGCAGTGGGTGGAAGATTTGGGGACAAGGACGCTGGGCAGTGGGATGGAGGAGCTGGGACAGGGACGCTCGGCAGTGAATGGAGGAGCTGGGACAGGGATGCTGGGCAGTGGGTGGAAGATTTGGGGACAGGGATGCTGGGCAGTGGGTGGAAGATTTGGGGACAGGGACGCTGGGCAGTGGGTGGAGGAGCCGGGACGGGGTGCTCTGCAGCAGGTGTCGGGGCCGCGCTGGGGTGCTCAGCCCATGGCACCCTCCTTGCCCATGTCCCTCGGAGGGGCTGAGCCCCACACTCTGGTGCTGTGGGCCAGGGTCAGGCCCCATGGCCGGCTCACCCGTGCTATGCCCCGCGGCGCAGCTTGGCACATGCTGGTGCTTTCCAGACCAGGACTGCCCCAGCCGGCTCGGCAGCGCCGCCCAGCCAGTCCCAAACACTCCCTGGGGCCAAGAGCTGCTCCATTTACTGGCCCCAAGCTGAGCTCACCACCACCAGTTAACCCTTACCGGCCCCGTGCTGGGAATTGGGGCCGAGCCCGGCACGTGCTTTGCCGCGTCTGTGATTTCAGGGCCCCCGTGCGCGGCCTGGCCCCGGGGCAGCACCGACGCGGTGAGGGCTGCCGCCTGCCGGGGCTGCTCCCGCTTGGCGGGGGCCGTTCCTGCCATGACGGGGCCGTGGCTCACTGCGGCTCGGGGCTCCTTGCCGGCGCGGCGCTGGCTCCCCGGCCAGTGACTCCTGCATTCCTCGGCACAGGGAGCCCCGCTCGCGCAGGAAGGGTGGGGAAGCCACCCCACCCCGGCTGGCCGCCCGCCGGTGGTCACAGCCCCCTTTGAAACCCTCCGGGCTGAGCCTGGCCTAGAACAAGGCTGTGACTGCCTGGCCGAGGCAGTGACCGAGTGCCACGACCGGCGTGTGGCCGCTGGGGACCGGGGATGGAGGCGTGGGCAGCCCAGCCTGGCGCAGAGCACTGGGCAGGCCACGGCCCCGGGGGGTCCGCAGAGCTGGGTGGCCGCGAGGGGCTTGCTTGAGGCTGGGACAGACGCCCTGCAGCACCAGCAATGCCCTTCAACCCCCGCCCCGCCGGGCCTGGCTCCGTCACGACACGACACACAGCGGCTGGAGAAGAGACAGGGAAGAGGTAACAAGAGGCTACAGCATTTCGTCCTCCCTATTTACCCGGCCTGGAGGAGGCTCAGGGCTCACAGCAGAGTCCTCCGAGCCGTCCCCCTGCCCTGGGCAGTCTCGCCTCTGCCAGCTCTCCTTATTTTTCAGCTGCTCTGACAATTAATCAGAGCCACTCCTACGGGATCCCGGCCCTCTGAAGCTGCCAGTCCCTATCCGAATGGATTTTAAATGTTTGCATCATGCTCCGGTCTCTTTGCTTTTCCCCTGAAGACGGCCACTGCTGCAGGGCCTGGAGGTGACACCTCGGTGAGAAGGTGGCACTGCCAGGGCTGACGCAGCTGCGGGCAGCCAGGGCCGGGGCTGCGTGGGTGGAGAAGAGCCCGCCTGGCTCATGGGGACCCCACCTGAGCCACCCGGCGTGGGCTGGGAACACCCACCTGCTCCGAGTTGCTTCAGTGGTGACACCAAACTGTGCCAAGGGCCTGGAGACACTCCTGGCCCCTCTGAGGACACGGGCCACCTCGGACATCTCTCTCCCAGCAGGTGTGGGGAGACGGGCAAGGGGCGATCGCTGTCCCGGGAGTGGGATGGGTCAGACAACGAGCCTTTGGGCTACTCCAGCCCCCAAGGGCAGCTCCCGGCCCGCAAACCCGAAGCGAGAGAAGGATGAAAGACACCGTCTGCTCCATAAACATCTCCGTTCACAGAAAACTCAGCCTAAGACAATGGAAAACCCTAAGTCGCTGGGGAACCGGGGCTCTGCTCCTCTTGGGGCTGAGCCTGGCCAGGGGCTGCGCCTGCTCGGCTCAGGGCCCTCCGCTCCACCTGGGCGCAGTACTTCTCGGGGATGCCGGAGGCTCTGCAGAGGAAAGAAATCATCAGGCACCCCGTGCTACACCGGAGCCGAGCTTTAGGACCACGGCCCCAGCGCGGATCCTGTTTGAGGAGGATGCAAAGGAACTTGTGAGGTGGCCCAGGGGTCAGGAGATGGTGGGAAGCCAGGAAGAACTTAGGGACATTTGGGGAACCAGGGAAGTAAATGGCCACTGGCAGCACATCACCTGAGCTCCTGCATCTTCTGCTGCTTGAGCTGGGCGATGCGCTGGCTGCGCTGGCGGGCCTCCTCCTCCAGCCGCTGGCACTCCTCGAAGGCGGCCATCCGCTCCTGCGCCAGCTGCTGCTGCCGCTCCTGCATCTGGCGCCGGACATCGTTAGCATGGGCGAGCCGCAGACCTGCTCTCCGCGCTTCCTCCGCCTTCTCCTTCTCCATCTGCTCCCGCTGGGCCCTGCGGGAGAGTTCGGGGCAGATGAAAGGCCCCGCTCCAGCCCCTGTACCCTGATAACCCGCCCGCGGGGCCTCGGCCAGCACCAGAGCCACCGACTGTGCTGACTCGTCGCCGGGAGCCCCCACGGCAGACCCCCTCCCACCCAGTCACCGATCCCTCGGCCCCATTTCGCAAGGCAGGGCCCGGCCATTTTGCGAGCGAGCTCCTGGCACCGTCCCTCTCACCGGAGGATCCTCTCAAACTCGTGGCGGTCCTGCTGCACCTGCACGGCCATGCCGTGCTCCCGCTGGGCAATCTGCTCCAGGCGGCTCTGCTTCAGCGTCTGCTCCAACGTGGCCTTCCTCTGCGCCGCCTCCTTCTCCTTGCGCCGCCACTCTCGCTCGGCAGCCTCTTGGCTGCGCTTGGCCCTCAGCGCGTCCTGCCGAAGGGGACATGGTGACGCTGGAGGGGTCGTGGAGGGCTTCCCTCAGCGGGGAGGTACGGAAGAGCTTGACTGTGGTTTTGCCTCTCTCCCGGAGCCCCGGCCAGCGCTGCTCCAGGACGTCACCGGCTCCAGGTGCCGGGCCAGACCTGCAATGCCCCAGTAGATCCACCACATCCAGGAGAGCTGCCACTTTGCCGGGGTGGTGACCAGGAAGGTGGCGAGTGAGCCAGCACGGGAGCACATCACGTGTCAGCAAGCCGCTCACCTGCTCTGCCTGGTGGTCCTGGGCCCTCTCTTGCATGGCCCTCAAGCGTGCCGTCTCCTTCTCCTTCTCCCGACGGATTCTCTCCTGCTCAGCTTCAAACTCGGCCTCACGCTCCTGCGTGGGACAGAGCCTCGTGGCAGCTCCCTGCAGCACCTCTGCTGCCCGCTGAGCCTATGCCAGTGCCGCGCACACTCAGACCTATTACCATTTTCTGCCGCTGGTACTCGAGCACCCGTTCGTCTGCCATCCTCTCCTGTTCCCGCTGCTCCTCCTTGCGCCGCTGGTTCTCATCGTTGATGCGTTTAATCTCAGCCTGGATTTTCTTCTGTTGCTCCTGTCTCCGCTCCAAGTCCTGAAAACGGCGCAGGGGGTCCAAGGGTGAGAGGACAAGAGCCGCAGCACCGAGCGCTCCCTCCGCTCCTCCCCGCGTGCCTTCCTGAGGGCCCACCGGCACACTCGGGGTGAGGGAGGGCTCAGCGGCTCGGGTCACTTTCTGAGGGTGCCTCAACTTCCCCAAGAGACCAGAGCTTTAATTCTGCCGGCTGTTGCTTCCACACACCAAGCCTGACTGGGTGACCCTTCCAAAAAGGTGAAAATCTAACTCCGACCCCCCCTGCTCCCCGGCGGGTGACTTGTCGCACCTTCAGGTCCTCCATCTTCAACTGCTCCAAGTACTCCAGCAGCTCCTGTGCCTCCTGGTCCCGTTGCTCGGCTCTCATAGCCTGCTCCTCCGCGTTCTGCTCCATCTGCTTCACGAGCTCCTGCCTCCCTCTGGAAAGAAGAGAGCGAAAGGTTTCCCTCCGGCTCCATCCCGCTCCCAGAAGCAGAAATGCTGGCATGGACGTCGGGTGGTGTGTCTGCTGCCTCGTGCTGCCCGGTCCAGTTGCTGACTGGGAGGCGTGCTGGGGTGTGAAGCCGGCAGCCGCAGCTTATACCAGCTCCTGCACAAGGCCTGGGAAGAGGACAGATGCCTCCAGGGGGAAGAGGGACCTTCTGCAAACCTGATCAGCTCCTGCTTCCTCCTGTGCTCCAGTTCCTCCTGCATCTCGTCGGCCTTTTTCCTCTCCACCTCCATCATCTTGGCCAGGCGCTTCTCTTCTTCCTCCAGCTGTTTCGCGATGAGCTGCTTCTCAAGGACCTGCGTGTCGCGGATCATGTGGCACTTGGCACCGAGGATCAGCTGTGGGGACAAAAGGTCTCCCTGGTCTCCAGGCCAGACTTGGCAGCAGCAGCAGGGACAGACACACCGACGAGGAGGGGGAAAAGGGCAGGAGAGGAAGACCCTGGGTAGCAAGAAGCAGAGCAGGGTTTAGGTCTAGAGTGGCTAGGTGAAGCTCCTGGGGGCTCTCAGCAGCCTGTCCAAGCGGGCAGCTCAGGCAGGTCTTAATATCTGCAGCGGGTGCTGTGGTGCGGGGTGAGGTGAGGGAGCCCTGGCCCTACCTCGCTGAACTCCTTGATCTCATCCTCCTGCTCCATGCGCATCCTGCTCGCCCGCTGCAGCAGGTGCTGGGCCCGCTCCCGCGCCTCCTCCTCCAGCTCGCTCAGCTTCCCCGCCTGCTGCTGCAGTGCAGCCCTTTGCTTCGCCGCGCTCTTGCGCTTGCTCACGGCCTCCTGGGGGGACAGGCAGCGCTGCCGAGAGCCGGACCCCCTCCCAGGGCAGCCCCAAGGGCTGAGCCTGCCCGAGGGTGCTGCGGGGCAGCCTGGCTCACGGGGGCAGGCTCCACGGCACCGCGTCCCCGGCACGGAGCTGAGGGGCACGGCAGGCTCCTCCAGCCGTGGCACAGGGGCTGCGTAGCCCCTTCCCACACCCCTCCCTTTGCGGGGTGGCAGAAATGCAACACAGAGGCTTCATCACAGCCTCCGGGGTCACCGCGGGCTGGGGGAGCCGCCAGTGTGGGATTGCTGGATCCAACCAGCACGGGATTCCTTCCCCACCCACGGACCGGGCAAACGCGGGGATCCTGCACAGCCCTTCCTGGGCTGGGGACCAGAGGAGACCCCCAGCCGTGCTGCCTCCCCCGCAGGCTGCCCCGGCAGCAATGGGCGCACCAAAACGTGGGTGAAAGAGGGGTGAAGGTGGTGGCCGAGCTCTGGGGACAGCCCCCGCTGGCGTGTCTCTGATCCACAAGATTGGCTCTACCTGGGCAATCCACCTCCACCCGCAGCCCGAGACCTGTCAGCAGGCAGGGGAAGAAGGGGCAGGAGGGGAAATGCCTACGAGAACGGCTTCCTTCTCCGCTTTGAGGGCTGCCAGCTTGGCCTCACGCTCCTCCTTGGTCAGGACTCGAGCTGCTTCTTTAATGCGCTGGAAATCCTCCTGGCCAATAATGAGGGATGTTGCTGGGTTCTCCGCCGGGACGCTGGGCACAGAGAGAGAGCCGTCTGTGGCACGGAGTCTCCGAGAGCTCCCTCCGATCCCTGCACTGCCAACCTCCCTGCCTGGCCATGAGACCTGCCTGCGCTGCCCGCACCAGGGGCGGCAGGAGCGGCTCCGTGACCGGAGTCACCGGAGAGCAATGCAGGAAGCGCCCGAGCTGTGGGGACCCGGCTCTCCCGGTCGGGGGGAGGAAGAAACAGAAAGTGCAGAGAAAGCGGCACCACGCTGTGATGCACAGGGCACAGGATGCTCAGCGGGGTGGCCAGGGGCCTCCCGGGAAAACCCCAAAACATTCAGCGTGGGCCTAGTCAGCCCCAATAAAAAAATGCTGAAAGTATTTCAGTCCAACTTGACTTTCCCAGCCCTCATTTGGGAAAATTCTGACCACTGCCCTGACCCCTTTTCCAGTGGACACGCTGCTCATCCCTGCACCTAGACTGACTGTCGCCGCTCCCGTGTGCCAGATTGAAACCTCTGTTCCATGCAGACAGATTTTGGGGAGCAGAAGCTGCCTTTTCACTCTGTGTAACGACACTCAGCCTGCTCCGGCTCCAGGTCTGCCCAGCACAGCTCGGCTTGGGCTCCGCTGCCCCGAGAATCCACCCGACACAAGATGAGGAAACGCCACGCTGCCCCAACACGGAGCACCCGCTCCCTCCCGGCGCTGGCAGGTGTCCCTCCAGCCGTCACCCCGGCTCCACAGGACACTGCAGAGGAACGAACCCTGCCCGTGACTCACGCTGTGGTTTAGAGGAAATCACCAAAGCTCTTGGTGCCCCCGTTTCCCCACTTGTAAAAATATGGGTAATAATATGGGGTTGTTTTCCAGGGGAGTTGTAAGGAGTTAATTACTCTTTGTATTACTCAGATACCATGGTGACGCGTGTGGTGTAGGAGCGTATATTAACCAAATGCATAGAGCACTTTGAAGATGTTCAGGACTAAGAATTTACTCATTATTATTGTGTGTCACCTTTCATCCACCCTTGTGAATATGAACAGATACCTGCATAATGATCACTCGAGAGCTGCATCACAGCATCGGATTCCAGGACGCTTTAAAGAATGGCTAATGGTCACAACGGCACTAATAAATGTAATGACACAGTGGCCACTGCTTTAGTCGTCTCAGTGTTTGGGTGACCAGCCTGGGATGTCTAGGGCCTGATTTTCAGGAATTAAGCCAGCACAAACAGTTTCCATTAGCTTCAGCTGGAGCTGTGGCCGTGCGACACATCTGGAAATTGGCCCTCAGCTTCGTCAGCAGGGCTAAATAAGAACGTGAACGTATAAAACCAGGTACCAGTCTCGAAAGCCTGAACCCGCCACAAAAGCCTCTGTGCATTTCACTCTCCACAGAACCCAAACCCGAACCATCCGCGGGGCAGGTGTCACACTTTATGGGGTGTAAGAGCATTACATGGGAGTTCAAAACAGGAAGCGAAATGAACCTCACACCGAGCGACAACTACAAGGAAAATTTAGGGAGGTCAAAGAGGCTAAATTGGAGCTGGCTGGGATAATGGCCCTATTCTCGTCTATATGCTGCAGGCTTTTAACGAGGTGTAGTAATTAGGGCCAGGGTTCTTACAGTTCAGCCTCGCTTATAAAACATCCCTGTAGAGAAACACACAGCTCCCGGTGCGCAGGGCTGCAGGCGACGCTCCACTGCCTTTCTCACACAGGGCTTTTCGGTATCAGGGCACGAGAGGCAGCGTTTGATACGTGATGGGGGGCAGGTGCCACCCTGGGGGGCTGTTCAGCCCAGAAGGAGCTTTTCTGGCTGCTGAGAAGGTTTTATGTAGCTTTTTACTGATTCTTATGATGATTCGGTGCCTCTGTAAAATGCCCAGTGCTCCGTGCTTGCCGGCTTTGTGGCCGCCCAAGCCAGGTGTATTGGGGTGCTGCTGCCCATCCCTCCTCCCCGAGATGTCCCGGCAAATGGCGGGACAAGCTCCGTGCACCGCGACGGTGCTGTGACAGACCTGCGGGGCCCCGAAAGCTCCTCAGAGCTGCCACTCGGGCACAGACTTACACGAGGTCACGGATTAAGTCCTTGGTGATGAGACGGATGGTCTCGGGCTTGGGCCCGCCAGCGGGCGACGCTTTCGGGGCAGTCTGCACATCCCGAAGGATCACGATGGGGCTGCCAGAGCGCGACTGCTGCAGGCTCTGCAAGAAAGGATGGCGTTTCCTAGGGCCTTCCTCCGCTCCCCGTGCCCAGCTCTCTGCCCCCGGCCCCTGGGCCACTTTCTGACAAACGCCCTCTCCCACCACCAAGGCCAGCGAAGTCTGGGCACGGGAAACACCTTTTGCCTCAGCAGCCCCAGCGCCAAAGGCCCGATGAGGACGTGGGGAGAACCAAAAAGACCCCTACGGCACTGCTTTTGCTATAAAAATCTGGGCGTCAGTCTCTCACCCAGATCTGAAGTAAACGATGAGGTGATAGCTGCTTGCTCAGGGCAAGACCTCACAGGTGCTCAAGCACCATCTCGGCCACCTTGAGCTGAGGGCAGCTGCCCCTGCCCCGCTCGCCCCGTCCCGCTGAGCCCCACGGGCTCAGGAAAAACCAACCCAGACCGACCCAAACTCGCTGGGGGCTGGCAGGGGGTCCTGGGGAGGGCGAAGCGGGGACAGCTCGAGGTCTGGCCTTGCAGGGCAATCAACCAGCAGACGGCACTGGGCAGAAACCAGTCCTCCCAGTACAGCCTGGACTGGTGCTGGTTCCTTTGCTCGAGCCGAGACTGCCACCTAGTGAAGCGTCGTCTGGCTGCGGGGTGACTGGGGGACCCCGCTCCGCACCCCCGGGCAAGGTGGGTGCCGG
This sequence comes from Pelecanoides urinatrix, assembly GCA_013400755.1. Classification (NCBI taxonomy): domain Eukaryota; kingdom Metazoa; phylum Chordata; class Aves; order Procellariiformes; family Procellariidae; genus Pelecanoides; species Pelecanoides urinatrix. The sequence continues at coordinate 3,057 of VZTQ01013543.1, read as the reverse complement.
GTGCCCCCCGAGGGGTGGGAGCAGCCGAGGGATGTCCTGAACACGCGTGGGGCTGCCCCACGGGACCCTCCGATCAGGCCGCAGGGTCTCCGATAGGCAGGAACAGGCGTCCCGTCCACCCCCGGGGTGAAGCCCTGCCAGGGCTGCTGACAATCCCACGGGAAGGAGCGTTTCGGAGCAGGCCCTGGTCCACAGAGCGAACTTCCAGCAGCTGAGCGGGACGGGCCCTGGCCAGGAGACCCGAGCTCGGCAGGGCAGGTTCGGCTTCCCAAGCCCAGGGTGGCTTCCCCGAGCCCAACCACGGCATAGGCGTCCCCCGGGGCAGGGAACTGCAAGAGCTAATCTAAGGTACACGCAGATGTGTCGTTTCCCCTGTACTGCTAGTTGCTAGTTCAGCTTTAAAATCCTAAGCGACTGCTGGAAGAAATCCTACGGCCGGCCGGGAGCTGAGCAGTTCCCTGGGAACTTGCTGCCGGCAATATTTCCATTTTACGGGTCTGATGACCCCGAAGCAAGGGCTCTCCCACAGCCCAGCACGGCAGATACCGCAGCAGCTTCCCAGCCACCACGGGCCCCGAGTGCAAGCTGTTGAATTAAAGGGGTTGGCACTGAAACGCCCGTGCAAACAAAGATAATAGTGTTATTCACCGCAGCCAGCTCGTATGTTGTCCCCAAAGCCAGGAGAACTCCTTGGACTAGACCTGGATTAATCTCAGGGAACTCAATTAACACCCATGTGAGCATTACGACATTTTTATCTAACTGCCTTGAAGGCCTCTGAGATAACAGATCATAAACGGGCCCCGGGCTCCTCAGCTCGCAGGGCACCCCAGGCACACGGAGCCGGCAGCCCTGGAGCCGGTCGCTTGCTGGGAGCGCTCCCAACCTCCCGCCCCACGAGGCAAACCGTCCACACAGCCCCCAGTTGGGAGCGGAGGTAATCTTCATTACACGCTTCCTTCCTCTCCTCTGAAAAGCCAAAGGGTTTTGGCAAGTCTCTTCGGACAGATTTGTTTCAGGCGATAAGACCCAGGAGAGGAAATTACAGCCGCAAACCCCCCCCCCCCCGCGGAGGGAGAAGTGCCTCGAACACGGCGTGGTCCCCTCATGGCAGCCGCCCACCCGCCGTGGCCCCAGGGAGATACCCCCAGCGTTTTATCAGCCGAAGAGCCGGCGAGCGTGAGATGGGCCAAACTCCAGCGGCGTCCAGCCTGGCCCTTGTACCTCGATCTGTGTCAAAGACAACGCAAAGGGTGGGGAGAGCCAACGGCTGCAGCCATAAACCCAACCTACCACGGGGAGAGCACCTGGGAGAGTCGATAAAGGAGGTGGGGGAAGCAGCAGCGGGAGAAGGACGTCCAAAACATCACCTTTGCCTGGAAAATGCCATCATCCACCTCGATGACAGCGGCTGCAGCTCTCCCCGGGCTCTCCTGCGGGAGCTGGGGACAGCCGAGGGACGAGCGCGGAGGAAGCGAGCCTTTTCCCTACAAGACTGGGGAGGAAAGAGCTGTTGCTCTCTGTTTATCTCCTCTCTCAATGGCCAGGGCATCCGGCCAGGAGGTCAGAGACCTCCTGCAATTCTGCCGCGTCTCCAAGGGGACTGATTTCATAGCTCCCTGATGAAAGCCTAAATGTGTTGGCAACGAGCTGCTCTGGAAGCTTCCAGCCCCTGCTCCAAGGACTCTCTATACAGCCCACATGAAATAACCGCTGCCTAACGTACAGACCCCGTAACGCCAGCTCCTCTCCTTCACGGGGGTGTCTCACCTCCTGAGCCTCCTTTGCCTCGCTAATTAACTAATTGCCCTGTGAAAAGCGGAGGCTTGCGGTGTCAAGGAGGACAGAGGCACACGCAGCCCCGTGACACGCTCCCAGGAGGCAGGGGTGGATTTTGCACCCTCCCAGAAGGAATTGAACGTCGGGCTCCCACAGCGGGGCAAGGAATTAAGAGCGCAGAGGTGGCCGGGCCCGGGGAGGGCTGGCAAAGGGTGCGACAGCACCCCTCACCCCGGAGGTTCGGCAAACAGGGACCGTGGAGGCAACATGGTGGAGACGAGCCTCCGGCAAGCGAGCTGGTGCGAGCAGGGTGGGATGAGGCCCGGCAGAAGAGGTGTGAGGGGCCGAGGCACCGGGATGTCCCTGCCCGGAGGGCGCCCGAGGGCTGAGGAGCCCCGGGCAGGCCCCCAGCACCACGGTGCCCCGGGCGGGACGGGGCTGGCTCCGGCCTGGTGTGGTCCCGGCCACCCTGACCGCCCCCGTAGGCCTGCCCGGTGCGGGGGGTCGGGCAGCCGGTGGTGCCCCCCGGTATCCCGGCCCCCTTACCCGGCTCTCCCTGAACAGCATCTCATCCGCCGCGGTGCTCCGGGCCCTCCTCCTGCACCGGCTGCGGGGCTGGCTGGGGGCACAGCTGCGGGCTGCGGGGGCGCTGGCGGGCTGCGGGGGGAGAGGGGCCGTGAGCGGGCTGCGGCGGCGGGGACGGACCCCGGGGGAGGCAGCGGGGAGGAGGGCCCGGGCCCGCAGCACCGGGACAGGCCGCGCTCACCATCCCGCTCCGCTCGGCGGCCGCCGACCGTCGCCATGGCAACGCCCCCCCCCCGCCCCCGCTCCCCTGGCAACGGCCGCGCGGGCGGGGCGTTCCCGAGCGCGCGCACGGGGGCGGGNACCAGCCCTTGCCCGGCTCCCCCGATCCCGCCTCTCCAGCCCTTGCCCCGCCCCTTCTTGCCAGCCCCGCCCCTCCACGTGGCCTGGCGGCGGCCATGCCACGCTGTGAGGCAGCGGGGTCCCCGCACCCCGAGGCTGGGGTCCCCCCACCCCACCCGGGGGTCTCCCCTCACCCAGGGGCCTGGTGCCCCCACTCCACCCAGACCCCCCCATCACAACCGCCCAGGCCTGGAAAGAAGAGGAGCCGTTTATTGGGGTGCGGAGGGGGTGCCCCCCCCAGCACAGCGGCCGGGCTGGGGGGCACCACGGCCCCCAAGGCACCGGGGGGGGGTGGGCGCAGCGGCGGGCAGGGCAGCGCAGCAGCCCCCCCCCCCAGCCCGCACCCAGCCTAAT
>VZTQ01013542.1:0-23424 GCA_013400755.1 Pelecanoides urinatrix | reverse complement strand
CGACGGCCCCGGCAGCGCAGGGGGCCCGGGGGGGCACCTGTTGGGAGGGGGAGGATGGGCAGCGGCCGGATCCAGCCTCGCCAGCTGCTCCGGGGCGCAGCCCAGCCGGTCTGCCAGCGCCTAAGAGGATTAGGGGGGGCGCCCCCCCCCCCCCCCGGGAAACAGGCCTGAAGCTGCAGTGGTGGTGGTGGGTGTCCCCCGCCCCCCCCGTGGGGTCCCACCTCTGCCCCAGCCCCGGGCAGGGGGCACCCAGCATCCCCGGGGGGGGGGAGCAGGCATCCCTGCATCCCACCGCCTCGAGGACCGGGGCCCACGGCCACGCAGGGATGGGGTGAACAGCGGCACAGCTCAGCGTGGGCCCCCCTGCCTGTGTGTGACCCCCCTCCCACGCAGGCAAAGCGGCTCCTGCGCTGCCAGGAGGGCAGAGCCCTTTGCAATGCCCAAAACCACCCTGCTTGGCAGGAGGGGAAACTGAGGCAGAAGGGGGAAACTGAGGCAGACGGACAACAAGTCCATGCTGGCGACTCAGATCTGCATGGGGACAGATTGGGGTTGTCCCCAGCAAGCCCTGCGACCCCAGGACATCCCCACCAGCATCTCCCGGCAGGCTGGCTCCCCTGGGCAGGCAGGAGGAGGCGGGGGGTACCCGGGGAAGGGGGTGCCAGAAACGCTGTCAAGCCAGGGGAAAGAGTTAATCCCATTATTGGCAGGCTCACAGATGGCGACTGCACCCGCTCCCCTGCTTAGCAGATTTAACAGATAAGGCGGGAGGGAGGGAAGGAGGGGGGGGGGGATCCTCTCCCCCCCAAACACACACGCAGCGGGGGCATGGGGGGGGCAATAAACACCCCCTCCTCCACGCCACGAGAGGCTGCGAGCACCCCGGGGGATGCTGCCTCACTCCCCGTGGGCATCGCACAGCACGCCCGCCATGCCGGAGGGTGCGGAGCGTGCAGGATGCGGCCAGCGTGCACCAAACCCTTTGCAAACATGAAGTCCATCCATCCCGCCCTGGCCAAGGGGTGGCAAACGAGGCAGGGGACTTGGGGACACCCAGGCTGCATGCTGTCCCCATGCCAAAGCCACCACTCCCCCCCCCGGTTTCTCCGGGAGGTCAGGGGCCAGGTCCCGCTTCCCCGGCTCAGGGATATTTAAGCAGCTGCTCCCAGCACTTGGGAGGTGGCATCGGCAGCCCTGGAGCCCGGGATTAGGGAGTGTGGGAAAAGGCTGGCGGGAGGCCAGGGACGGAGAGGCTGGAGCATCCCGGATCGGAGAGGACAACCGAAATGGGATGGAGGACTGGATGGATGGATGGATGAAGGGATGGATGAACAGGATGGACAGGAGCCAACAGCTCCTCATCGCTGCCACACTGGCACATACCCACGAGACTCCACCCGAGTGCCTCCATCCCTGCCACGAGCTCGGCAGGGCTCAGCGACCTTCACCTCGCAGCCGTTTCCCACCACGGCCCCCCTTGAGCCCCCGGATAACCTCAGCCGCAGCTGCCAGGTCCCTGTGGCGCCCAGCCCAGCCCCAGCGGGCAGGATGAGGCCAGCAGCCTCCAAAGCAAACCTGCCCGCTCTCCTTTTAAGCTGTTGCAAAACACTGCGCCTTTGATTCTGCGGGGCGGCTCAGGGCAAACAGCGATGCCCAGCCTGGCACCCTGCAAACTAACCCCCCCCTCCCTGGCCACCCGCACCAGCCCCCCACGCCCCCTTCATCCCCCCCAGGGGGGGACCCCAGGGATGGGGAGGGCACATGTGAGACATCCCCTTGCAGAAGGCTCGGCGTTGCCATGCCGGAGGTTGCCACGGCAATGGGAAAGCGGGAATCTGGGTGGAAAAGGGGGGGGGGGATGCGATGCGGAGGCACAGCACGGTGCTGGGGCCCCCCCTCCAGAGCCTCAGCGTGCAATGGGAGGTGGGTCAGGGTGCCATGGCACCCCCCCATCTTCTACCCCAGGCAGGGAATAAGGATGCAGCCACCTCCACACCCAGCCTGGCCCCTCTGCTCGTGGCTGGGTGCCTCCATGTCACCCCGCTCCCGCTGGCATCTCTCCCTCGGGGGTCGCTGGCAGGTTTGGGGGTGCAGGAACGCAGGCACCGGGGCAAGTGTGGCCCTGGCATCCCGGGCCAGCTTGTCTCAGTGGCAGTGACACCGAGGCAAACCCAGCCAGTGTCTGACCCCCCCAGCAAGAGGGGACAGCCCCAAAGCCCTGGGGACACACTGCATTCAGGGGCTAGGGGTACCAGGGCAAGCGGGAAAGCCCCGGTGGGCACCCTGTCCATGCTACAGTGCAGGATGGGGCCCAGGGCAAGACCCCAGCAGGGTCAGGGTTGCCGGGAAGGCGGGCAGGCTGCTCCCCAGCCCCGCCGTGCCTCAGTTTCCCCTTCCATTAAGGTCTTACCAGCTGCAGGCAGCAACGCTACAGGCGGTTTTACCGGCAGCCGCCCAGCCCCACGGCTCACCCGGCTGGCTGGGAGCAAGACGCCAGCGCTGCCTTCAAACCTGCCCATCCGGGAGCTCCGGCACAGCTCCCGGCAGACCTGGCCAGGCCACCCCACCCGTTGGCACAGGGGAGAGGGTGCTCGGTGGCCGGACTGCAAGCACCCCTCTCCAGTTCCCGCTCCTCATTCACCAGCCGGCTAGCTTGGGAGCCCGTTTGCACCTCGTGAGCCCGGCCAAAGCCCTCGTAAACCCACCCTGGGGAGCCCTGACCCAGGCAGGGGCTGGCTCCTGCCTTCATCCCGCCCCGGCACAGGGCTCCCTGTACCAGAGCATCCTCCCTCTGCCCTCTGGAAGCAGCTCAGCCAAATCCCGCTGCTCCCACAAACCGGCCGGGTGCCAAGCTGCAGGGATGCTCGGCTGTCCCTGAGCTCTCGGGGGGGTCCCCCCATAGCAGGCAGCATGGCACAGGGACCCCCCTGCCGCCCTCCCCGCTGCCGCGCAGCAATTTCCATACATTAGAGATCTGACGATCCATCAGCTGGGAGCAGACAGGTTGAGGCTGGGAGCTGCCTTCCCCGTGCCAGCCCAGACAGCGCTCCCAGGGGACTAATACCGGCATGTAAATATTAGATACTTTTGTCTCCTCCGAGACCAATTACACAAATCGTGGCAGCTCCCGCAGGACTCTCCGCTTCTACTTACTGTATCATCATTAACAGCTTATTAGAGAACAGCTGCTCAAAGAGGGAGGGGGAAAAAAAAAAATCCAGGAGGAGAGAAGGCAAGAAGACGTGCACGTAGGAGGACAGGCTGGGAAGGGTGACCTCCACCCTGCCCCGGCACCTGGGGACACCCCGCACCCATCCCCGCGGTGCCGCCGGCGTGCCCAGCCCTCTCTGCAACCCCAGCGGTGGGACCAGTCTGAAAACCGTGCTGGGATCCGCTGCGGGTTTCCGGAGAGGTGCTGGGAAGGGGACAGAGTGATGGTCCCTGGCGGGGGGGGACAGACCGTGCGGTGGCTGGGGACAGAAGTGAGGTGGCTGCAGGACCTTCAGGGAAAGCGGGAGCTGGAGCGAAGCCACCAAAGCAGCCTGGCACCCCCTGACCGGGGACATTTTGAGGCTGGAAGGTCCCTTCGTGCCTGGGAGGGACGTTATTCCTCAGCCTTTGGGTGCCTGTCACCTGCCCAAGGGCAGCAAGTCCTCCCCGGGTGGCAGGAGTGGGCAGGTCTCACATGGGGGTGGGGGGCTGGCGGGGGACGCGGGGGAGGGGGCTGGTGGCTGCGGGATCAGCCCCCGCCTGGGGCGATGCTGTCCAGCGGATGCTCCTCCATCCCCCCCACTCTGGGATGGGGGGGGACACGAGGTTTGGGATGAGCCCCCCAGCACAGCCCAACCCCCCCCGAGGGGAATGCACTCCCTAAGCCAACTACAGCATCATTAAAAGGTGCAGCTAATTGGGAGCCGGCCACTCCTCATCCTCCTCCCGGTCCCTTGCGGGTGATGCTGGCCAGACCAGGAAGACAGGGGTGTTTTTTGGGGTGCCACGTCCCTCCACCCCTCCCAACTCCTCCGAGGGGTGAAGCCCCAGGTGCAATTAGGCAGCATCAATCACAACCCTGACATCCGCTAACGATGTCCCTTGCGGCCACCGAGGGCAGCCGGGGTCCCCAGCAGGGCGACAGTGGGTGCCCTCCGGGGCCACCCCGGGGTGCCCGTGGGCAGGTGGCCGGGGCAGGTGGCCCTGCTGGGTGCCGTGTCCCCGGGAGGATGCCACGGCATGCTTCTGGTGCGCTCTAGCGTCAGCCAGCATTAATGCATTGCCGGCGCCGCGCAGCAGCACGGCTGGACGCGCACACGTGCAGGGACGCCTGGCACGGCCACCGGACCCCCTCGGAGGGGGACATGGCCACCAGCTGCACCTCGCCCCTGCATGGGTGGCTTTGCAGGACAGACGTCCCATGCTGGGGGGGGCAGATGTTCCATGCTGGGGGGGAGGGGGGGGGCAAAAGCGATGCAACCACCCTGCACGGGGGCAGATGCTTTGCAGAGCGGGATCTGCGAGGCAGGAGGGGGAGCGGGGCTCCCCGGGGCTTTCGGGGGACGGCGCGCTAGCAGGGAGGTAGCAGCTTTCCGTCTGATTGCTAATTATCCTCGTTATTCCGTGTCAGACACTTTATGAAGCACCGGAGTGATTTGCTCTTTCCCTGTAATTAGGCACGTCACAATTACCATCTAATTCAAGTTCAAGCTTCGCGTCCTCACGACCTTCCCAGCCGCGACACAATGTCCCTGATCGTCTCTCCGGGGGCCCCCCTGATGTCCCCCCCTCTGCCTGGCTCTCCTGCCTGCCCAAGGGGAGAGGGGTACCGCATCCTCATCTGGCGGAAGGACAGGGGCACAGAGCAGCGCCACAGCCCCCCGAAAAAAAACCCCACAGCTAAATGGGGTGTCAAAAAGCCCCGAGCCAGGTCTGGGGTCCCCCTCCAGGGACAGGGGGGTGACAGTCCCCAGCACAACGCTCCCGAGCATCCTTGAGCCCTTCGGATTTTGGTCCGGCCGCAGCAGAATAGGGGCCAGGGCTGAGCCCCAGCACGCAGCCGGATCCTGCCCGTGCACAGCACCAGGCCAACTGCCACCTCGTCCCCGTTAGGGTCATTTTAGACCCCGCAGGACATATTTAAGTGCTCCTGCCACGTCCAGGTCCCACCCTCAGCTCCCATTCCCGACAGGACAAGAGCACAGGAACCACCACGCAGCAAAAAAATCCCTCACAAGGCTTTTTTTGGGAAAAAAAACTGGAAAAAAGGAGCCCAAGCGAGCGGCAGCTCTAACAGCTTCCCAGTGCTGTCTCACTTAGGGATTTCCTCTCCCTGCCCGGCCCACGGCATTTGCTCCGGGAAGAACCGCGGCTCCTTTCGGCGCATCCTCCCGGCAGCCCCCGGCCCCGAGCAAAAGTGCCGCCGGTGCCGCAGCACCGGGCACCGTGCCGTGCCAGGCTCCGTCGCTGCACCGGAGTCACCGCAGCAGGATGCCCTCCCCCTCCCAGCAGCTAATTAATCCTTCTGCTCAAGCAGAGCTCATTAGCGCTGGTGCAGCACAGGGCTGCTCCGGCTGCCCGGCAGGGCTGCCCTTCCCAGCGGAGAGCAAGGTCAGCACGAGGGGCCATCCGGCACCGGCATCGCCGCCGCGCTCACCCCGGGCTCTGCCTCCCGTCCACCTCGACAGCCTTTCCTGCAGGCTGGTGGTGTATTTTCAAGCTTATACTATAGGAAAAAAAATTTAAAAAAAAAAGAAAAAAGAGGAGGGGGTGGAGAAAAGCCCCCCCCGAGCGTGAAGGCGAGGGAGAAGCGGCCAAGGAAAGCAGAGGAGTCAGCCAAGTGCCTCGCTCCGTGGCAGGCAGGGCGCGAGTGGGCCGCCCTGTAAATGTTTTGAGTTTCCAAAACAGGAGGGAGAAGCCAAGAGCTGCCGAGTTCCCCCACACGCCAAGAAGGACAAAGGGCATCCCTGCGCGGCGGAGGCGCGGGCAGGCACCCAGCACCCCGGTTCCCCCCCCATCCTGCCTCGTCCTCGGTCCCTCGGGATGCGCAGCGCCGGGGTGATGCGGCGCGGGGACCCCTCCAGCTCCGCTCTAACTTTAGCCGGGGAGGGGAAGCGCGGCGGTGCCGGGTGAGGGCAGGCGCCGGGCGCGGGGCTGGCGGTGGCCCCACAGGCAGGTCCCACGCAGGGACGATGGGTGGCTGTGGGTGGGACGTGCACCCACCGGAACGGTCCAGAGCAGAGCCCAGGGCGATTCGGCGCGTGGCAAAGCCCTCAGCTCCCCCGTCCTGGCAAGTGGGAGCCTTCTGGCTCGCACCCCCCCGGGAATCTGCCCCCTTCAAGGCCAAATCTGCTGGAAAAGCCCCGAAGCCAGCGCGCTGGAGGCTCTCCTTGCTGCGGGATGCTCCAACGCTGATCCCTGCCGCACGCCGGAGGGAAATCCCAGTGCCCACCCCGGCTGCTGGCAGGGATGCGAGGATGCTGCATGGGTGGTCCAGCCCCTCGGAGTAATCCCTGGTTCCCGAGGGGTGAAGCTGCACCCCAAAAAGCAGAGCCTGCCCCATAGGAAAGAAGAAAGGACCGTGGGAGACGGGGCGGCACCCATGGGAATGCCAGCAGCACCGCCCCTACGTTGGGGGGGGGGCAGGGCCCCCCCCTCCGCAGATTATAACCTCACACAGATTATAATCTTAAATTATAATCTTCAACGGACCCAAAACCCCATCTGCCTAATCCTGCCGCCGCCCCCCGCAGTATAAATCCCCCCTGGGTTTATGCTCTGGATGGGGGGAGCGGGGCTGCCTGGGTGCCAGCCCTGATACTGGGAGGGGGGGGGACGGGACAGTGGGAGAAGCCGTGGGGCGAGCCCCCCCGCCCCCAGCAACGTACCGCCGGGTTAGGAGCAGGCAGGGAGACAATATAGGGACTATGCGGCCTCCTCACCGCCAGATGTGTGTTAATAAGGCAGCTGCCCCCTAAGCTAATAAGGTCACTTACTGGCTCCAGCAAGACGAGAAAACAAGCAGGGGCTTGGCTGCGGTACAGCCTGACTTGGCACTCGCCGCGCGCCGGCTTCCTGAATTCTTGCCGCTTCCAGAGCGGCGCAACGGGGTGGAAAAAAGCAGATATAAACCCCCCTCCAAAAAAAAAAAAAAAACCCAAACCCCCGCAGCCCACCCGCCTCCGGCATCCCCAGCGCTGCCCTTTGGTCCGGGGGGCTGGGGTGGGGGTCGGCTCCCGCACCCCGCTGCAAGAAGGGCTGTGCAGCTCGGCGGTACCGGGTTGTTTTATTCCCTGGGGAAAACCTCCCGGGAAGGGCTGGGGTGGGGGATTCCTGCAGATTTTCCCAGCACGGCAAGCAGAGCAGCGGCCCCCTCCCTCCCTCCCTCCCTCCCTCGCCTGCCCCCGATCATGGCGCCTACAACTCCCTTTGTTTTAATATTATAAAGCGAGCCAGATGCCGGCTTTAATCCCCTCAGCTGGTGAGGATTTGCAAACACATTAGGAGGCAGAGCCGCTGCGCGCCGGCCCCTCCGCCGCTGCTGCTCCCCAGCCCCACGGCGCGTCGCCGTGCCCCATCTGCTGCCTCGGAAAGGGGATCCCGGCCCCTAATTACCTTCTCATGTCCGGATTAGGAGCCGACAAGGTGTCCGACAAGGGGGACGCGGGCATCCCCTGCCACTTGTGGTTGGGGAGCACTGGGAGGGCCTTTTGCTTCCCTTGCAAAGCCCTCACCGGGGATTTTGGAGGATTTGCCTTGGGTGACACGATGCCAGGGTGATGGGCGCAGCAGGGATGAACCCCACAGGGCGGCGTGGATGCACGTGGGGTACGGGGAGAGCTTGGCCAGGCAGCCCTCCTGGTGCAAGGAAGATGGACAGCATGTCTGTCCCATCACGGCTGCCGGACCGGAGCACCAGCCGCTCTCCCGCATCCCCGGCAGACGCGGCACGTTTCGGGCAAAGCTGTGCGAGTCCTTCCCACAGCATTAACAGGGAAGGGATGTTCTTCCCAACCAGCTCCTGCTCTGCAACACCCGAAGGTCACCGCTGCGTCCGTTCCCCCCGGGTTTCAGCACGCAAGGCTGAGATTAAACAGGTAGCAGCAGCAGGAGTGAGAGGAGTCACTCCGAAGTGTCGCATCCCGCAGGAGCGGCTCCGGGGACAGACCCGGAGCCAGGTGTGCGTTTGCCTTCCCTCCCATCACGGGACCGTGTTTATCCCGTGCGGCTGACAGCATCCAGGCCAGCTCCCCTCACCGCAACCCCGGCTCCCCCGGCCCCTCGCTGCAGCCAGGAGCGGGGAAACGACCTCTGCAAAGCGGGGAGAGGCGGCTGCAGAGCCCCGGGAGCCGGGGGGCGAGGGGGATGCGATGCCGGAGCGATATCCCAACCCTGCTGCATCCCGACAGGGGAAACGGCTGCCAGCCAAGATGCCCCGTAAACCCCCTCCTCGCCCGAGGACCGGCTCACGGCATGACCCTCACGCCTTCCCAAAGGCTGGGGGTTTCCCTTCAGGCACCCCAATCCAGGCTGGGCTTCGGGGGGATGGACCAAACATCCTGCAGGGACCAATTGCCCCCCGGGGATGCCGCTCCCAAGGGACCTCCGCATCCTCCCCTGCCACCGGCACCTCGGTCGCTCCCAGCCTGCCCGGCACTGCCCGGTGCTCCCGGGGAAGCACCAGGCTCCATCCCAGCACTGCCGGGAGGGCTGTGCCGTGCCAGGGCCCCCGCAGGAGGTTGCTGCTCCGGCTCCCCGGAGGAAACGGCTCCAGGAACACACACAAAATCTTCCTGAGCTGCCCCAGACCCCTTAATTGCACTGCAAAGGCAACAGGGCTTTTTTGAGGGTGGGTTTTTTGTTTTTTGGGTTTTTTTTTTGGGGGGGGGGGGGGGGGTGTTGGGGGGGTTTGGGGTTAGTTTTTAAAAAAAAAAAAAAAAAACACCACCAAAATTAAAGACCAGGATCTCCTACATACCACTTAGCAGCCAGGAGTTCAGAGGGAGCAGAGCTTAGTGCTTTAAAATGACGCCTCGTTTGCCAAGAAATAATCCCAAGGAAAAAAAAAAAAAAAAAGACCAAAAACCCAGACTCAGAAGATAATTAACTCCACAAAGCAGCAACCCTGAGTAGCTCAAATCTTTGCTGTAACTACCAAGCCTCTTCTCCAAGGGCTTATTTCTAGCTGTCTGCAACACAACGGCACCAGCACTCGGAGGCCCGGGGGTTTTATTAGCATCTCCCCCAAACCCCGCTGGCAGATTTACCCCCCCAGCACACTCGGTTCACTGCCTCGGCCAAGCACAGTGGGGGGCCGGGCCCCACACGAGACCCCACGTCTCCGAGCAGAGTTGCAACGGGGTCACTCTCCATCCCTGTATGTGGCTGCCATAGGGACATCGAGGATGGGGGGCTCCATCCCTGGCTGCCCCGGGAGAGGGGGTACAGGAGCCGGAGAGAGGGCAAAGGGATGCTGCCGCCCCCCCAACACCCTTCAGCACCCCTTGGCAGGGAAGGAGCCACCTTTCAAGGTCCCCCCTGCAGACAAACAGCAAGAGAAGGGAGGGCAGCCCAGCCCTGGGGGTGCATTTCAGCCCCCCCACATTCCCTCTCCCACCTTTGGGGCTTGGCGGAAGGGATGCTCCTCCAGGAGCTGGCACGAGCAACCCCGGCAGCATCATCACCCCCCCCGGCCCATTCCTGCCGCTCGACAGGGAGGGGAATAAAAGAGAGAAGAGCCGAGAAAAAGCAGTGCGGAGCCAGCCCTTCCCACTGCCGCTCCCCCCGGCATCCCCCTTCCCCTCCCGACCGCGAAAAGCCAACGTCTCCCCGCGCCCCTCCAGCCAGGGGATGGGAATGTGGAAGCAATTGCACTTGGCAAGGCAGCAACAGTGAGTCAAAAACAGTTGTTTGGCTTGTCAGCCACCCAGGCCCTGCAGCACTCTTGTTTTCCTTCGCCTGCCTTAACCCCTTCCAGCCCCAGCCCTTCTCCCCAGCAGGACCCGCAGCCCCCAGCCCCACCGCGGAGAGGGGTCGGGTGCCAGGGAAAAGCCTCATCCCACCGCCCGGCCACCCCGTTCCTAGAAATGGGATGATGGGCAAGTCCCCGGCGTGAAAACCTGCAGCGAGAGGGTGCACCGGCCGTGCGCCGAACCTGCCGCGGTGCTGGGAGACGCACGGGGCTGGCAGGGGGCAAAGGGACATCCTGAGGCCACCGAGGAGCAGGAACAGGATGCCCAGTGCTCCTGGAGCATCCCGCTTGCTCGCCCCAGGAGATGCAGAGCGGTCCTTGCCCCCACGACAGAGAGCATCCAAGATGCCCCTTGGCAGGGAGAGGGGACATGGCCACGTGTGCCGGGGACCCTGTGTCGCCCTGGGGTGGCCGGACCCCCCGCGTGGAGCCAGCCCGGTGGCGCGGAGCTATTTAAAGCCCTGAGCACAGCCTCCCCCGTCCCGTTTACCACAGTTTAGCACATCCCAGGCTGCTTCCCACCGGCTCCTCCAGCCCCTTCCCTGCCAGCCATATGGCGGCGAGGCCAGAAATGCATCCAGAGCCACCACGTGCTGCATCGGGGTCTCTTCTCCATCCCCAGGTCACCCCTCACACCCCAAGACAGGGGACCCAGGCCAAGCACTCAACATCCCCCCCCTCCAGCAGCATCACCCACTGCTGGGACCCCATCTCCATTCAGGCCACCACCGATTTGGGGCAGGGTGGGGGGACACCAGCACCCACCCACCCCCTCCCCACCACGGAGGGACGGTCAGAGCATCCCCTCTGGGCACCCAGCCGGGACCCCCACCCCTCCATTCCCCCCAGCACTGCACCCCAAGTCGGACCCAGAGCAGAAGAAGAGGAGGGAGCCCAGGGAAGGGGCTGCTCCCTCTCCCCATCATACCCCCACGGTACAAGAGAGCCAGGGCAAGGGGATGGATGGGGAAGAGTTAAACCCTCCCGAGCGAGTCGACGGGGAGGAAAAGTGGAGGGCAAGTGTGCGCGCCCGCCCGGGAGAGACAAAGCGAGATGCTAGAGCCAAGAGATGAAGGCGAGGATGCGATAAGAGGGGGAGCCGGGGTGTGTGCGCTGGAGCGAGGGAGAGGGGAGGAGGAGGAGGAGAGGTGGGTGATGACCAAAGTCATTGAACATTTTTTGGCACGCCTACCCCCGAGTATCCTGGCCGTTGGCCCAGCTCGGAGCTGAACTTAAACAAACTCCTGTTGCAGCCATCTGCTTGATTTTAAAATAAATCAAACAATCTGTTGAGCCGTGGGTGATCAAATTTCCATCTGTGCGGACGCCTGCTCGCCTCCTCGGAGCCTCCGCTTGCCTCTACCAGCCAAACACTCCTGGCAGCATGTGGCCTCCCTAATTCCTCCAGGAAAGGGAGAAACCGGACCTCCCCCCCGCACCCCGGCCCCCTCCCAGCCCTTCCCCGCCACCCTCCTAACTCAAACCAAGTGCTATTTTTACAGCCGCCCACCAAACAGAGACGTACGCCGGGTTTAAACGGGAGGAAAACAGGGCTTGAGGGGGAGATCCCAAGAGGTCTCGAGCTTCTCCATCGCTGCCCGCACCGGGGAGGGGATTCCTCATCCCTTCCCCATCCATCCCACGGGTCCAAGGGAATGAAAAGGAAAAGGGCAGCAGCTGCCGGCAGCGGGACCCTGCCTGCCCCGGCGCTGGTGACCGCGGCACAGAGGCCATGGACTGGCCAAAAATAGCAGCTGCGAAGCCAGCGCCACGCGGCTGTCCCCAGGACAGGGACATTGGGTGGACGTCACCTCCAGGTGCCCAGCCCCGAGCCACCCTGCCCGGCCGTCTCCTCCAGGCAGCTTGCTGGCCCTCCAGCCCACCCAAAATCGCCCCATCCCGAGGGGAGTAGGAAACCCAAGGGGAGGCAGCACCACTTGCATATTTAGCCACTTGCCCCAGGGTCCCCAAAGTGCCCAAAGAGGGGTGGCATCGCCCTCCTCCACTGTCTCTTTGGGTGCTGCAAGACCCCAGCTCACCCTGGGCTGCGACCCGGCCACTAGCTCCGCACGTGGGGACCCACGAGAGACACTGCACCCACGTCCGTGGCCCCAAACACCCCCTGATCAGCCGGTCCTTTCTCCAAGCCGGCATCAAACCTCCGCCGGCATCACCCAGGCTTTGCCCTCCTTCCCCCGGAGCCCTTCCTTCCGCTCCGAGCGGAGGGCACCGGGCCAGCGCAGCCAGAAATAGGGCAGCGAGGCGGGGGGAACACAGCAAAGGGACAAAGAGGCGAGCAAAGGAGGAGGAAAACATTGTGCCTGAGGGAGAAAGGGGGTACGATAAAGGATGGAGCGGGGTTAGGGCTCGCCGGACCCCCAGCAGCTGCGGTGCAGGAAGGGCAGGTTGCTGAGAGCAAGGGCTGCCCGTGCTCGGGGAGGGGAGGACGGAGGCGAGATGCAGCAGGATTTACTCCTCATCGATGGCTGCAAATATCGGGGTGACGCATTGCCGAGGGTCCCCACGACATGGCATTGTGGAAACAGCAGCGAGGAAGAGGAGGTGCCTGGGGTGCCCAGCACCCAAGCGCAGCCCTGCCAAGAGCCCGCGCCAGCGCTGCAGAAGAAACCTCACCCGCGCAGGACGCTGCCAAGCCAAGAGCCGTCCCGGCCAGCCCGGGGCCAGGCTCGCCAAGCCGCTCGCTGCTGGAAATATCGGGGAGCCGAGGGGGGGTGTTTGGGACCAGGGTGGCCCCCACCCTGCACGCTTCCCAGTGCAAGCTCTTGGGAGGGAGTCGCGGGCAGTAAAGGGGCTATATAGTCCCAAGCACACTGCAAGCAGTGCCCAGGCTCCGGGGATGCAGGATCAGGCCCAGGAGCATGAGGATGGGGGAGCAGCAAGGGAAAAGTGGCTGGAATAAATAAGTGATGCCAGTGCATCCCCGTGCCACCAGCCACCCACCCTGGGGACAGCCCCGCGGGAAAACCTGTTCTGGGGGAGTCCATGTCCCTGACCTGCTGCTTGGGGAGGGGGCTGACATGGGGGGGTCCCCCAAAAGCCACCCCTGCTTTGCAGCGGCTGCACGGAGTAAAATCCAGGCACAGCCCCAACAGGATACACGGCAGGGAGCAGGTTACATGGCACAAGCAATGGAGGGAAAGGGAAAAAAAAAAAAAACCAACCACCAAACCCCTTTTTGGAAGAGGAAAGGACTGACAGGACCTGGCCGAGAAGCAGGAGAAAGCCCAGATTTCCCAGTTACTGTGCAGATGTTCTGGACTGAAAACAGAAGACGGCAGGAGCGAATTCATCTCCCCCTCCAGAGACGCCGCAGCCGGGGCATCTGGACTCTGTCTGCAGGCAGGAGAGGCGGCTTCCCCCCGGCTCCCCGGGGAACCCTCCGCACCGGGGACGGCCGGGGCACGCCGAGCCCCCCGGGGCGCCCACCCGCACCCCAGGCGGCAGCCAGGGCCCCGTCCCCGCGCCGGGTTGACCTTGGCACGGTTACCTCCTGGGAAAACTGAAGGGCCTTGTCTTCGCCGTGTTTTCACTTCGGGATAACTCATGCTGCCTGCTCCGAGGAGCCGGGGGGAGAGATGGAGAGAAGAAAATGCAGCTGTTTCAGCAGTGAAGACAAGGAGGGAGGGCAGGAGACATACATATATATATATATATGTTTATTCCTGGCCAGGGTAATAACCAAAATCACTAGCACTTGATCATCACTCGATGAAAAGCTTCACGGCCGACTGAAGTCAGCCCGCTTCCACAAACATGCTGCAAGCAGATGGGAGGTGACGGTGGCAATTTGCTGCTTGCCCCACACCCCGCATGCAGCCCCCGAGACGCTTTGTGCAGCTGTCTGTCCATCCATCCCTCCCTCCCTGGGTCTGTCCACCCCGCCGCGGCTGCAAACCGCCGAGCGAGGGGCTGACGCCTTGGCTGTCACCAAAACGTTCCCGGCTCCAAGGTCCCTGCCAGCGACAGCAGCGTCCTCGTGTCTGGCTCCCTGGGGACCGAGGTGGCTGCTGGTGGCCCCCCGGAGCCATCAGCTGATGCCCCCCCCCCCCTTCCGAGGGGGACAAAGCCGGGGAGGATGATCAAAACCATTTTGGAGCGTCAACGGGGGTAACCACCCTGCACAGGGCTGCGGCGGAGCCCGAGCTGTGCCATGGGGTGCAGCGGGTCCCACAGGGACAGGCACCCAGCCCCGGCTGGGGCTCGAAGGGGCGAGATGCCCCCACGATGAAAGCCCCAGCCCCAAAAACCGCAGGTGCCGGGGACTTACTGGGTGCCGGCAGCTGCCCATCCCCGCGGCAAAGGGGGGATGCTCCCGGCTGCAGGGTCACCATCTCCCCTAACGACCCTCCCTTGCATCCCAGCTGGGTCTCAGCCTTGTTTTAGCGCTAAACTAGAAGCCAAAAATTCACCGGGAGGAGCTGGGAGAGAGCATGGGGTGCAAACCAGTCCCTGCGAGCCCTCCTGGCCCCCTCCGCATGCCTCATGGGGGGTGCTGGCACCCTCCCCACGCACCCCTGGTTGAAGCCAGCCCCAAGACCCCAGCACCCCGCCGCTCAGCCCTGCCACCCGGGTACCGGGACAGGCGATGCTGGGGCTGGCCCTGCCAGAACCCATCGGGAAGAGGCAGCACCAAGCCAGACAGCGATTTCCTGAGTTTGTGTGCAAGGGCTTGAATAACCCCCGGTAAATCCTGCGGCGGGTCCCCGCTGCAACCGGGAATGGCCCATCCAGCACCGGTGCTTGTACATAGGCACCGAAACGCGGCGTCTCGGCAGAGCTCCTACACCTGCGGCACGACAGCGCGGACACCCCCAGCCCCGTCTTGCACGTGCCGGCGGCGTGCGATGCGAGGCAGCGGCGGTGCTCGCCCTGCCCCGGCGCGGGTCACGGCACGCTCGGCACAGGCACCTCGCCGCGGGCTGGCAGGTTAGGGAAGGAAAGCCGGGGCAGCTGCTGCTCCGAGCACGCCAGCTCCTCGGGTAAACAGATGACTTCAGTCTCCCCAGAGCTACTAAAGCCCGGCAGCACTTGCACTAACATGGAAGGGGAGAGGAAAATAAGGATAATAGAGGGAGAAGCAGCATCGCGTTCATGCCAGGCTGCCAAGTGCACCCAGGTAATGTCCTCCTCCTCCCAGCCCAGCCAAAACTCCCTCCCGGAGCTGTCTCCTTCCTCCCTGCTCTACTGCTGAAGATCCCGGGGAGGGGGAAAAAGTCACGTCGAGGCCAGGCCAGCTGCACAGGGCTGTTTATCCAGCCATGCCGCAGCAAGGCTCGCGTGCGCCGGGGCGGCTGGGGAGGGGGGAGAGGCCGGGGGGCCACCAGCGCCGCGCCGGAGCAGCTGCTCGCCCGGCAGCGGGAGCAAACCACGACCTGCCCGCGGCGGCCCGGGCTGGCACCGGGGCTGCGGCATCCTCACCGCGGCACAGAGAGGGGAACCCAGCTCTGATGGCGGCAGCGATGCCTTTTGCAAAAGGGGGTGCAAGTAAGGAGCAGCACCGCATCCCCGAAAGCCGGGCTGGCACCTGCCCGACGCGCGGCGCCGGCTCCGCAAGGAGCCAGGGCACGTTCCAGATGCTGCTGCCCGCCTTGGCGGTGGGGGGACCCGGAGCTGTCGGAGCCCTGGGCCGGGGCCCGGGAGGATTGCACCGCTGGAAGGTCTCCCGTCACCAGCTGCTCAGGGTGGAGGAAAGCCCGGCGCGGCTGGGAGCCTGCCACCGCCAGCCGAGCTCCGGTGGCTCCTTCTCACACCGGGATGCTCCTGCCCTACCACCCTCCCAGATTTACCCCTGCAAGGTCCCCCCCGCAAGCCCCCAAGGAGGGCAGTGTCCCCCCCAACACATCAGAGGGACATTTCTGTACCATCCCTTTAAGCCCAGGACGCGGCACAGGCAGGGGGGAAGGGCAACATCTGGCCAGATGCTGCCCAGCAGCACGGGACCAGCGGGAGCTGTTTGGCCGACAGCCCTTCCTGGGAAGCCGGGGAGCCTCAGGAGCACCCCGCTCCCAGCGGCACGTGCCAAAGGTGCCGGCAGGGAGCAAACCGAGCTCCCCCCCACCCTAAAACAGCATGGGCACAGACCCAGGGCACAGCGAGCACCCATCACAGCCAACGAGGTGCAAACAGGCTCCTGGCAAACCAGCTGTGCTCTGGTGGTCCCCAAAACCTGCTCAGGAGATGAAGACACCTCCGGGCTCAGCCCCCGAGGATGACGACAGCAGGGGTGTTGGCACAGGATCTAGCCGGTGCACCGGCGGGCAGACATCGGCAAAAAGCCGGCTCCTGCCATCACCGACGCGGTTGCAAAACCAGGCACCCACACTGCTACTGCGGGGAGGTTCCTCCTCGCTGGGAAGCGGCCGAAGAGCATCCCGGGCTGCCCTCGGTGACCGTGCTTCCCGGATGGCCGAGAAAGGCCAAGTATCTGGCCAAAACATCTGTCCGTCCGCCACAGCCAGAGCCGTCCGTCCCTTCACCCCATCTCCTGACTTGGCTGCGGCTTTGCACGAAGCGCAGACAGGGAGGCTGCTGCAAGATGTTCCAGCGGTTGCGAAAGCATTTGCACTGCAGGGGACCAGAGCAGAGCCGGTCCCTCTCCCCGGGGAGGGGCGGCTGCGAGGGATCTTTCGGGGGGTGCAGGCAGGGTTTCCCGGGCAGCACACATTTGAGGCCAGCGTTTTTGGCAGGTGCCTGCAGAAGAGAGGCAGCGCTCGAGCTGCCAGTCCTCCGCTGCTGCTTTTGGGAAAGGCAGAGAGAAGGCAAGGGGCAGGGAGGGGGTGGGGGGAACGGGTGAAAAATAAATATATAGCGGCCAGCTGGTGAGCTGTGGAGTCAGCACAAGGTCTGGAGGACACGGCGGCTGGCAGCGGCACGGGAGCCCTGGTATTTTGGACAGCTGGTACAGCAAGGTCAGCCCGGCCAAAGCGAAAGGCCCCTTTGCTGTTCCCCTCGCCGGGGTTGAAGGACGGAGCACCCGGAGGGACGAGCCACCAGCCCACGGGGTGACTCTGACACAACCGAAGCGGCGGGTGAGGATGAGGAGGGATGGAAGGACGGAGGGGCGCGGGTTTCCAGCCCGGCTGGGTACATACCAAACCCGTCCTGACCTCATCGGCAGGAAAAAGCAAGCGGCACATTTTCCTCGTGTCGTTTCTTTGTTTGCCATCTGGAAACACGATCCCGCGGGAGGCCGTACCCCAAGATATGAAGTCATATCACGATTATATTGCCACCTCCGTGCCGGGACTGAGATCTCATCCGAAAACGCCAGACCCGGTCAGCGTTAGCCGCAGCAGGCGTTGCGGAGGAAGCTGCTTTGCTGCAAGGCAACGCGAGCCTCGCTAAAAACATCTTTACATATGCTGCAAACAAAATAGGTTTATCCCAATAAAGTTGGCTTAAAATACCATGGCCTGATTTTGCTCTATATCTGCTAAAATTAGTGATGGCAAAAATTGGCACAGATATTACCACCAAAGCCAACTTGAGCTGGAAGCCAAAAAATTGAGACGAGTGAGATGGGCTCTGCTCCTCCTTTACGTTCCAGGGCCCAGCAGAAGGCTGCTGCAGCCCGTGCCACCCCTCTGGAGCCCACACATGAAGCCGGGGACACGCCGAGGAGCCTTCAGCTTGGCAGAGAAAGTGCAACCACCCAAAGCACCAGTCGCCAGAAGGTTTTTGGTTTGCTTCAAAATTAATAAAAGCTGCAAACAAGCTAGAGGTCCTGCCTGTCCCGGCCACGACCCGGGACCCTTCCTGCACAGGCTTCTTATTTCTCCTGCTGCGATACACCGGAATATCCATACCCTCACCGGGAATACGGCCCGGTGCAATGGGGGAAGAGGGTCAGGCATCACCCTCCACCTCCTGGGTTTGCTTTCATGGCATCCAGGAGTTTCTGCTGCTGCTCAGCATCAGCGGGACAAGGTTTAGTCGAGAACACACAAACTCTTTGATGTTTGCCAAAAAGCTTTTTCAAAAGGCAAAAAGAAAATGCCCACCAACAGCTGTAACCTCGACATAGCGTTTTGGAAATGCAGCGTGACCTTTGGAGTTCGTAACCTGAAAAAAAAAAAAAAGGGGCCAAATCCCCCACTGAGCTACCAGCATCGCTGCCGAGCAATGAACGCAGCGGACTCGGCCCCATGAGTCTGACTGTGCCCTCAGGCACAGCCCCATGCCGGGAGACCCGAGTGACCCCCACGCAGCAGGAACGGGACACGGAAAACACCGGGCGATGCTCAGAAACCGGCCTGAGGACAGGGCTGGAGACACGGCACCAAGTTCTGGGTCCTCCCGAGGAGCAGGATGGCACCAGCTGCAAATTTTGCACGGTGCCCTGCAGCACCCGAAGGAAACTTGAACAGCTTTCCTCGAGCTATGGCGGGATCTGAGAGCTTTCCAGAAACCTGAATGTATGTGCAGAAAGTTGCATGCGGGGGGGGGGACAAAAAACCAAACGAATGGAGCTCACTTTTATGGGTATGTAACTGCAACGAGAGCGGTGGCAGGTGAAGACGGGAAAAGTCAGAAAGGCAGGGGAAGCTTTTCCCAGTGCTGGCAGAGAGAAAGGATCGGAGCCAGCAGAGAGAACCCCAGCCGGGTCGATCACAGGCTGCCCTTGCCCTGGGACCGCTGGCAATGCAGCGTTTTGCCCCTTTAGAGAGGGCAGGGGGGCTCGAGGGGCGGCTTCCAAGGGGCAGGCACGGCCGAGGACATGGGTCAGCATCGCCTCTGGCCACCGGCCAAGCCTGGGCGTTTTATGGTTTATTCAGAGCAATCGGCCTCGACACCTGCTCCGCTCGCAGCGGCTGCCCGTCCCCCAGCGCCCCGGGGAGCCGGCTCCTCCCGGCCGGCAGCGGGGGCTCGACGGTGGGATGCACAGGGGGGTTTCTCCAGACCAGGAGGACGAGACATCACACCTGATGCCAACAGCCACCCCAAATTCAGGAGCCCTGCACTGATGGGTGCACAGACCTGCACAGGTCCCCCTTGCAAGGGGCACAGCTGGAAAGAAGGTGCATTCTCACGGCGCACATCTGCACACCTTGGAGGGGACCAAGGGTGACCAGCCAAAGGACACCCATGCCACGTACCCTTACCAAAGCTCAGCATTGCCAGTTTTTCTTGGTGGGAGAACCCAAACCCACCCCACACAAGCCAACCCCAGCGGGGTTTCTGCAGCAGCCCCTCCGCCCGCAGAGCTTACCTCCAGGAGACCCTCCTGCAGCATCCCCACACCTCCACAGAGCATCACCTGCCCCACCGCTCCCCGACACCAAAACCAGCAGCACAGGCACCACTCCACCCAAAATACCAGAGCCTCCACCCTCCTGACGAGCCTCAGGTGTGAGGTTCCCTCGTTAACACCTCCACGCTGTCATAGAGAGAACCTGAGCCCCATCCTGCTCTTGCTGCCCTGCGAAGAGAGAGGGACGTGGGGGTGTCTGGTGGCATTTTGTGCATTGATTCGGTGCCTCAAACTTTGAGCCATTTGGGGCAGCCAGCTGCAGACAGCACAGCAGCAAACCACCAGCTCTGCGTGCAGGGGGGTGTCAATGCTGGGCATGTGAAAAAGCACGTGCATTCAAAAAATGAAGTTGCAGAGCTTCAAGGAGGAACGGGGAGATGGTTTTAGCCCCTCAGGCTCATTCCCTCCTGCCTGGTCCCATTTAAACAGGGACCTGGGTGTCACGTAAGAGTGAAAGGCTCGTCCGGGGTGACTTTCAGCAGCAAGCGTGGCTGAACGAGGGTGCAGTTAAATTAGCCAAGCACCCTACCCAAGCATTAAGCCATGTTTTAAATAACCTTGACATCTGTGAGGTCTCAGCCTGATGGGAAGCATGTGAAGATGGGGAGGGAAAAGGCGAGAGGACCTTCTGGCCAGCCAGAGTCACCACCAGGACACGGCAGAGCCCAGCAAAGTGAAACGGCCCCTGGACCGGCCGTGTCCTCCCCGGGCAGCTCTGCCTTGCCTCCTGCTACCCCGTCCATTGTAGCAGCCCCTTAATTTGCTCATTAGCAAACCCGGGAACAAGAGGGAGGAACTGAATAGCATCCCTTCCCTGGGACATCCTCCGCGTCCTCCTCCTCCTCCTCCCCCTCTGCCTTTCATAGCCCCACACAAAAGCTTTTCAGAGCTGCTCGGGTCAGAGACGGGGCTGCAGGCAGGAGCCCAAGTGGGAATTTGGGGCTGGGGCCAGCGGGGACGAGGTCTGGCACGCCTGGGAAATGCCGGGCTCCGGGGGGGCACTAACAAACCCTGCAGGAAGCACCCCCGAGCACCCAACGCTGGCATCCGAGCTGGGACAGAATTGCTGTCCACATGTCCCCATGACATGGCCTGGGGACACTAACGGGGCAGAGGCGTGAAACACCGGCTGGGGACATGCGGATGCCACCCCCCTCACCAGCTGCACCCACGCGGGCTCTGCTGGAGCATCACCCCAGCATCACCCCCCGGCTTAGCCCCGCGGGATGCTCGCCTGGCTCCCGAGCCCTCCGTGGCCACCAGCCAGCAAAGGCTCCAGCACCTTGCAAATGCCAACAGACCAGGGGACGGACAGACGGACAGCGTGGCCGTGACCACATGGGCATCGCAACCCATGCAGCCCCGCGCCAGTTCCAACATCCAGAAAGTCTCCACCATCTCAGACCCCTCCGCACACAGCAAGTCGTCTTGGCTGGAAGCAGACTCCCGTGTGGGCGAGCCTGAAAATAAATCATCTGCATCCACGAATGACCTGCAACGATGTCGGGGCTGGTGGAGCCTGGGGGAAACCACCCAAAAGCAATGGCTTCCAGAGGATTCCCATCACCGGTGCCAACCCATCCTGGCACTCTTCGCACCGGCACCGCGCACCGACCCTCCTGTACGTGCAGCTCCTGCCCGGTGGCTTTCCAAGCATCCTCCCCAGCCCAGGAGCCGGCACGGCTGAATGGAAAATTATATTTGTAACCAGCCAAGGGAGAGCGACCGGAGAGAAAAGGAGCGCTGTCTCGGAAGGGCTGGTTTACATTTCTAAAGAAAATGCCAGCGCTCTGGAGAGCCACAGGGTTCTGGCTACGAACGCAGCCAAAAGGCTTTGAAAACGAACTCGGGGATTTAGGATGCTGGCATTTTACGGAGCCCAGCCTGGGGCCTGGTTTGCAGATACAGCAGCGGGCTCTCCAGCACGCTCCTGCAAGCTGGAAATTTGAGGGTAAAAGCAGTTATTTCCCCATCCCACAAGAAAAGCAAGCTTGCGACTAGTAATCCTTCGCTCTGCCGTGCTGCTTTCTAGGTGATGCCCCCGAAGCACCGTGCGTAACCCCAGCGGGAGGAGCAGAAAAGAGCAACCCAGGAAACTGGCAGCACCCAGGCGATGACACCCACGACACCCTTCAGGGCTGCAGGGCTCCGTCGCGGCGGCTCGGGGGGCGCAGGGGGGCTGGAGGCGCGGGGGGATGCTGCCTGGGGGTCCCTCGCTGCAGGATAACCAGAGCAGCGCAGGTGGGGGGCACCCAGCCCCGAGCCCGCACATCAGCCCCCCCGCTGCCAGAAGGGCTGGGGTTTCTCCGAAGGGAAACCACCTTATAAAACCAGAGATAACTTGGGAAGTTTCCTACGGCGGCGAAGGCCACACGCTCCTTCAAGCTTCCCGAGGATGCGAGCAGGCCAGGCAGCCCTCCCTCCCCTCCGGCACCTCTGATCAGCCTCGAGGGCGAGCGGTACGGGATCAGGATTTCCTCGTTGCTGGCCCCCACCTCCCTCGCGCGGGGCTGCGAGCAAGCAGGCGCCAATAACACAGATATACACTTCTGCAAGAGGACAGGTCTTGGCTCTCCCCACCTCTTGGAAGGATTTTTATCCATTCCTTTGCAGCTTGACAGCTCCAAAAGTTCATTGCTAAAGGCACCCCATCCATTAGCGTTCGCCCCCAGGGACCAGACCCAAAAGGAGAGCATCCATCTATGTCACCGCTCAACCTCCTCCTCGATGCCAGAAGTGGGAAACGCCAGAAGGGGAGGGATGGGGTCCGGGCCAACCGCCTTACCTTGGGGAGGAGAGCCGGGGGTGCCGTCGCCAGCAGCTCCGGCGGGGTCATGGTCTTGCCGGCCAGGACCACGGCACCGCACTCGGCACAAGCGCCGATGGTCAGCTGCTTCCCGTCATCCACCAGCAAGCTGTTGGCCACGCGGAGGGTGTAGAGGAAGACGGGGAGCCTGGCCACTTGAACTGCTTTTAATCCAAGGCATCGCTTCTTCTCCTGCCGGCAGAAGAAGCAGACGAAGGTCTCCACTTTGTATTGCCGGGACCAGGCGCTGCTGGGGTGGTGGGAGTTCCTGCCCTCGTGCTGCAGCCACTGCCCCAGCAGGTCATGGTAGCAAAGGACGCAGGTGGCCACCAGCCCAGTTGAGTCGGCCGGTCTGGCCCGCGGGGCGGGTGGGTAGACCGTCAGGAAGGGGAAAAAAGGCTCCTTCTCCCCAAATCGCCCCGGCGGGTTGACGTTAAGCTGGAACTCTTTGCCGGCTCCCAGCTCGGCCCCACAGATGTAGCAGACAGAGGTGGGACCGGTCCTGATCGCGGGGTGGCCGGCCAGGCCGCCGGCGTCACCGGCAGAGAAGACCTGGTGGTACCTCCCCAGGAAGCTCTGCACCGAGGTGATGAGCTCCTCGTTGTGGCAGGCCCTGTACATGGCCCACAGGTCCTGCAAGACCCCGAAGCACTTGCGGCAGCTGCTCACCTCCCAGTGCTTGTTCAACCCCTTGGCGCTGGGCGGGCAAGGCAGGAGGCTGAGGAAGGGGAAATGCATGGTGCTCTTGGCGTTGCCGTTGGTGATCTTGGCCGCCACCGGCCTCGCCTCCTTGCTGCACTCCTCCCCGCAGAGGTAGCAAGCCTCGGGTACCGGCGGGGCGCCCGCCCCATCCTCCTTCAGCCCTCGCCGGCCTTTGGCGGGCATGGCACCGGCGTTGAGGGGCACCATGTAGAGCCGCTGCAGCACGGGCACGTTGGCCAGCTCGAAGCTTTGCCACTGCTGCATGAGGGAGGCGAAGCAGCAGGGACACACCAGGGTGCTGCCGGCGGGTGAGAGGGGCTGGGCGCCCGGCGGGGGGCTGTGCAGCCAGAGGAAGGGGAAGAAGGGTGCCGGCGAGGTCTTCTCCTGCTTCTGCACGTGGACGCGGTGTTGGGTGGTGGGTGACAAGGGGCTACCGCAGATGTAGCAGGCGGTGCCCGATGCCCAAGCGGGCCGCTCGCTGCCTTCCTCCTCCTCCTCCTCCTCCTCACTGGTGATGTTGATCTCGCTGTCCTCCGAGGAGCAGCAGGGCGGCCCCCGCTTGCCCGTCGCCGCCGGGGGGGTCCGCGCCGCGCCGCCCACCCCCTCGGGCTCCGAGAGGGGTTCGGCGTCGGAGAGCTCGGAGAGGTCGGAGCCGGCTGCCGGCCCTTCCTCCTCCTCCTCCTC
>VZTQ01013541.1:7228-18932 GCA_013400755.1 Pelecanoides urinatrix | reverse complement strand
CCCCAAGGGGAGGAGGGGGACGGAGCTGTCCCCGCTGTCACCTTCTCTCATGAGTTGGGGACGCAACGGACACCCCCCCCCCAAAAAAAAACCCTGACTTACCCTCATCCCCCCCCCCCCCCAGGGTTCTTCCAACTCTTACGCCATCAAGAAGAAGGACGAGCTGGAGCGCGTGGCCAAATCCAACCGTTAAAAAGCCACCGTTGTCACCCCCAAAATAAAATTCACTTGTTTTGTGTGTCCCCCCCACCTCGCTCCTTCCTCTGGGTAAGGGGGGGGGGGTCACCCTGTTGGGGTTGGGTGCTCGGAGGGGGGTCCCCAATGTGGGTAGCGGAGCCCCGGGCAGGGGGTGCCGCTCTGTGTCCTGCTTGTCCCCCCCCGCCTCCATGTCCCCACGCCAGACCTGCCTCATTCCTTCCCCCTGGGAAATATTGGGGTGCTCCTCTGCTGTTGTGCCCCCCTGCCTTATTTTTTGCACCCCGTTTTGGGGGGGGGGGGAAGCGGCACCCGGTAGCGGGGTGGGGCAGAAAGCGGAAGCAAAAAATCGGGATAAATAGAACCGGAACGGATCCGGCACCTCCCCACGGCGAAGGGGCCCCCCGCCGAGGCCAGCGTGGGGTTTGGGGGTGCTCCCCAAACGTGGGGGAGTGGCAGGGGACGGTGTGTGTGTCCCCCCCCCGCCGCGGCAGGGGACGACGTCGCGGTGGGTGTGCCGGCAGCGGACGTCCTCCTCCATCCCGGAGCCCAGCGGCGCTTTGGGGAGCTCCTACCTCTGCCACACTCGGGGTGCAGGTGAGGAGGGGGCCGGGGGGAGGCTGAACTGAGCCCCCCCAAGTTGGGGGGCAGCGATTTGGGGGGGCTGAGAGGGGGTGGGAGCGCTGGTACTTCCACCTTGAAGCTTAAACCTCCTTTTTTGGGGGGTTTTGTTTTCTCCAGGAGGGGTTTGGTATCACCGAGGGGGGGGTTCTTGGCACCCCAAGGTGTGTGTGTGGGGGGTTTTGGGGGTGATTTGGCTCAGGTACCCCATAAATTTGGTGTCCCCAATGTCACCCTTAAACACCGTCTTGTGTTTATTTTTCCGCCTGCCAGGGACGTCAGCGCCGGGGGCCACCGTCATGGCTGGGGACACCGAGGGGGTCCCCCCCCTGGATTGCGTCATCTGCTTCTCCCCCTACGATCGTCTCTTCAAGGTGCCCAAGGTTTTGGGGTGCGGTCACACCTTTTGCCTCGAATGCCTGGCCAGGGTCACCGTGGTGGCCCCCGCCGCCCCCGCCTTGCCCTGCCCCGTCTGTCGTCGCCCCACGCCGCTGCCTCGCCGCCGCGGACCCCCGGCGTTGCCCACCCGCGCCGATCTCTTCCCTCTCCTACCCCCCGGCCCTACCGGCTCCGTCCGCTTCAACCGTCCCAAGGGGTTGCTCTACGTCCCCCCTGAGCACCCCAAATCCTCCGGGCACCCCAAATCCCCCGACCAGGTGCCTACCGTGACCCTCAGCCTGGAATTGGGGCAACCCGAGCCCCCCGTTTCCCCCAACTGGGGTCGATCCTGGAGCTCCGGCCGATGGTCTCTGTGCCGAACGGTGGCCTTGACGCTGGCCTTGATGGTGGGAGGGGGCTTGGTGCTCNGGGGGGGGGGGGGCAGGGACCCCCACCTGGGTCAAATCAAGGACAGGCGGGTGGTTGCGCGGCTGTGAACACCGTCACCCTGAAGCAGCCAGGGTGGTTGTACCTGGCGCCGGACAGGCTATGTCCAGGAACAGCCTAGATCCAGAAACAATTAGATCCAGGACCAGCCTGGATCTGGGAACAGCTGGACCCAGGAATAACCAGATCCAGGAACAGCCGAACCCAGGACCAACCTGGATCCAGGAACAGCCGACCCAGGAACAATCAGATCTAGGACTAGCTGGACCCAGGAACAATCAGATCCAGGAACAGCCGAACCCAGGACCAGCCTGGATCTAGGACCAGCTGGATCCAGGAACAATCAGATCTGGGAACAGCCTGGATCCAGGAACAATGAGACCCAGGACCAACCTGGATCCAGGAACAGCCGACCCAGGAACAATCAGATCTAGGACTAGCTGGACCCAGGAACAATCAGATCCAGGAACAGCCGAACCCAGGACCAGCCTGGATCTAGGACCAGCTGGATCCAGGAACAATCAGATCTGGGAACAGCCTGGATCCAGGAACAATGAGACCCAGGACCAACCTGGATCCAGGAACAGCTGACCCAGGAACAATCAGATCTAGGACTAGCTGGACCCAGGAACAATCAGATCCAGGAACAGTTGAACCCAGGACCAGCCTGGATCTGGGAACAGCTGGATCCAGGAACAATCAGACCCAGGACCAGCCTGGATCCAGGAACAATCAGACCTAGGACCAGCCTGGATCCAGGAACAATCAGACCTGGGAACAGCTGGATCCAGGAACAATCAGATCTGGGAGCAGCCTGGATCCAGGAACAATCAGACCCAGGACCAGCCTGGATCCAGGACCAGCGGCTCCTTTCCTTGAGCTCGCTGTCATCCCGTACCCCAAAACGTGAGCTCAGCTGCCAGAGGACGACTGTGAGCTGGCTACAGCTCTCTGGCTGTACTGGGGTACCCCTGGTCTGGGGAGGGATCCAACCCCGGTGGTTGGGGTAGGGTGTAGTTCTCCTTTCATGGTTAAACACCACAACAGACACGTGAGAAGAAGCAGGGTCCGGTTATCCACTAAAGTGCGACTGTACATACGAGAAACCAGACCCCGGATACAACAGTCTGCGCGTACAGGACTTATGCTGCGCTCCAACGTACAGCCCCAGCCACGGACTCTCTGCCTGTGCTCCCACCTCACTGCAGCCGGTTGTGAGCTACAGTCGGACAATACAGCATAAAACCCAGATCCGGTTGCACCAACAACTGATGCCAAACCAGCTGTCGTTACAGTAACCGATCCCGATGTGCAATACGATTTGATTGTACGTACAAGTTGTGCACTACAGTCTGACTAGACGTAATTAGACTTAGTTGTACATCACAGCCTGACATTAAACTACAGGAATCGCCGCTTGCGACGCAACCGCCTGCATCCCTGGGCCTGATCTTGCCTCCCCACGTTGCCTGTATCAACACCAGGCTACAGCAACACTGTTACAGGGGATTAACAGGGCGGTTGTTTGCTACACCAGGAGCTGAGCTCCAGTTGTGTGCAACAGCGCGGGGCGATGGAGGGGACGTTGTGTGGGTGTAGCAGGGACAGGTTGGAGGGGGACAAGTCAGTGGGACTGTCTGACTGTACTATAGGTAGAGCAGAGAGGACGGCTGTAGGGGAGACAGGACAACTGTAAGGGTGGTGGGATGGCTGTAGAGGAGGTGGGACAGCTGTAGGGGAGACGGGACGGCTGTAGGGGAGGTAGGATGGCTGTAGGGGAGACGGGACGGCTGTAGGGGAGGTAGGATGGCTGTAGGGAAGACGGGACGGCTGTAGGGGAGGTTGACAGGGGGGGATTTCCATGTTGTTAGCTCAGCCCTCGCTCACTCTGCCCCCTCCCTAATTAAGAACCATCCTTCTCCCCCTCCCTCCCCCCCATAGTTTTCCGCCTGACAACAGTCGGAGGGCGGGTGACACCCGGAGCCCCGGCCAGAGCCGTGGTCCCCCAGGTTAAGACGAAGAGATGTGTTTAAAAAAAAAAATCAATAATAAGGCAAAGAGGCTCTGCCCTCCCTGCCTAGCCCCGCCCACCGACCCCACCCCATTTAGCTCCACCCCTCGGCAAATAGCCCCGCCCCTCTGCTTTTAGCCCCGCCCCCCGTAGGGGGTCACTTATAGAGAAGATGGACGCGGCTACCGTCGCAGTTGCCCCGGCCGAGCTTGTCGGCTTGTTCCGAGACCAGGCAGCGGACGAGGGGGAGGTTGGGCTGGTAGAAGGGGGCGGGGGGGGCGGGGGCGGCACTTAACCCCGGGGAAAAATGGTTGCCAGCCTCGCGGGAAGGGTTGGACGACCGTCGGCGGGAGCGGAGCTGCTGGCGGTCCTGGAGCTGCTGGCGGAGCTCCGATACCCGTTCCTCCTTCTGCCGGGTGACAAATTTGGGGGGTGGGGGTGTCACATACCACCTCACTGACCGTTAGCGGTATTGAGACCCTCCCCCTCCCACATCACCCCAGTTGAGGTGTTGGCATCTCGAAGATGATCTACCCCTCTTGGAACAGGTAGCAACACATTGAAGGTACAACCCTCAAGCTACACCCCCACACACTTCTGCAGGGTTTTCACCCCCCCAAACCATGTTTTGGGGTTTCCCCCCCACCCACCTCGGCGATGATTTTCTCCAGCTCCCGGTTTTCCTTCTCCAACAATCGGGATTTCTCCTCCTCGTTGTTGTTGGTGGATGAACCCGTCTTCATGGTGTCCTGCTGCTCCGACTGCCACTCGCCTCGGGTGATGAGGCGTCGCATCTGTAACGGTCCCTGGTTGTCAAAGCTGTTGTTTCACCCCCCCGCCAAGCAACACCCACACCCGATTGTCCCCTGTGTCCCCTGCCGACTGTCATCGCCACCTCCATAACCCTACTGGAGAAGAAACCCCCACGTCTACAGAGGCAACACCTTGACCCTACAAGGGAGGACGGCGGACGACTGTTCCTCCCCACCCCAGAAGAAACACCCGGATCCCCACCAGCCCCTTCCCCACCAGCACCTTGGGGACGAAGAGGACGACCAAGGTGATGTAGGACGAGAAGACAACGGCCAACGAGGCGAAGGCGAAGGCCGCGTCCTGTTGGCTGCTGAGGATCATGGTGACGGGCGCCGTGATGAGGCAGAGGACCTGCGGGGAGGAAGGAGACGTTTTTGGGGGTCACTGCATGGGATGTGGGGTGAAGATGTGGGGCACAGCCACCCCGGCTTACCGCCACGTTGTAGATGGCCATGCCCACCGCTCGGTGGTCGTTGATCTTCTCCGTGGACACGCTCTTGGTCTCGTACGCCAGGAAGATGCCCAGCAGCAACAACAAGCCCTTGAAGCCGTAAAATATCCCTGGGGGGGGGTGGAAAACATGGGTGGTCAAACAGGGACCCCCCCACACATCTGGCCTGGAGTGGGGGGGAACCGTGGGTGGTCAAACAGGGACCCCCACGGGTCTCCCCTTGGCTCTCTACAACGCTCCTGTGTCCCCAACCCTGCTTGTACCCCCAACCTTGCCTGTACTCCCGCCCTGCCTGTACCCCCCAATCCTGCCTGTACCCCCCAGTCCTGGCCGTACCCCCCCAGTCCTGCCCAAACCCTCAGCACTGCCCATCTCCCACCCCCCTGAGCCCCCCCCGTGCCCACCGAGCCACGTGTTCATCTTGGTGGAGCTGCAATGTTCCAGCTGGGGCAAGATGGAGACGTCCGTGTCCGTCTTGGGCTCCTCCTTGGTGAACTCCTGGGGGTGACAGGGTGGGAAATGGGGTGTGAGGGTAGACGGGGCCCCCAGCAGCACCCTGATGCTGTGAGCATCCCCCCAACGTCAAGAGCATCCCCCCAGCAGCACCCCAACACCTTGAGCATCCCCCCCATGTCAAGAGCATCCCCTCAGCAGCACCCCAAAACCTTCAGCATCCCCCCAATGTCGCAAGCGCCCCTCAGCAGCGCCCCAATACCATGAGCATCCCCCCAATGTCACAAGCACCCCCCCAGCAGCAACCCAACACCTTGAGCATCCCTCCAGCAGCACCCCAACACCATGAGCACCCCCCCAGCAGCACCCCAACACCTTAAGCATCCCCCCACCAGTGCCCCAACACTGTGAGCATCTCCCAATGTCAAGAGCATCCCCACAACAGCACCCCAACACCTTGAGCATCCCCCAGCAGCACCCCAACACCTTGAGCACCCCCTCAGCGTTGCCCCACCTCAATAGTGCGGTGCAGGGGGTCCACGATTTGCCAGATGATCAGCGTGACCACATCCAGCCCCACAAGCAGCCCCACGGTGGCATAGAGTTTCCAAGGTTCCAGGGTCTGG
Organism: Pelecanoides urinatrix; assembly: GCA_013400755.1. NCBI lineage: Eukaryota > Metazoa > Chordata > Aves > Procellariiformes > Procellariidae > Pelecanoides > Pelecanoides urinatrix. The sequence goes on along the minus strand of VZTQ01013541.1, from coordinate 12,937 downwards.
GGAACCACCACAGTGTCACCGAGACCCTGCGCCCCCCACCCCCAGTCCCCCCGCACCCCACGGGGTCACCCCTCACCTTCCTCTTCTCCTTCTTCTCCTCCTTCTTGGTGAAGACGGTGTGGACCCACCAGATCTTGGTGAACATGCTGCCGTACGCCAGGCTGAACCCCAGCCCGAGGAGCCACAACCGGGCCTGGGGAGGGGATGAGGGGTGGGAAGAGCCGGTTGTACCTCCCCGTCCGGCTGTACCCACCTCCATGGAGTGTAGCCCCCCCGCAAAGACCTCCCTTGACCAACTCCTTTGGAAGTCCCCAGCCCTGTACCCCCTCCAGCTGTCCCCATCCCTGGTTGTATCTCCAACTGTTCCGCCTCCGGTTGTCTCCATCCCCTGGCTGGATCTGCAACTGTTCCTCCTCCGACTGTCCCATCTCCTGCCTGGATCTCCAACTGTTCCTCCTCCGACTGTCCCATCTCCTGCCTGGCTCTCCAACTGTTCCTCCTCCGACTGTCCCATCTCCTGCCTGGATCTCCAATTATTCCTCCTCCAGTTGTCCCCATCTCCTGGCTGTATCTCCAACTGTTCCTCTTCCGGCTGTCCCCATCCCTGGCTGGATCTCCAACTGTTCCTCCTCTGGCTGTCCCACCCCCTGGTTGTCCCCATTCCGCCTGTACCCCCCAACACCCCACCAGCCCCATACCTGACAGACGAAAGGGAAAAGCCCCGGCCCGATGTGGTACCCGTCGAGTCCCAGGGGGAAAACGGCAGCGAGCGCCAGCGTACAGCCCACAGCCGTCATGTTGTTCAGGTACGGCTGTGAGTTCTGGATGTACCTGGGGGAGGGTTGTTGAGAAGACGACGGGGTGTCACCCAGCCACCGTGCTCAGCTATCGGTGGTGCATGACGTTCAGCTAACCCACGGGGATGCGAGAAACGGGGACACGAAGTGAGATAACGGGAAACCACGTGCTACAACCAAGACCCCTGATGTCACCCGAAGCTCCTACGCAGCGAGACGGGCAACTGGGATATCTGCTAAGAACAAGGTTTTGTCGCTGTCATCTTCTGTAGGAGGACACGGGAGCATATAATCCCTTTTTTTTCCCCTCTGGGTGTTGCTAACCACGCGCTGCTGAGCTTTGGTTTTTTTTTAGCAGCTATGGAAAAGGAAAGGTGTGATATTTCCCCAAACACCGGGAAAACGGGGAGGATCACTGACCGGACATGCCCGTTGTAGATGTTGAAGGCCAGGCAGATGATGGCCAGGAGGATGCCCAACGATGCCAACACCGAGACGGAGATGAAGAGCTTCTGGGACAGGAATCGGAAGGTGGTGATGACCTTGGTGTAGTCGGCTGGTGGGGCACCTCCTGCAGAGCCCATGGGACAATTAGGGGGTGTGTGTGGGGGTCTTCCCAACCCTTCCCCACGGCAGGGACCCCCACCCCCGCTCACACCCCCACACGCGGTGCTGCTCACCAATCCACTTGTCGTTGTTGTACCAGGACAGGTTGTCCTTGGTGCTGTCGTAGTAGCCGATCTTCTTGTAGACACCTCCTGTGAGGGCAACGGAGATGGGTCAGGTGGGAGGGCAGGAGGAGTGACACCCCTCCAGCGTTTGTCCACACCCCCGCAGGATCACGGACTGGTTGGGGGTTGGAAGACATCTCTGGGTGTCATCTGGTCCAACCCCCTGCTCTAGCAGGACCACCCAGAGCCCATTGTCCATGACCAAGAGTGGAGACCCCACCACCTCTCTGGGCACCTTCTGCCAGTGCTTGGTCACCCGCACCGTGAAAAAGTGGTTCGTGATGTTCTGCTGGAGCCTGCTGTGCTCCAGGCCCTTCACCATCTTCACGGCCCTTCGCTGGATGCTCTCCAGTAGCTCTCTTGTACTGGGAAGCCCAGTACTGGCCCCATATCCCCAGATGTGGCCTCACTGGTGCTGAGCAGAGGGGAAGGATCACCTCCTCGACCGGCTCCACCACTCCCTCTGATGCAGCCCACGACACCGTTGGCCACCTTTGCCACATGGCTGACTCATGGTCAACTTGGTGGCCACCAGGACCTCCAGGGCCTTCTCTGCAAAGCTGGTTGACCCCCAGCCTGGGGTTGTTCCTGGAGCATCTCCNGCTCTCTTGTACTGGGAAGCCCAGTACTGGCCCCATATCTCCAGATGTGGCCTCACTGGTGCTGAGCAGAGGGGAAGGATCACCTCCTCGACCGGCTCCACCACTCCCTCTGATGCAGCCCACGACAGCGTTGGCCCCCATTGCCACATGGCTGACTCATGGTCAACTTGGTGGCCACCAGGACCTCCAGGGCCTTCTCTGCAAAGCTGGTTGACCCCCAGCCTGGGGTTGTTCCTGGAGCATCTCCCCGTGTTGAACCTCGTGAGATTCCTCTCAGCCCATTTCTCCAACCTTGTTGAGGTTCTTCTAGATGGTTCTTCGACCCTCTGGCGTCTCAGCTGCTCTTCGCAGTTTGGTGCCATCAGCAAACTGGCCGAGGGTACTCTCTATCCCATCATCCATGATGATGTTGAACAGGACTGGACCCAGTATTGACTCCTGGGGTGCACTGGTTTTCAGTCCACCCCACTGCCTGCTCATCCAGCCCAGACTTCACCCCCTATGAGGATCTTCTGAGAGACAACAACGTTGAAAGCCTTCCTGAAGCCAAGGTAGACAATGTCCACTGCTCTCCCATCATCCACCAAGCCAGCAGAAGGTGGTCAAGTTGGTCAAGCATGACTTCTCCTTGGTGAATCCATACGGACTCCTCTTGATGACTTCCTTGTCCCAAGCTCCTTGCTTGTCCCCCAAACCTCCTCCATCTCTGGACCTCCCTCTGTCACACGCAAGGGCAGTTGTGTGTTGGTGAGGACACACGTCCTGTTGGACACGTGACCAAGGAGAAGGGGGTTGTCCCATGTGTGTTGCCACCCCTTGAGAGTGGTGGGACTTGTCCGAGTGTGTGTCTTGAAGCGGTTGCGTGCTGTTGTTGTGCGGACAACATGGCCGCCACGCCGCGTTGCGGCTGTTGTCCGTGAAGAGGTGTTGTGGGGTGCTGGGTGGTGGTCACCACGTGCAATACGGTGACAGTGTCACCCTGATATGGCTTCTGCCTGTCCTCGCTCACCTTGCAGCTGCTCAATGAGTGTCCAGGCCATACGGGAGCCGCTGGCGTCGAAGACAACGTGTCCCTGTGGGGTGGAACGGAGATGGGTGTCGGGGACCTGTTGGTGGCAGGACCACGTCCCCAGGGGGGTGTTGGGAGAACGTTTTCTCTGGGAGTTTGGGGTGGCTCACGAGGACACCCTTAACAGATGCCTTCAAGGCACCTCCACCACCACCTTGAAGATGGAGGAACTGGGGACATGGGAGACCTTCCTGGGGAGAAGAGGACACGCTGGGGCTGGAGACTGGCTCAGGTGTGGGCAAACGCACCGAGACGCCCTCGAAGGCTGAGGAGTTGAGGGCTCGGTAGATCTCATCGGTGATGTTCTTGTTGTTGTAGTTGAAGTCCTCCAGGCGCAACCCCTTCTTGACCAGCTCTGCTGAGGTCTTGTTGAGGGCCAGGGCCAGCGCCCAAATGGCATCGTAGGCCAGTGGAGCCTCCTGGAAGCCGCCTGTCTCCTCGGGGTTCTTGCCCAATCGCTTCTGCAGCTTCTCGATGAACTCCTGGGACGTCTGGGATGGGGAACAAGATGGTGGTGATGGGGTGGGTGGGATGGAGTGGACCCCCTGGGAGTGCCCTGTGTCCCCCCATCCTCCTCGTACCATGTTGGAGATGCTGCGGGTGTTCTCAGGGTTGAGCATGACGATCTCGGTGGTGACGTGTCCTTCCACGGCCTCGGCCATCTCCGCCTCGGTGCAGTTGATGGCCGGATCCTTGATGCGGAACCAGTTGTCGGCGTACCAGCCAATGAGGAACCAGACGTACTTCTTGCCGTACAGCTTCTCCTTGTAGACCTGTGTGGGCCAAGGAGCTGCGGCCTTATCCTTCACCCCATCCTTCCCACCATCGCTCTTCACCCCATCGCACCCAGTCACCCTTCACTCATCTAGCACCCTTCTCCCCACCCTGTCCGTCCAACCAGACCTCTGTCCACTCGACACCCCGTGCCTCTGCAAAACCTTCCCACCATCCCACCTCTGTGGACCTCTGTCCGTCCACTCTTCACCCTGTGCTTCCACTCAACCATTTCCCTTCCCACCATCCCACCATCCCACCATCCCACCATCCCACCATCCCATCATCCCACCATCCCATCCCACCATCCCACCTTCCCATCCCACCATCCCACCATCCCATCCCACCATCCCACCGTCCCACCATCCCACCATCCCACCATCCCACCATCCCATCCCACCATCCCACCTGCCCACCCATCCATCCGTTCCACCACACCCCCATCTACCCACACTTCCACCCATCCACCCTAACGTCTTTCTGCCCTGACCCACACGTCCCATCACCCTTCACTCCATCCCACCACCCATCTCCCAACTGCCCCACGTCCACCTGATGTCCACCCACCCTTCTCTACTGCCTGCCACCCACGGTCCCCCCCCCCCCCCTGCCCCCCCCCCGTGCCCCCCCCCAACACCCCCCCCCCCTTCCACCCCCCCCCCCNCCTCCTCGTACCATGTTGGAGATGCTGCGGGTGTTCTCAGGGTTGAGCATGACGATCTCGGTGGTGACGTGTCCTTCCACGGCCTCGGCCATCTCCGCCTCGGTGCAGTTGATGGCCGGATCCTTGATGCGGAACCAGTTGTCGGCGTACCAGCCAATGAGGAACCAGACGTACTTCTTGCCGTACAGCTTCTCCTTGTAGACCTGTGTGGGCCAAGGAGCTGCGGCCTTATCCTTCACCCCATCCTTCCCACCATCGCTCTTCACCCCATCGCACCCAGTCACCCTTCACTCATCTAGCACCCTTCTCCCCACCCTGTCCGTCCAACCAGACCTCTGTCCACTCGACACCCCGTGCCTCTGCAAAACCTTCCCACCATCCCACCTCTGTGGACCTCTGTCCGTCCACTCTTCACCCTGTGCTTCCACTCAACCATTTCCCTNGTCCACCCACCCTTCTCTACTGCCTGCCACCCACGGCCCCACCCTCCCACGTGCCCCCCCACGGTGCCCACCCACAACCACCTCCTCCCTTTCCACCCCTCACCTCGCAGAAGACCTTACGCGCCTCCGTCTCGTAGAAGAGCCCCACGATGATACGGGCATCCTGGCGCTACGGGGAGACAAGTCACCCTGAGGTGGGACATCTGCTCCCCTTCATTCCTAAAGGGTCATCCCCGCTCATCCTCATTTGCATAACTTTGCATAGGGGTGCTGAGGAGGACCTTGGCATTGCACGGCCAGGACGTGGACCTTGCTACTCATCTCCTGGTTGGAGGAGATGCGTCGTTGACCTGGATACTTGGACATCTTGAGGTGTTTCTGCTCTCTTTGGGGTGCGGGACATGGTTTCACCCGCACCCCGACCGGTTGCGGGTGCCGTGGGGGAGGACTTGGTGGGGGACGAAGACCTGAGCGCGGCCGTAGCGGACTCACCTTGAGGTTGCGCACGGGCGCGGCGGGGTCGGAGAAGAAACTTTGGCGGAAGGTGATCTCCAAACCGGCTTCCTTCACCCGTTGGTCCAGGTCATCGAGGGTCTGGCGGTGGGTGGGCAGGAGGGGCGGGCAGGGAG
>VZTQ01013539.1:75622-97884 GCA_013400755.1 Pelecanoides urinatrix | reverse complement strand
TCCCCGGCAGCGCCGCGGCTGCTACACCGGGTAGGTTTCCAGTCACTATGGCGGCCGCTGCGCTGAAGGTAAGGGAGGGAGCGGAGCCCTGGTGCCCCCCGTGCCTCCCTCGGGGCCGGGCAGCGCTAGGCCGGGGGGAGGCGCGGGGCCGCGCCGGGCGAGGGACGCGTCTGACCCAGTTTGTTTTCGGCTCTGCAGGTCGGACGAAAGTTTTCGTGGTCGGCGGCTGCCTGAGAGGCAGAGCTACCGAGCGGGAGGCGTCCGGGCCCGGCCGCCAGGCCTCTCCCGCCGCCGCAGGACCGGCCGCCGCCGGGCCAGCGGAGCCGCGCTCGGCGGGCGGAGAGCGCGGGTGGCTGAGGAGCGGGCCCTCCTCATGCGCAGCCACCTGCGGAGGGGCTGAGCGGAGCGGAGGGGACGCCGCCTCTCCCGGCCCGCTGCTCCCCGCGCCGGGGGCTTCTGGCGGAGACTTCCTGGGGCAGCCCCCTGCTCGCCTGCCTCCTCCGCCGGCCCCCGCTCGCCCGCCGGCCCGCCGCCAGCAGACCCGCCGCCAGCAGACCCGCCGCGCATGGACGCTTGCCCGCTGCTGCCAGCCAGAGCCATCGCGGGCACCGCCTGGGAGCAACCTGTCAGTGCACCTCGTAGGCCGTCCCCGAAGGACCCTTCCCACGCGTTAGTCTGTCCCCCAGAGAAGGAGAGTTTGAAGCCCTCTCCATGCCTTATCAAGTTCCTTATCTGAGTGGCTGCCTGAAACTGTAGACCAGTTCAGCTTTATCTGGTGTAGGGGAGGAAAGCAGGATAGCTCTCATACCCCATCCTAAGTCGAGGACCACCTATTGTGCTTTGGTTTAATGTATGAAGATGGTGAAATGCGGATTGCCATGTGAAGCGACTAGATCCCCGTTGTGGAGCGAGGGCTTCGTATTCACCTTCCAACTCCTGATCTGTGTGCTTTGAGAGAGGACGCTAATCCTTCTCCCTCATCCCCCTTCCCTAAATCTTTCCTTGCTTCCATGTTGCATTGGTCAGAATTTTGGTCAGTGTTGTTTACGGAAGGAGGGGGGAAAGAAGGCAGTTGAGGTTACAAACAAAAGTACTTGTATGACTCATCTACTTGGATTTAAGACATTCTATCTTTCTTTCAAGGAGCCTTTGCTTCTCTTTGAAGGAATCAGATGCTTGTTCCTATTCTTCCAGAGGAGGATGGATTGAAAGTTGTATGTTTTAGACTTTTTTTGGGCCACTGCTGATATAATTGAAAGACATAATGGGGCTTTTTCACTGGATTGTTGCCAGAATTAGTTTACACACTGAAACAATGAGTTGTTAGGCCTCTTATACGATAATGTTTGTCCTGCTTTAATATAAAGTTGCTGTGGAGGTTTGGGTTAAAAATTGTGGAGGACAGTCTGCATCAGAAGAGGCTCTCTTCATCTCTGGTTGGTGTGGCAACCCCAATCTGTCCTCGATGCCTTCAGCCTTGGCCATCTTCACTTGCCGCCCGAACTCTCATCCATTTCAGGAGCGTCATGTCTACCTGGACGAGCCTGTCAAGATCGGCCGCTCAGTGGCTCGCTGCCGGCCAGCTCAGAATAATGCAACTTTTGACTGTAAGGTGCTGTCCAGGAACCATGCTCTTGTCTGGTTTGATCACAAGACAGGCAAGGTAAGATGTTTTCTTTATTTAAAAATAATGAATTGCACATTTGTTTTAGTAAGTCCCTGTAGATTGCAGATCACTTGGTTTTGCTGTAATAAATACGGCTTCATGTGGAAGGAGTAAGACTTGTTTTATAGTTAAAATGATTACTTTTCAGGTAAGTTGTTAACTTCTTACTAAGCAGAAGCTTTAAATATTATTAAAAGTACATAAAACTAACAGTTGAAAATGGTGATAAGTACTGAAAAATTTGAATGTGTTTTATTCCTTGCTGGAAGTAGGTGATTTTGAGGTGAGTAATACAAATCTGAAAGCACAAGCTTATGAATATAATGGTGTAATAGTATTTTTTCAAATGCTGAGAAACTACTATTTTATTTGAGCATGTAAATAAATCTCATTGTGAGGCGTGTCAAAAAACAGATTTACAAAAAAAAATACTGGGTTTGTTTGGCATGCTTCCTACTTGCCCTTTTGAAATTTTATGTATTTTGTTGTTTGGGTCTGATAGAAGATCTCTTGCTGGCAGCAGGAGCGTAACAAACGGCATACAAGATATTCTCTCATTGAGAGTGAAAATGGTATTAAAATATATCCTGTGTTGTCTTAACTGTTCCTCTTAAAAGGCTAACTATCTTGTTAAGTGAAATTTAGGGGTTCTGTAGTGCATGTTTTGTCCACTAGGGATTGAACTGCGACAAGTAAAGTTATTTTACTTGATGACTGTCAAGCTAATTTTAAATATCCAGCAAGAAATGAACAAAGTGCAGATTTCAGTTGCTCAGCACTGTGTTTTTTTTTTTTCCCCAAATATATCGATGTTATGCCTTAGAACTTCATATGCTCTAAATCAGCTGGTTTTTAGCTTCACAACATGCCCTTCTATGAAATGCGGTCCGTGTAACTCTTGATTTTAAGAATACTATGGTCTGTAATTAATGCAGTCTTTTTTAGTAGTATGACACAACATGAGGAACAGTACAACACAGTCAAAGTTCTTAAATCTTCCATTGTTAACTATTCTACATTATGCAATACCTGGGCATGATGGGACAAGACAAGTGTTTAATTTCTTAAGGCTGGGTTATGGCACGGCTTTCAAGTTACCTGCACGTAACTGTGCAAACTGCTATCTGTATTAGTGTTTCATTAAGCATGTTGTTTTGGCTCTGTTGTGTATATGATGTGCATTCTTGTATACTTTAGAAAACTTAAGTGCATGAAATATTTTCAGTTTAAGCTTAGTTTTTAACCTTTCTTGTTTGACTCAGCAAAGTAAAACGTTCCAATTTATTGTACTGTTTTTAAATTAAGAAGTATTATGCGTATAGCTTTTTATCAACATTTCTCATGATTTATAAAGATTTTAAGACCCCCATGTACTCTTTTGTGGTTACAAATAGTCTAGCCGTATTAAAGATTTGACAAAGCATTGAGTGTTGAGCAAGTTTGCTAACTAACGGCTGAGCTTAAAAGATGGTCAGCTGTGGATTTTTTGTGTGTTTTTAAATTTCAGTTAGCTTTGGCTTTTCTAATACAGGTTAAAAAATTATATGCTTATTCATTTTATCTAGCTAATCTAAAATAGCAACTTGGTAGTAGTAGGTGGATGGTATGGGATAGTTCTTGAGATACTGTCATGTGAGGATTTGATGGGGGTCTTGATGAAAATTGCCCAGGTGGTTATCTGGATCGGTAGCCATAGTGATCAACTAAAGAGGGGGCTTAAGGTCATGCACAGAAATACATTACAGTAAATTTTGCATGTTAGATGTTGTGGTACTGTAAGAGGTTTAAAGCATTGATACAGCAGTATGGAGAATTTGCGATTCTGTGTGTGTTTCTTGACAATATGGTCTGTTTTTTCATCCGATTGAGTATCTTAATGGTAAATTGTGAGATAGTTGGAGGAGAGGGAAAAATGCATCGTTAGAGATAATAGATATAAAATGCTGTTGTGAAAAGGCAGGTGGAAGATGCTGGTAAATACAGTCTTAATCTTGAATCGCAAAAACTACTTTAAAGAATTCTGTGGTGTTTTCAAAGTACAAACAAAAACGTAAAACTATGCCAGAACATTTGCATGCATGTTTATTATCATTGTTTACGGAACTTCTAATAAGTACATCTCATTTAGGAATATGTCATTATCCTATCAATGACCTATATTTAAACCTGCATAAATTCTTTTTGCCACAGTATTTGTAAACATTTCTTAGAAGCTTATATATAGGACTTTTATCAATTCTGGGTTTTGTGAAAGATGAAAGACCTTGAAATGTTAATTTGGTAACAGCGAGAAACCTTCAAGTAATTAAAAATAGTTTGTGAATGATCTGGGGCTGCAGTTTCATAAGTTGTGGACTTTGGCATTCCCAGTCACTCATTCCAGTCTCAGTGCTGCCTTTTGAGCTGCATTTTGGTTATACTCTAATAATAATTTTTTTTTTCTTGAGCATTTGGAGTTTTGTTGTAGTGAATCATGTGAGTGATCCTGTTTACTACATAGTCTGTAAACAGTTGTATGAGAATAATCTGTAAGGAAGGGTAAAAACTGAAGAGAGGGAGCATCAGTAATCAGTGGCAAGGAAACTAGTGTACAGGTTTTTTTTTGAGGCAGAGGTAGGCTTAAGTTGAAGTATGTCACATAAATAGACCAAGTTGAAGATGACATGTTACTTACAGTTGAATGTTTACTTTGTATAAAGGCATTTGATTTATGCATGAAAAAAGTTACATGCCCAAAGGAGATAATGTCTATGTAACACCAGCATTATTAAGGATGAAAGTAGGATGGGTCTTCAAGATCACCAGTAAATAGCAATTAAAAGCAGATATTTAAAGTTGGATTTGCTTTTTAAAATATTTTAACATAGTATGTAAGCCTAAACTGTGTAAGATAAAGGTGGAAGGAGGTGGGGGGGGGAATATCTGTACTCAGACTTTTTCTGTGCTTAGTAATAATTTTATAGACAACTGGTGCAATGCCTCTTTTTACTTGTGTTTGTAGAAACAGTGTAATATCTCCTTGTGGATTTTTCATACAGCAATACCGTTAGAAGCTTATGCTTAGAATTGACTTTTTTTTTTGAGTAATTACAAGTTAATGAATCTTTTTAAGAGATGCCTGAAAAAGTGAGTCATTAGATATGTAGGAAGTGGATGTTGTGCTGAGCATGGAGTGTTCCAAAAAGTGTGAATCAAAGCAAAAGAAAAAGTGGGCTATAGTTCAGGAAAACTAAATATGTTTGTTCAGCTTCTATCACTGCATATGGGCAGAAACTCAGTAAAAACTGCTTAATTGAAATAGTCTTAAACTTCTTTGTTTGTTTGTTGTTTTTAAAAATAAGCAAGTTGAAAACCCTTGAGAATTTGTATGTGACTTCTCCCAGGCTGAAATGCTTCTGGCAGATGTGGTGGAAGCTTTTAGTAGAAACCTGAAGTTTCGACAGATATCCAGGCTTTCAGAAACTGTAATTACTCAGTGTCTTAGATTGTTGTGAGTGGCTATTATAAGTACATTTTATAGAGAGTCCATTGCCACAGTTTACCAAAGGTGCTGGGAAATTGTGTGAGAAATAAAGTATTTTCTTAGACCAAAAGGACTCCAAATAACTGGACTTTTTTAACAACTGAAAAAACCCGTGTAGGCACAAGTTTCTGTGTTCGGGTGGTCGCTAATACTACTGTTTTAATTTAATTCAAAGTGGCTATGAATTGAATTGAGCACATTCATAGTGTCTTGGTTACAGAAATGCTAACTAGTAAATTGAAAGCCAAATAATCCACATGATAGCAAATTAAATTTATTAAGGCTGTGCTTTATGGCTTCTAGGCTTAAAATATGTGAGATAAAAATGTTACAGAACATTTCCTGCAGGGAGCACCCTCTTTAAAGAAAACAAACAAACCCTGCCCTCCTCCCTGCTCCCCCCCCCCCCCCCNCAACCCAAACCAAAAACCAACACCCGCAAATGACAACCCCAAAGGTACAGCCTGGGAATTACAGACTGGCTAGCCTTGTTTGAGTCCCTGGGAAAATCATGGCATAAGCTTTGGAACACTTTTCTGGGCACAGTGAAGATGATTTGGTAATGGTCAGTATGGATATAGAAGGGATAAATCATGTCTGACTGGTCTGATTGCCTTGTATGAGAAAATGACTAGATTTGTGGGCAAGGGAGAGTAGTGTCTGCTATTTACTTTGCCTTTAGCAGGGCTTTTGACTGTTTCCCGTGATGGTCATCTGTCTAAGTTAGGGCACTGCAGTCTGCATGCATGAACAACTAGATGAGTAAAATAAAACTGGTTTGAGGATCAAGCTCAGTGGTAGTGGTTAATAGGTGGTACTCTACGTGGATGCTGGTAACAAGCAGAATACTGCAGGAGTCTGTATTATGACCTGTCCCATTTAACATTTTTATCAATGACCTGAAGGACATGATGAAGTACACTCTAGTCAAGTTTGAAGATGACACTGAAGCTGGGAGTGTTGGTGCGGTGGGGAACGAGTTGATATACTCAAGGGCACGGCTGCCATCCAGAGGGATCTGACCTTGCTGAATGAACGGGCAGACAGGAACCTTACGAGTCTGAACAAGGGCAAATGTGAAGTCCTGTGCTTGGAAAGGAAGAACACCTTGCAGCTTGTTAGACCATATGTAGGATACTGCATCTAATTCTGGACCACCAATGCAAGAAATACATTGATAAACGGGAGTTGAAAGATTAGATGCTCTCTTTTCTTGCTGTATTGTACTAGGGATAAAAGTATATTGACCATGAAAGAAAGAAGAGAAAGAATTTGTAAAAAGAAAATATGTTGTTCACTTAACATTACGTAGAATGTTTTGTGGAGATCAAGAATTTGGCAAGGTTCAAGAAGTATAAGACATCTTCTCCAGACATCCTGTTTGTTCAGAAGTATTTTAGTAAATCGATGTTACAAAATTTAGTGGGATATGAAAAATCGTATTTGGGGTTGCAGGATCTTAATGGGAGATTTTTTCTGCTGCTTCCTATAGAGATTCCTGTATGATACTTCGGGCTATTTGGTGCTGGTTTGTATAAGGGATGTTTAATTTCTCATGTATCAGTAGCATTTCTTTTGGCAGATACCGTGTCTGTTATTTATTTTTCCTCTATTATATCTTTTCAGCCTTCTGTTATGATTGCTGTCTTTGAGAGCTGAACAAATTTATTTTTCGGTACTTTTGATGTTGCTGTATGCTTACAGTCTGCGGTGTCTGTGGAGGAGACACTTTATCTTCCAAACATTGAATGTTTATTCCAAGTGCCCTGGGAGACTGACCCGGGATCTGCTATAATGCACTAAGGTGAAACTTTAGTGCTTAGATGCTTTCGTTACGAGGGTGATATCAGCCAGCCCTTATATATACCTGTTAATATTTTTATGTAAGTGCTTTTCACCCTGAATGAACTATCCAATTTTATGCTGATATGATCATAAGAGTAGTATGGGGTAGCATATGGGGTAGTTCTCGGTTTCGGCAAACTTCACCACCGTACTTCTTTTAGAGCCCAGTATAGGAGTGCTGGTGGCCATTTATAGTAGAGGTGAGTTACTGCTGACAAGGATTTCCCTGCAGAGATACCATCTAGAGCCACTGCTGCAGAGCTAATACTGTAATTCTTGGAGCTGATCCATTGCAGTCATGATGCATCTATCCTGAGCCAGGAACACCAACACATTGATTAGGTTTTAAAAACAAACAAAAATCCCTTTTGTATTTGCAATGAATTTTTACAAACCTCAAATGAATCAGGTTACTTAACAGTACTGAAGGCCAGTAAATGTGTTTTCCTTAGGTCTCTAATGGGATGGGTTTGGGTTTGCTCCTGCTCCTATGCTTATAAATGTAAAACCTTGCTTCCCTAATACACTTTCATTATATAAAATTCTTTTTTGCTTTGACTTTCTTTCACATGTTAGTTGCAGCAATCCATTGATCATTTGCAGGTGGATTTACATTACACTGGATAAATATTTTTTATTTGGCTTTGCCCTCTCATTTTTCTTAGGGAATTTGAACAGTTTTGGTTTCTGTGTTATCTATTAAAGTAACTGAATTTACGTTTGCTGTAAAGGGCCATGTGGGTTAGTAGTGTCTAACTGTGTCAGTGTGCTGCTTTGCTTGTGTTGACTTGAATCTGATCTAGTTAAAACTGCAAAATGTGTAGACAAATACTCAGCTGATTTGTTGCATTTTGGCTTTTGTAAATTTTTTTAAGAGGTAATATAAAGTGAAAATTATTATTGTTTGTGGAACCTGGCAAGTGAAGGGGAAGGAAGAATGCCGTCTCCATCCCTAAAGCTAGCAATTTTACAGGATATTGGTACTAAATTATATGACTGTTTGTTGTATCTGGATTTTCTTTTGAGTCACATCAATAGTTGCTTCCTGTTAATGTTGCTCACGTGCTGAGAGTTTGGATTAGCCAAGAGCTCCAAGTTCAGTTAAATATTACTGTGACAATGAATTAACATTCCCAACTTGTCTTTCTTTCCAGAAACATTTCTGCTTGTAGCAGAACTGGTGGAAGAAGGCTTGCAGTATTGTCATGTTTTTGTGGAGTATAGACAAGTGTTTTTTCAGTCTGCTTTAGGAATGGGACCCCCAGGCAGAGATATGGATTGGACTGTACCATCTTAAGCCTCTGCAAGAAAACATACCTGTCTGCCAGAGACCCAGAACAGTTTCCTTTTTGAAAAGGAAAATAATTGTCCTGGAGCCAGACAATCGGATACAATTTTTGTGTTATGTTGTACCAGACACACATGTACGTGATTGAGCCATGTCTTAGAGTTTATTTCGGTCTTGAGAAAGTATAAATAAATGATGAACTTCCAGCAGGCTTATAATAGAAACTCCAAAATCCTGTAGTAACACTGTAGTTGTGTAGAAAAACACAGAAAATGCTAGTGGCAGTTTGACTTTTTTTACTCTTGTAAACATGTAAAAAGTAAATATAGAAAGTGCTGGGATTAGTCAAGGGTAGTTAAGGGCATAAGGAATTTATATTTTAGCTTTGCAAAGCTAAGGAACATTTCAGTATTGATAGTGGAACTATGGTGCATGCTGGAGGAAAATATGTGCTATTCTTAGACCTTTTCAGGTTATAAAATAACAGGAACAAACCACTAAAAAGACTGAGGAATTACCGATGAAATAGGCTCAATCACAAATGTTCTGATAGTGTAAAATAGTGAGAACTTGTAACTAAATACAAAAATACTGATGGTATTGTGCTACTGTTGAAGTAAGTTTGTCCCCAGTTGGAACATCTTGTTCACTTTTGGTTTTCATATGATAATTCAAATGTGTTGAAAATATTTATTGACAGAAAGACTTCCGTATAGAAAACATGCAACATCTGAGATAGATATAGAAGCTATATAAGAACAGACAAGTGACCTTTTGTTCTTGTATTAAGATACTATTGAAAATAAAACTAAGAGCAAGTTATTAATGCTATATATTCTCATAATTGCGGTTGTGATAGTTCTTCCATAAAAATAAAATGAATGCAAGAGCTTAAGATACAAGAGTTTTGGATGCTTGTAACTGTGTATTGAGTAATAACCTTTTTAAAGGAAGGAATGGAAATGCTTATGTTTCAAATCAAAGAAGAAAAGCTCTGTTATAGGCCAAATAGATATTTGTACAGCAGGTTCTTTTGAAGACATTCAAAAGAATGCTGCTATTTGCATATGCCATTAGACTTATCAGATATGGCAGCTTTTCCTCTTAACTGGCACTTTTTCAGAGTTGTTCCTTTTCTGGATGTTGAGCAAGATTAAGTTAAAACATAGATTTTTCTAAAACTTTGTCTTTGATGCAATATTATTAATGTTCTGTAAGAGGTTTTTTGCTTGTTTAACACCCCCCCCAGCAGATTTTGATGACTTTGCTTAGCTTTCTATTTTTTAATTGCTTGTCTTGAAGTGCAATACTTAAGTGTATAGGGTAGAAGCCAGATCTCTTGTTTTCTCGAAGCTGGGCTTTTAGCCTGCCTACCTGTTTGCCTTTTAAATTTACGGTGACCTTTCCCTGTAATTCCTGGCACAGTTAATTGTCGTTCTTCTCTTTTTTTGGTTGTTACTATAATAGCTAACGGACTTATGAGCAATAGCATTGCAAATCCATTTTGGTGGTATTATTACTTGTGATTTTATTCTGGCATTGCTGTTTTCTGCACTTACACTTACTGTTTCCAGCTTCTTGAAGAATCTGAAAGCTTTTGTGAGGCATAATTAATTGTTTGTAATTCTTCACATTTTTCATTTTGTTGTTAAAAAAAAGCTTTGGTTTTTATATCTGGTTGTGAAAGAATCCGCTCTGCAGCCAAAGTATTTTTTCAGGTCTTTGATCTCAGTAGGTAATTGCAACTCCTTGTTGTTTCCTTGCTATCGTTACAGGGATTCCTTTTGCTGAATGCTAGAGGATTTTTAAGGCTATGTGGAGTCAGTATAATCACATATTATTAAGGGACAAAGTATAAGTTTGAGGAAGTTTCTTTTGTTTTTATGTATTCCAGAACTGTAAGTCATTATAGTTAGGGTGGCATTTTTTTTAAGGGAAGTTAAAATACTATGAACAAGGACAGCCGAATTCGATGATATGGGTGTACTGTCAGAGGATAAGTTAGGTTGATATGGACCTCAGGAGGTTATCCGGTCCTATCCTCTGTTCCACAGCAGGTCTAATTAGTTTAGATTGCTTGTGGACTTGTGATAGAATTTTGGGTACAAAATTAATCCCTACCAATAAATAAGCTTCTGAGGCTAGCGTCAGGCGTATTTGCTAGGTAGGCTAGCTTGTGTGGCTATTGTCTTAAGTTATGTTCTGAACTTTAAGCATGTGTGTGTGTTTGTGTGTGTGTATATATATATATACACACAAAAATTTAGTATTATGAAATACTTAGATACTTCTTTTATAGTGTAACTTAGAATTCCCACAAAAATATGTCAGATAGAAATTCTCTTAAAATTTACTTGGAGGAAAAGAAGCACTAAATGAAAGACATAAGAATGTNCATATTATTAAGGGACAAAGTATAAGTTTGAGGAAGTTTCTTTTGTTTTTATGTATTCCAGAACTGTAAGTCATTATAGTTAGGGTGGCATTTTTTTTAAGGGACGTTAAAATACTATGAACAAGGACAGCCGATAATAATGATATGGGTGTACTGTCAGAGGATAAGTTAGGTTGATATGGACCTCAGGAGGTTATCCGGTCCTATCCTCTGTTCCACAGCAGGTCTAATTAGTTTAGATTGCTTGTGGACTTGTGATAGAATTTTGGGTACAAAATTAATCCCTACCAATAAATAAGCTTCTGAGGCTAGCGTCAGGCGTATTTGCTAGGTAGGCTAGCTTGTGTGGCTATTGTCTTAAGTTATGTTCTGAACTTTAAGCATGTGTGTGTGTTTGTGTGTGTGTATATATATATATACACACAAAAATTTAGTATTATGAAATACTTAGATACTTCTTTTATAGTGTAACTTAGAATTCCCACAAAAATATGTCAGATAGAAATTCTCTTAAAATTTACTTGGAGGAAAAGAAGCACTAAATGAAAGACATAAGAATGTTCCTAGTTCCACCCCTAATTCTGGGTGAAAATAATACAGCACTTTCACTTAGAGCTCTCAACCACTACTTCCTTTTTAAGAACTCAAAGGGGAAATTTTTTTTGCAATCTTCCTCTTTGAGAACTTTTCCTAGACTGCATATTCCAGCAGGTGTAAGAGAAAGCCAGGAATACAAATCGTCATAGAAAGGGCATATTTGTTTTTGCAGTCCATGTAATTAGTTGACATTAGGTAAGGCTACTGGTTGTGCTGTTTAAGCAGGGCTTTTGGTAAGTATATAAATATTGTCTGTGACAATAAGCCAATGATTAGGTCTATGAACAGAGGCCTTCCTATGTAATTAAAGGAACAACTGTTGGACTGTTACTATATCAATAACGTTACCTATAACATAGAAAGGCATGTGGATATTCTAAGTCTATTTGAATGCTCTTTACCCATAGTGTCATCCTGATTTTTAATTAAATTTATGAATCTGACTGTTAATTAGAAAGTTAAAAGTATATGTGCTGTATGTGCTAATGTAAACAGAAGGGAAAATGGTTTTGGTGTTTTTTGTACTTGAACAAATGCATTGCATTGACACACATGGACGAATTTCAAAACTCATTTTTTCTTTTGGAATTTGTGTATTCATGCTACCTCACCTACTGAAATCAGTACAGGTTATACATATATCCTATTGCAGAATATTGCCTCCTGATAAATATAATGCACATCTACAGTTTAGCTGCTGGTTTACTTGCTCTGACCCCATGTTCCAGAAATAGGCTTGGTTAGTTTGGCTAGGTTAGTTTGGCAAAACACTGCACCAACACAGCTGTCCTCTTTAAGCCTTTCTGGGACATCCAGATTGCATTCCTGTGGGCTGTTTAGGTCATCCTGTTCAGGGATTTTGCCTGCTTCACGACCTGATGTAAATGTGCCTGCATTTGAACAATCTTGTGTGCAGACAGGTCTCCCCTGGCTGATCAAATGAAAAAGTGCTCAATTTTCTTCTTGCCTTTTCCACATAGCGTTATGTTGAACCTTCCCAGGATAAGTGATGTTGGATGAATTTTAGATGATGACGTAATCTTTATAAGCTAATATTAAAGGATCTTGATAACTAGTCTTTCTTTTGAGATCTGTAACTTTTACTCTCTTTGATGTGTTTTATAAACTTGCTGTACACATCTTCCTTTATAATTGCAGTTTTGTATTTCCAAAAGATTTACAAAAATAATTGTTTTGTAGTACCCTTTAAAAACCTTTTATGAATATGTAGTTTTGAGTCTAATGTTCGGGTACCTGTAATCTTGTAATACTATTTCAGTGACTGGATCTGCTTGCTGGTGTCATGCCTCAAATTAAGTCTAGAAAGTATGTTATATAGTTCTGCTTTAAATACTGCTTTAGACAGTTTTTATACAGGTGGGCAAAGCTGAGTGGAAACTATTCTCTCCTATCCAGAGCAAAAGTGTTCAGACAATAGAAGGATTTAAGAAATAGTAAGTGCTTGCTTGTACTTGTGGACATTTGGAAAAGATAATAATTTTGACTGCTGCACTCATGCTGAGATGTCCCAAGTATTCTTTTTCATGGGACAGTTGTAGTTGTGGACCAAGTCCTAGTTGTCCTACATCAAAGTGCTGTTTCATTGTTGGCAATGCTCAAAGTTGGTAATTTGTATGATATTTTAGTGATCTAAAATTCAGAGGTCCATTATCTGCATCCAAAAGGGAGCTCTTGCCTAGTGATGTTTGATGAGGTCATTTTTGTTAGTAATAAGGATACTTTTTTGGATACCATCAGGGTTAAAGCTGTTTGCCGAGGCACGATGCAACTGTGAGTTCTCCATTAGTGCTAAAGCTACAAGTTACTTTGCAATTATAGAATAAATATCTAGTGATCTGAATCTCTTTTGCCTTTTCCTAAGCTGGAATAAAACCTGAGAAATTGTCATGAACATCTGCTTGACAGCATATTAAAAAGAAAAAAGATGAAACAACTGACCTTCCAGAATTGACGCATTTGCATTTGAATTTTTTTTTTTTTTTGACAAAAAAACCTGTTGAATTTTTTCATTTGAGATTTCTGTTCCTGGACTGTGCAGGACCTAAGCATTCTTAGAGCGGATAAAGAGTCAGTGGCTTAACAAGTGACTTGGTGCAACAGTAGTTGCCTATGTGTGAACGTTCATGTCCATGGCAAACACAAAGTACTTTGGTTTAGTCTGTAGCTGAAAGCTAAGGGTGCACATACAGATAGGTATTATATATCTGAGTCCCAAGCTGTTGATTAAAATTAGTAATATGACATCACAACCCGTTTGGGGGCTGTGCTGTTAGCATTTACTAACAAAACAGTAAATGCTGTTTTAGTGGGGAATTGTATTAGAGTAAGAAGCTTTTATAGCAGGATCCATTTTAGAATGAGAATCTGTGATTATATATGGTCAGAAAATGTTTTTTATTGTAGAACTTAAGTATTGCATTTACAGACACGGCCGACTTGCATTTTTATTTTAAAATTGGTTATATTTAATGAATGAGAGAGTGGAAATGTGACTAAAAAGCCAAAAAAAAAAAAAAAAGAGGCAAATCCACTTACTAGGAATAGTCTCTTCAATCTGAAGAGAAGTTGTAACTTTTGGAAGGTTCTGGTTGAAGTCTGAACTAACAAATAACATAGTGAAAAGAACACACAAGCAAAACAAATATTTTGGAACATAGGAAGGGGCCAGCTTTTTGCAATTTTAATATTACCAGTGGCTCTGTAATTGCTAGGACATTAAAAAGGATTTTAGTGAGTGTACTGAGTCAAATATAAAAAATGGGCCAATTCAGTCTTTGCTCTTATGATTTTTGGCCCTTTCTGAGGTTTCTTTTCTGTAAAGCTAGAGATTTTACAGTGGATAGAGGTGACCAACCTGCTACTCATCTTCCAGGCTGTTTTTTGGTTTTTGTTTTGTTTTGTTTTTTTTCCCATCGTTGTGCCTTTCATGATCTTTTTTAACTTCATTGCACTCATTCAAATACTAGAACAGTTATTAACAAAACTTCTGATTGCAGTAGAATTTCTCGCTGTTCATGCTTTTTATAGCTCTTGATGAAATGTTCCATTTCAGTGGAAGAAAAGAACACCAGTAATAAATTACCACAAAATCAGATAGGTATTGGATGCACTGCATTTGCTCATACAGCTGGCCAGGAGTGCAGATTTCTTTAGTTGTGTCCATGAGTAGGTCTGAGGGCCTTTTTAATTACTTAGGAAGGGTTTTTTTTTAGTTTATGCATGTGCTATGTGGACTTAGGTTGGTGGAGATAAGCTCCTTATTTTCCTGATGCATTATATTTTGAGCAATTGAAAAAGTATTAGCTGTACTAGGACTTACTTTCTTAATGTAGCCTTGTATTGAGCTTTGTTTGCTGGCATCTTAAAAGAGAGAGGAGAAAGTTTATCTGCTTTGATAAACAAGCCTTTAGAAAGAACTGTATGACCTTGCATGAAGAAGAATTATGATAGGAGGAATGTCTTGTATATTTATTTTATATAAACAGAAGTGGTAAAGTCAGTTAAAGTGCAGCTTGTTTAAAGTGTAAAGCACTGAGATACCTGTTTACACCTGAGGCATAGTAAGAGTATTATCATTTAAATGTCTGAATTATAATAATTAACATACTTGTTTAACATGCTCATAGTGTATTAAGCCAAACTTGCAAGTTTTGAAAACATTCTAATTTAAATACTTGAGTTGTTTCTTTTTCTCAAGTATTACAGTGTAAAGTTCCAGAAAATAGACATGGGTGACTGTTCTTTATAAAATAGTGTTAACAATTTTTTTTCAGACATGTTGATATTACACTTGGGTAAAATTGTTAAAAATGTCCCATAGCAGGAAGCTTGTATGTTTTGTGTCTTCCCACAACGCTAATGAGAAACTGCATTATGAAAACTGTGGTAGAATGTGGAGTCTTTGTTACTTTCTGCAAAACTCAGTGCTGCAATTCAGAGAGGAATAATGCTTGTTTCCAATTCTACTATTTTACAGGATTTCATTCCAAATCAAAAGTACTTTTGTCAATATTGATTTCTATGTTCCTCTGTGCTTTCTAGTTCCCTTGACAAAACAACTAAAGCAAATAGCATGAAACAAAATCTTGTCAACTTGTTCTGCATTGTCCAGTGAAAATATCTTTAAGAAAATCCAAGGGCACATAACCTACACATTTCTGAAAATGTGGTTGTGGATTTAAGTTTGCCTTTACTTTTTACCTTCTCAGTAGAAAAAATAAAATGTTCTGCAAAATACTGATTCTTAGCAAGGTATATGACAAAACTGAAGAAATGAGAACAAATCTGTGGCAGAAATGGTTGTGGGTGCACAGAATTTTCACAAACCGATTCTCAGATGTCAGATGAGCCCTTCTGCATAACTGGTCCTTCATGCATCCTATCCTCTGCATGCTAACTTTCGCACTTGGGCCACTTGTAAAACAGCTAGAGCTTAGACTTCAGCTCCCTTGTATATGCTCTGTACTGTTGGTCCTGTCTTCTTTCCACTCATTGAGAGGAAAGGAATTCCAAGCTTTCATAAAGAGCTACCTTATCTACCCTGTCTGTTTTCAAGCACCACTTCCCCTTTGGAGTCTATAAGGCTGTCTTCCTGAAAGTCATTGTTATTCTAGCTGCCACCTTCCTCTTACTACTGTCCCTTTCTGCAAAGTAAGAAAGACAGATTCCCAACAATCTGTGGTAGAATCCCATCTCAGCTGCACCTTTGATTCCTCTCCTCTTTTGTCCAAGTGGGTTCAAGGTAAGTGTCACGTGGTGATGGGGCAGCCAGACATAAGTGATTTTAGGGGCTGGAGAGAGGAAAAATAGCAGAAAGAGAGCAAGATGAAATGCTGGAAGAAACTTTTCTGGTTCTGTTTCTCATTCCTTCTAAATACAAGCAACCAGTTCTTGAGGTCACTTTCTCTGATTTGAGCCTGCTAGCCATATCAAAAGGTGGTGTGCAGTTGCTTAGGTACTAGGGGGGGACAGGAAGCAGATCTGTACGGTCAGGTTGAAGAACGGTGGAGGTGAGCTTCATATCAGCACTGAGGCACAAATTACTTTTCAGTATTAGGGATCAGGTGAACAACAATCAGGTGGAAAGAGCACTGAGCAGTGAAGATACCATGGAGTTTGATTCCATTGGAAATTCTGTGAGGATGGGATAGAGACAAGATGATTGATGTTGCAAGTGGATGAAGTGATGCAAAAGGGAATATTGAAACTTAGGAAAAACTGAAGTCACGATTACACACTTCAGATTGCAAGTTGCTCTTTTTAAAAAAAAAAAAAGAAAAACCAACAGGAAACACGTGTTACCACTTCTCCTTTTAAAATTTACTTGTACGATTAAGTATAGGTGCTTGAAGAGCAGAGTTCTGTGCTGTTGGGAAAAAATCATCGTAAAGGTTAAAATTATCATTTAAGGTAACAGCTTTTCCTTGAAAATTTTCTATGCTAAGTCTGCTATTTGAATGTTTCATTTTTAAAAATGCATGTTTTTCTCAGCTTAATTTCTTAAGTTCTATCAAAATATTCTTAACATATTAAAAAGAGCCATCATTATAAGCAATGCAGAAATGGTGGTTGTAATGAGCTTCATTTATAGCAAAATAAATATTTCTTGATCAAACAGATTTTTTTTCATTGAACTACTCATACAGTTGGAAGATAGGTAATCTTCCATGAAAGATTTTAGGGAAAATAGTTTCATCTCTTGACTTGCTAATGAGAACATTGGATGTTAGAGTTTGCTTCAGTGGTTTTGGTTTATGTTTTAAATAGCAGCATGGAACTACTTATGTTCATTTCCATGGTTCTGTCACAGCTAAAATAGTTTATTTCATACTTAATGTAGTTTTGAATGTGTTGCTTCATGAAGAAATCTAGTAATTCAGTTTGCATTGTAGTCGATACTAAGTAGAGATGAATGTTTGTATCCTTGAACCGACACAATGGCTACTCTTTGTATCTGCAGAATGTAAAAGTTCTAGTAGTTTTCTTTAAAAATCAATGGTAATTGTTTTTTTCTGAGACTGTCACAGTAAATGATGATTTTTATCAGCTAACAATTTGAACTTCTCTGTAATACAGTATCTGAAATGAATGAAAAATAAAAATTCAGGTAAAATGTGAGTAGTAAAAATATGGTCACTAAGTGAACAGTCTTTATTTTCTCTGATAGTTATGTATTTGCAGAGTGATTCTTAATATAATGTAAGGAGGATTAAGTATTGCTTGGAAAGAAATTTTGGGTTTTCCAAAATGAGCAGTCTTAGAAGCTCTTTATTAAATTCATTATTTGGTTGAATCAAGTTGGTGGGTTTCTCTTTGTGGTTTTTTGTTGTTGTTGTTTTGGAGGTTTTTTTGTGGTTTGGTTTTTTTTAATTTTGTTTCTGTTTTTTTTCCTGGAATAGTTTAGGGACTGAATGCATTGAATTTTCAGTTGAAATTATGGCTGCACATAAATCTGAGAGAAGATAAGCAGTAATCTATCGCAGTTTAAGTGGTATTGCGGTTCCAGCTGATTGATTAACTCGCCATAAGCACATTTGTTTCTGCGTTGCAGAGCAAAATGTTTGTAAATCACACACAGTTGGTAAACCTTTAGAAAGAGGGGAATGAAAGAATAAAGCTACAAGAGAATGAAACATTGGCTCTTCTTATCCTCATTAATTTGGTTTTCAGCTGAAATCCACATTAATTAAAAAAAAAAAGGTTATAAAAGATAGAAACATTCCTGTGGTTNAATCCCATCTCAGCTGCACCTTTGATTCCTCTCCTCTTTTGTCCAAGTGGGTTCAAGGTAAGTGTCACGTGGTGATGGGGCAGCCAGACATAAGTGATTTTAGGGGCTGGAGAGAGGAAAAATAGCAGAAAGAGAGCAAGATGAAATGCTGGAAGAAACTTTTCTGGTTCTGTTTCTCATTCCTTCTAAATACAAGCAACCAGTTCTTGAGGTCACTTTCTCTGATTTGAGCCTGCTAGCCATATCAAAAGGTGGTGTGCAGTTGCTTAGGTACTAGGGGGGGACAGGAAGCAGATCTGTACGGTCAGGTTGAAGAACGGTGGAGGTGAGCTTCATATCAGCACTGAGGCACAAATTACTTTTCAGTATTAGGGATCAGGTGAACAACAATCAGGTGGAAAGAGCACTGAGCAGTGAAGATACCATGGAGTTTGATTCCATTGGAAATTCTGTGAGGATGGGATAGAGACAAGATGATTGATGTTGCAAGTGGATGAAGTGATGCAAAAGGGAATATTGAAACTTAGGAAAAACTGAAGTCACGATTACACACTTCAGATTGCAAGTTGCTCTTTTTAAAAAAAAAAAAAGAAAAACCAACAGGAAACACGTGTTACCACTTCTCCTTTTAAAATTTACTTGTACGATTAAGTATAGGTGCTTGAAGAGCAGAGTTCTGTGCTGTTGGGAAAAAATCATCGTAAAGGTTAAAATTATCATTTAAGGTAACAGCTTTTCCTTGAAAATTTTCTATGCTAAGTCTGCTATTTGAATGTTTCATTTTTAAAAATGCATGTTTTTCTCAGCTTAATTTCTTAAGTTCTATCAAAATATTCTTAACATATTAAAAAGAGCCATCATTATAAGCAATGCAGAAATGGTGGTTGTAATGAGCTTCATTTATAGCAAAATAAATATTTCTTGATCAAACAGATTTTTTTTCATTGAACTACTCATACAGTTGGAAGATAGGTAATCTTCCATGAAAGATTTTAGGGAAAATAGTTTCATCTCTTGACTTGCTAATGAGAACATTGGATGTTAGAGTTTGCTTCAGTGGTTTTGGTTTATGTTTTAAATAGCAGCATGGAACTACTTATGTTCATTTCCATGGTTCTGTCACAGCTAAAATAGTTTATTTCATACTTAATGTAGTTTTGAACGTGTTGCTTCATGAAGAAATCTAGTAATTCAGTTTGCATTGTAGTCGATACTAAGTAGAGATGAATGTTTGTATCCTTGAACCGACACAATGGCTACTCTTTGTATCTGCAGAATGTAAAAGTTCTAGTAGTTTTCTTTAAAAATCAATGGTAATTGTTTTTTTCTGAGACTGTCACAGTAAATGATGATTTTTATCAGCTAACAATTTGAACTTCTCTGTAATACAGTATCTGAAATGAATGAAAAATAAAAATTCAGGTAAAATGTGAGTAGTAAAAATATGGTCACTAAGTGAACAGTCTTTATTTTCTCTGATAGTTATGTATTTGCAGAGTGATTCTTAATATAATGTAAGGAGGATTAAGTATTGCTTGGAAAGAAATTTTGGGTTTTCCAAAATGAGCAGTCTTAGAAGCTCTTTATTAAATTCATTATTTGGTTGAATCAAGTTGGTGGGTTTCTCNGAAAGAGGGGAATGAAAGAATAAAAGGTGGTAGTTGTTCCTGAGTGAAGTTTTATAATGATTGTTGTCTAACTGGCAAAGTAGTATATGTGTTGCATTCTATCATAAGGCCCAGTGGCAAGAACACTTTTATTGTAACTTCTCATAGAATATTACTGTTGAGTGACTTGCTTTGCATAAACGATTATAGTCTTCTCCTAAATTAATAAGTGAAAACTGGATTAATAATTTGTACAGTGGTTATTGTATATATGAATTACTGATAAAATCCAGAGGGACTTTCTAAAATTATAACAATTTATGTTTGTAAATTATTTTATACAAAATAATTTAGGTATTGGTAGAATAGTTAGGAATAAAGAGTTAAGTTCAGTTGGTTTGAAATGCCTACCATTTTTCTTTCAAAATAATATCTGGGTGAGTTGTCTTGGGATTTTTCTCCTCTACTTTGTTACTTTAAACCATTGATGTGGTTTACACATTTTTGTTTACTAGTTTGCTGTTTCTGTTATTTAAATTTTCAAGCTAAACCTTTCAAAGGGAAGTGAAGAAAACATCAACGTTCCTGATGCTCCTATTAAGAAACACTGAGGTTATAAAACTGTTGAGAAACAGAGAAGGCGAACGCTGCTGGGTGGTGGTTGATGATAAAGTGTGTCATGCTTTGAATTAGTTTTCGTTGGCCCTGGTTGAGTGGATGGTATTGGAAGTCTAAGGACATTCAACTGCTGAGTCTGGAAGTTGTCAGGCCATCCAGTTTGTGCAGTCAGTAGGTAGATAAGCTGCTCAAGTTGTCCAGCTTTGAATTAAGTGTGAAAAGTGCAATTTAACAAGGTAAGTGAGGGACCCGGGTTAACAGAACATGTTTATTTTATTTGACTTGTACCTTGTAATTTTAAGAGACAGAAAACCCATGGAATAAACAAATACAGTAAAAATACAGTTTGTTTGTCCCATGAGAACTTATTAAGAATTAAATGATGTATTTGTGTTTATGTCCGGAAATGATTTAAGGTACCTTCTGTTGAAGGTTGAAACTACAGTACAGGATATTCTGTGGTGTGCTTCTAGTTGCTTATGTGCTTTGCACATGTTGTAGTTGCATGATGGGAGGGAACCAGTCTACACTCAATTCCTCCATGTGTCCAGGTTTTGTTGGTTTTTTCTCCGAAAGAAACCAGAGATACAAACGGGGAGGAAGCTGGAGATGTGCTGTGGTGCAACTCTTAAAGCAGATGTTTGTGAGAGTAGAACAGCTGTGTGCACTGCACACTGTCTTTCCTGCAGTTGGGTGTGCTGTGAAACGTTACTGCTCCACAGCATAGACCTGGTGCAAAAGAAGGAACTTGTTGGGATGAAAAATAGTTGAAATACATAGAGAAGAAAGCAGAGATCTGACTCCTGACACTTCCCTGAAAACTGATACGGGAGATACCGAGTGCTGTCGAGGAAGGTGCTATCCAGTAAAACCAAGAGATACATAAAGACTGAGGTTGTGTGTACATTGCTTTCCAGGAATTGCCGCAGAGTCTCTCATTTAAGAATATCTAAGATACAGCCGCTTCTTCAGCCCCTAGGAGCTACTGTCAGGTGGCAACAGAGGAAGGAGATAATTTTAAGATCAAGTATGAGAAGGACTTGCTTCCTTCTTCTTAAGTCTGTGGTAGACAGACTAATTCCTACCTACTAACAGGAGCAGTGCGAAAAGGTTCTTACCCTTTGTTACCTGTATCTGCTAGATTATGTAGCTTCAGTGGATATTCACATGGATCTGTGTATAAGCAATCAGGAGAGCTGTTATTATCTATATATACATTTTGTATTCTGTTTTTATTATAACAATAACATCTTAATTGTTTTAAGACTGGCTGGGCAGACTTTGAAGCATTCTTCCTGGTTTTGAGTGGTAAACACTTCTTTAAAATTGTTATAGGAAAAGTGTCACAAATTTGGTTGAATTTTTTTTTTTTTAATGACAGGGTTGAAATAATGCAAAGCTGTAAGAATCCAATGAAACATTCTGTCAACCTGCGTCATCTATAGGATTTGATATGCCTGGTATTTGCATAGGACCTCAGTATACTACTTGGCTGCAAAAGAAAACTATTTCCAAAAAAGTTTAGACGAAAGAAGCAATGGGGACGCACACATACTTTTCTTGAATTTGTATTGAACCACGTTGCGCTCAATGCTGCCAATTCCCAGTGGCCCAACCTATTTTCCTTTGAAACAAGCTATGGATAGCATCTAATCCTAATTAAAGTTTATTAAAACTTCATACTAATACTCGACTAATTATAGGTAGCGTAAAAGTCTCACTGATTTTTCTTTAATCAAAGTATAGTCTTGTCTACAGCCATATTAAATTTAAGCTTGGATGACAAACCTCTTGGTATGTCAAAGCTTATTACTTAACAGCAAATGTTTTTTTGTGGGAAGACTGTGTTTGCACTGGGAGTGCAGTTTGAATTTTATGTGAACTTAATTTGAGGGTTCATCTGTTTTGGTGATACACAGTGCAGATTTTTTTTTTTTTTTTTTTTCTAGGAGTGGGCAGGCCAGTGTAGATG
>VZTQ01013539.1:0-71983 GCA_013400755.1 Pelecanoides urinatrix | reverse complement strand
TTTTTTTTTTTTAGCTTTTCTGAAGAATAAAATTAATGGGCATAGTGTTATCAGTGTAACGTCCCTGATGACTTTGTGGATATGACGGAAAATAGCTAGAAAAAAGACAACAGAATACTTTTGTCTGTAGAAAGCTATACTGGAATAGTGGCAAGTTTTGCCATGTTAGCAAATCTCTTAATCTGTAAACCCAGGGTACCATGTATGTGATTTCTGCCCTCAACTAAGACCAGTAGGAATTATGAGTCACTGTGTTTGAAACAGTAATTACCATATCCTTGAACACCTTATCTGCATTCTGCCCATTCTTCTGTGTCTGCTGGGGTTGATCTGATGTTCCGAACTGGTGAGAAGGCCGCAGCACCTGCCCCTTGTTCTGAAGCCAGTGGGACACAGCTAAAGAAATGGCTGACTAATATTCTCTAAGATGGCCTATGAAAAATCAAAAATCAGCTCATACGATCTCTCACGTTGCTGGCAGACCTGTCTCAGTGTGTGGATGCATGCCATAGGTATTTCTTTCCTTAAACTTAAAAAAAAAACCACCATCTTTTTTTATTTTAAAATTGTTGATCTCAAAGGAACACCAGGATAATCTGCCTTTGTTCATGAACACCAGCATTCAATTACTGCTTGCTTTGAAAGTTCTGACCCAAGAATGAGTTTCAAATAAATACAGCCTCCTCCCAGAGTATTTTTGCTCTCACTTTGTTGGAGGTATGGCTTGGCAGTGCCTTAAGTACAAATATTAAACTCCCAATTGTCAAATTTCTCCTCTGTGCTAGAAAATGAATTTTCTGTCTTTGGATGGAGCCGCACCCTTTTCTGATGGTGTTTGGTTTCCAGTTAATTGCATTTGCTCTCTGTATGGAATACTGAAGTTCAAAACACAGAATGAAAATAATTTTTTTTTTTTTTTTTTTTTTAAGTTTTGGTCCTTATTTGATGCAGAGAAATCTTCAGAAAAACAGAGCATATTGCTCTGGTGACCCCTTGTTTTCAGTATGAGGTAGTGTTCAGTGAACTCTCACTACACTATTTTGGTAATATTTGTGGTTTGGACATGTTACAAAAATACCTAGTTTGACATGATTAAAATTAGTACAGTGTCATTTGTATTTAGGCAGTTCTTTTGAGTTAGGGCTTGTACTTCTGCATCTTTATTGGCTGCATTGAATTTATATCACCATAACAAGCTTATCCTCAGTATGGTCATTTTAACTGTAGTTTAGAAATGTGCTGAACATTACTTCCTTGTTACACCTGCCATCTGTTAATAAAAAGTTCAGGAGCAGATGATGTCAGAAAGCAAGAAATCTTTGCTTTGTGCAAAGGAGAGATGAATTAACTAGGCCTGCTGCAGATGATTGTTTTAAAAAATAAATAATACTGTAGTCACATTAGAAAAGTCCTTTCAGATGGAATATGTCCCTTCCTACAAGGAAAGGAGACAACTTCTTCATAAATCTTTCAGGATATTTTTAGAGTTTTTATGTAGTGTTATTGAGACAATACCAAACCACTATTGCGTTTGGAGGTGTTTGTGAAATCTGATGTCGTTTTTGTCTTTACCTGAACATGTGATCACTGGGAGTTTTCTCTGTCATAAAACAGCAGTAGTATGGAATTAATGATAGTAGGTAAACACAGTACCTTATGTGGAAGGAGTAGAAATAAGGAAAAGTTGAAATCGTTTCAACAGCTTCTCTCTTTATTCTTTATAGAGTTGAAAAGTGAACATGCCAGAAGAGTTTCTTCTTTGCAAGGAGTAGAGGAGCTTTGATGTAACGATTAACTAATAGGAGAAACTTAGCAGTGTGTAGCAAGGTTGTTAAGCAGCTTTTGTAGTACTGCACCTGCCTTGAAAAGTCTGGCATTATGGTTGAGAGTTGGAGTTTCCTGATGATAAACTAACAAGCTTATAAGTAGATCTTCTCTTCTGCCTCTTCACCTGGTGGAGTACCTGGTAATCTTGGCTTCTGTTGTGGTTTTTCTCCAATTTGCTTGTAAATGAAAAATGTAATTGTTTGCTGATATAAATTTAATAATGCTACTTTCTTAAGGAAAATTTCAATTTCAGTTGAATTTTTGCCAATCACTTAGTTATCTTGTTAATTCAAGATTTTTGAGAAAGCAGAAACAATGGATAATGTTAGTGTTGGATTTTTTGTTATAAGTATTTACTGTGTCAGATCCTGATAGTATTTCAAGATTTCCTTTTTTTTAAAAACATTTGTTTTTCATTTGTCTTCTGCTTTTTTCTGTCAATTCTGCCTATTCTCCAATATTTTCCCACTAAGACAATTTAGTGTTTATTTTAGTAGGTGTTGTAGATCTTTGGTTTTAGTTTTTATTTATGCAAGGTTTTAATAAGGTCAGTCTCTTAAAATTTCAAGACCAGGAGAGATTTATGCCTTACCTCTGATCTTAAATTAGGGCAAAGCTATATCCAAACATGATAAATCTCCCTTTTTATGTCATACTTTTCATTGCTATAGTCGGAAACAAGACCACAGTTTATTTTGATCTTGCACTTTATAAAGTTTGTCAAAGAATGTTACTATCAAGTTTAACCACTTTCTTGATTGTGAATTTAAGAATAAAAATTTTAGTTTTATGAATAGTCTTAGCATTTTTCCCTAGTGCAGAATATTAATACAGGTGCTTTTGCCACTTGAAGGTAAGAGTAAATTGCAATGATAAATTGCAAACTTTTAGGAATATATATTTGAAAAAAAATTAGCTATATATGAGAACCTGCTCTTTGCAGAGCTCATAATTCTTTATTCATTTTATCTAGATACATGCAACCTACAAATACAGTCTTTGGGACTTTGTACACTTCAAGATAATGTTTACTTTCATTATTGCAAGGTTTGAGTATGTAATGTTGCCAAACTCATTAAATTTATTACAGTAAACATAGTATTTAGCTTTCAGTCTAGTTTTGGAGGAAAGTACTAATGTAAGTGCATCAGGATTGATGAGTATTTCAGCAATATTTTATACTTAGAAGTTATTATCTTAAGTGATTATCCTGAAGAAGCCTGAATTTCTGGGTAATGGCCTGTTAAGGCATTTTGTTTCTTTATTTTAAAGCCATATTAAGTTGCAGTATATTTCTGTAATTGATTAATATAGAGAACACAGTAACATTAAGTGAAACCTGAGAAAGTCACCTTGACCGTATGTTTTCCCCAGGAAAAATGTTTGATGTGGTTATAGAAGTTGATGTGAATTACACAAAATAATCACTGGTATCACAGTGATACATGATACATAGCTGTATTAATGACTTGTGTAACAAGAGACTGAGCTTCCTTAATGAAATAGAGCAGAAAAACTTATTTGCAACAAGTACAATATCCTTCTAGGAATGTGGTTTTTATCTAGTTTTTACTGTTTTTATGAGTCCGTTATACTAATCGGGTTTTTATTATGGAGCAGGAAAGTATTTTCAAAGTCTCTGTATGTTGTGTAAAGTATTGTCATCTATGACAACAGTAATACAAAGCAAGTCTCTTCATTATATTGCTTTTGTATTCTAAGGAGTCAATTTGAGCATCTTGGGACCATGTGTGAGTAATCATTTCTCAGGAATCTCTCCCTTGATTGCACTTTATTGTAAGTGTATTTTAGCTTAGCACTTAAAGCAGCAATATACCTTAAAAATCTCTCAGCATCTTCAGGGTGAGAATTTCATGTAGAATTAAAATTGTACTTGGGAATTTTCATGTAGGTGAAAATTCTAATTTCTTGTTTTCCTCGAGAAAACTGTATATAATTAGTACTGAGTTGGGGAATTTTTTTGTAGGAAACTTTTCTGCTTTGTCTATATTCTTAATGGAGTTGCATCTCCTTTTCCGAGGCTGTTAATGTCCTTAATCTATTTTGTGATTTACTTACAAAAGGAAGTTTTAAAGCATGGCATATGTGAAGGGACAGACTTTGATTCAGCTGTGAAGAGAATAAATATAAAATTTTTCTAGTTGTCCTGAAACCATCCAGCATTTGTAGCAGAGGGCTGATTTTCAGGAATTCTTGTGAAGTGAGGACAAGAGTTCTAAAGAGTTGTAATTAGTAACTATGGTGACAGATGTCTCACTGTAGCAAGTCAGTCAGCTATATATAAACCAAATTACTTGCAAATTAGAACTCTTCTTCTAGATGTCTTCTTTTTAAAAATAGCCTTTTGCATCAAAACTAGTGACATTGATGTGGAGAGAGATCTATTTTTGTATGGTGTTGTCACATTTTGTGGTAAAACATTTTATCTTGATGTTTTTGGGGAGTATCTTGTCATCCTGCTCCTTTTGACATTGAATGCATTTCTGGATTGTTTGAATAATCTACGGATAGATCAGCACTCATGAGTAACTTTACCTTTTTGGACTACTTTATTCCACGCCTTCTGTTTACTACAGAAAACTTTATTCAGTAAGAGGAATGAATATTGTGTACTGTGCCTAGGCTTGCTTCAGGTCATATCCTTCAGCATGAATCTTCTACATGAATGTACTTATTACAGAATTTTGAGGGATGAGGTGTTACTGCATAATAGAGGGTGGTCAGGACTTGTTCTTCTGTGACTGGGTGTTTTACTGCATTTTGCAATTACAGAATGTGATTATTGGGAGCAGTTAACTTCACAACTGTCAAGTTAGGTTACAAGTCGTTGTTTCTAGAAAATAGAGTTTGTGAGATTACTTGAATGCCAACAGTTCTGCCAGAGGAGAGTGAGGGCAAACAGGTTAGCAAGGGCAAACATCCTTTCTGATAATGTTTCTATTCACGTTGGTTGGTTCCAGTTTTTTTTCTGTACAAAAAAAAAAAAAAA
The DNA here is from genome assembly GCA_013400755.1 of Pelecanoides urinatrix. Classification (NCBI taxonomy): domain Eukaryota; kingdom Metazoa; phylum Chordata; class Aves; order Procellariiformes; family Procellariidae; genus Pelecanoides; species Pelecanoides urinatrix. The sequence continues at coordinate 67,146 of VZTQ01013539.1, read as the reverse complement.
AAGACAGGACTTGGGTACCTTTTATACAAAGTTTTGGATGAGTGCACAATCATAGAGTTAGAAGCACTGTTTGACTGTTTTCAGTATAAACTGTTACTTTAATGTTGGTATCCTGCGATTATCATCTCATATGAAAGAATTTTTTCCATATAAATTACCATCGCCATACTAGTACTGTATTTTTTTTCCAGTTTTGTTCTTCTAGGTGTTTGGAATGTTGATAGTTCCTTTTAGAGTTAAAGTAAATAAAAGAAATCTGAAAGTGGGTTAGTGATGTTAGTACAGTTCTGTACTGATCATTGGGAAGTTGTGGATTCCAGGAATTGTAATACAGTTTGTTTACTTGTATTTTATGAAAGCAAAGATGATGCGGCTCATCGTGGTTTTTTTAATTTACTCCAACTTCAGACAGTTATCTCCTAACAGATAGAACTCCAAATTCTGGTTGTGAAATGTACTTTAAGGTCTTAAGATTCTGATATACAGCAATTGACAGAAATCAGATGTTGACAATGTAAATATAGCCTGCTCTCTGCTGTTCTCTTGAATGCTGCTGCTGCAGGAGGTTTGAGTATATGGCTTAGGAACCAGCTTTTAAAGTACACTCATTTTTAGCCCAGGTCATTGTTATATACCAACCAACTTAAGCGAACTGAAAATGGTAGGAATTCTGAAACTATGCTGAGTTGTTCAGCTGTCCCTGCCATCGAGCCAACTTTGCTGCTTTCTGTGGTGGGTAAGGAGCAGATAGCGAGGATGGTGGTGGGTTCAGCTGCCTTATTTCTTTTGTCCATTACCACCTGTGAGTTGAAGACCTGGCTTGAATGGTATAGTGATTGTGAAAGATGTGTGGGACTATGGCTTGAAGTTGAGGGCAGCAATGCATAATTACAGCAAACTTTTGGAGACAAGCTGTAGAGATCTTCATCCTCATTCTTTTATATATATCCACAAGCTTTAAATTGTGAGTATGGGTGTTTGCTTTTGTTTTAAACTAGAGAACTTGGATTGTGCTATAGTTTGAGGTCCTAAACTTAAACTTTTAGCCATCTTCTGCCAATCTCTTTAATATTAATTACTTCGAAAAATGCAACAATGCTGCTCGAGAATTTTATTTGATAATAAATAGCCCAAGCCATTTAAATAGAATGTTCTTAAGCTCTACATAGCTACTTCTAAAAGTGAATGATTAAAAAGTATTGCTTAATCTTTTCAGTGGCCTTTCTGTTAATAATGACCACTTCCTAATACAATTCAAAAAATCCTTTTACAGTAAAAGTCTGACATCCTGTTTCTGAATTTTTCTGATGTAAAGTATATTATGTGGATAACTGCAGATATTGAAGAATAGTACAGAGCTGTTGACTAATAGTAACCTTGAGTCCTGAGCTTTTCACCTTCAGACCAGTAAGTTCAGTTACAACTACTAGCAAATGCGGGGTTTGAATAGTGGTTTAGAAAGTAAATGCTTTTGCCTAATGTGCACAACAGGTGGGAGATGGTATTAACTCTGCAAAAGTGCTGTCATGTTTTTCTTTTGTGAGTGCTTTTAATATGCCATAATTTTAAATTCTGATAGGTGTAACTGTATCTGTAGAACTTGCCAGTAAAAATAAGCATTGCAATGTAGTATGTCAAAAGAAAGGTCTGTGCTGAAATGTTTACAGGTACAACACACTTGGAAATGTTTGCTCTGTTTTGTTGAGGAAGGTGACATTTTGCTACCAAGGAACATACTAGAGCAACTCAAGGTTTTAGGCAAAGGTATGTTTTGTGTACAGTTTAAGCTGTTAGTGCCTCTCAGTGTTTGGCATTGCCCCTCTACCTAAGGTGGCTCCTGTTCTTCCCCACAAATCCAACTCGTCTTCCCTTCCCTGTCATAGCCCCTGTGTACTTTTCAGGCAAAGTCTGCTGAGTTAGCTCAGACAAAAGTTAAGCTGAATGACAGGGCCTGTAGCGAACTCCAAAGCACTTGAACTATCAGGATGAGGCACGCAGCAGAGGGACTAATACTTTACAGCATTTCAAATACATCCAGAAAAGGCTGAACTCTGTTTATACCCAGACTCAGTTACACTGGCACAAAACTGCTTTTACTGCCAGAGTTTATTTTGCTTGACAACAGGTATGAGCAACCAGCAGGGTTGTCCTGGCAGTACAGTCAACAAAACTTCAAGGTGTAAACAGACACAGAACAACTTGGTCAGCAGAAATGCATATTCACTGCTGTCCTCTCCTTCCTGCCCCTTGGAGCAACTGGCAGGTGTGGAAGGATAGCACTGAATTTCTGGACATAGCTGAGGATTTTAACCTTTCTCATCAGAGTAGCTGGATTTAGATTAGGCTTACATTTTCAGTTGAAAGTTTAGGGTGAATATTTTTTGTTTGGTACTATGTCAACAAAGGTTAGCTTTTTCCTTTTCTTATTTACTGCATAGAAAGTTTATTTTCCAAAGAAGTTACTGAAAACTACTAGCAAGTTGTGCTTCTCTCTGGGGACCCTCAATACTTACCTTGAATAGCTGTCTGTCACTCCTTCAGTTTGTTCAATCTGACTAGAAAATCCCTTCACAGCTTGTCATTTTTAGTTTCACAGCCTGTGCCTGCCTCAGGTAGCTAGAATAAATTTAAAAAGGAGATTTGCTAAGAACTGAAAAGTTAGTGCACTTAGTTTTGTTTCTAAGTTGAAGGAGCTGGCGTTCAGCAAGCAAAGAGCTATTAGATTCATGTGTTTAAGAAATATAAGACTAAATAGAAAAGCAATTTTGCTTGATGTACCCCACCCTGTGAATTGTGCTTGCTTATGGAAGACAAATACTTCTACTTCCTTGATAGGTGGGTGGAGTTAGGCAAGTGAGAGGAAAGGAATGTAGGATGTGTCTAAGCACACCAGAATGAGGAACTCAATCAATTGGATCTGGAGGTAATTTAGCATTTCAACTTCTCTATCTTACAGCCAAAGGAGCGACCTGGAATTCAGTGTGGTTTGCACAGTGTACTCTGCTAGCAGAAGTGCTGCTCCCAAAATGAGAAAATACTCAGTGTTAACACTTCAAGGAAGATAAAATGATCTTTTAATTGTATAGGAGAAAAAGCTTTCTGGCTGCAATGTGATAAATGTTGGCCATATTGGTTTGACGCCATTATGTATTGTTTTAAAAATCTTTGTGCACAAGTCAGATTGTGCACAGCCAATATACTTCATCTCCTAGTAGAATACACAGCGTGAAACAAACTAAACAACACTGAGTTGTACTACTCAGTCCAATTTTAGACTGAAGTATTATTCTAGGGCAAATACTCCAATTTTTAGATCCCCATTTACTTGCTGCATTTGAGTATTAGCTTTAGTACTCAAGGGGTGCATTTGTAATGCCAGCATTAATTGTTTAATGATTGATCATTTAGTTTGTAGCATGAGTAGGGAAAGAATCTGTCATCTTAACTGCAGCATTTTATGGCTTAGCTGCTCTAGCTGACAGCCTTGCTGCCCCTTTGTGGTAGTAAATATGGTAAAAATGAAGTTGTCATCTCCTCAGTGGCTATAGTTCAGAATTTGACAAATTAATTTGAATCTTTCTGGTTTAAACTAATGCCTCAAAGCCTGTATAACAGGGCTCTGAAGCACATGGGAGTTGGGTATACTTCTTTCACACAGAAAATAAGAGATGAGGAAAAGAATGGTAAACTAGGAGGTCCGGAAATTGGGATTCTCTTTCTACATTAGTTGTCTAGGCAGTGAAAATATATTGAATGAATAAAATATATTAATGATTGACTTTCTGTAAAAGAGGCAATGGCCTACATTTTGGTGCTTATTATTTATTTAATTATTAATTCAGCTATGGAATAAAGCTGAAATATATTTAAATATATGCTGTGGTCTATGTCTGCATTTTTAGATGTAGAATTTGTTCCTCTTCATGGAGTGAATCTCACATCTCTGCAGACAAACTGTCCCAGTTCTCCAGTTATTCTCCTTGCTGTAATTCTCGGCGTAATTGTCCTGAACTGCAGTTTCAAGATGGGTTAGATGGAGTAGCAGTAATGTGCTCTTAAAATGGAAAAGGACAGCTATACATAGTGATAGCAAATGTTATGCGAGTCTGTCTTGATTGCCATTCTTGATTTACTGCCTTACTGCAGTACTGGTACAGTTCTACCCTAGAAGAGACTTGAGGTTCTTATGTTCATTGTAGTGTACTTGGGGTAGTTAGGCCACAAGAGTTTTTGAAAAAGCGCTATTTAAACAGTCAAGAACTCATTAATAGAGGACTCACTCTTTAAACTTTGATTTTTTAAAAAATTTTTGTGTGTGTGTGTCCTGTATATGGAGCATTTATTCTCCATCTTTACCTTGTAATGAACAGTTATGCAACAGAAAGATGTCTTATGTCTTTGGCTTTTGAGTGTGATTGATTATTATGCACTGCTGGTGAGATTTTAATTTTGTTCTGAGAAAGCTAAAATGTTAAACTAGCAAGTTAATTAAAAGTTCATTTGTGATGATTAATTTGGCTACATTTTAGCCTAATTCTAGAATTTCATGTTGAATTTCTAGTTTCAGCCTCAGTGAAATAATGCCGTATATTGAGAGATGCTGTATATCATCAAGATGAAGATGAAAAAAGCAGCGCTAAAAGCAAGTCTTGTAGTAAGATATTAAAACAAAAGCTCATCAGTTGTTTGTTCTACCCTTGTGTTGTACTGTAATTAAATCCAGGTAATTAAATCACTGAAAAAGTGTGCTGCTTTTTTTTCAAGATTTTCTGTGCATCTCTGAGCCCATCCTTTGTCTTCTCTGAGATCCTTCGGAAGTGTCTTATCCTATACCACAACTGCATATGGCTTGGGAAACAAAACACTTCATGACTTTCTCACTTGTCAGGCTAAGTAAGGAGTTATCTGCAGCCTATCTCATGGAAGATGTTAGAGTCCTAATCATTAAGCAGAATGTTTTTGTTGTTGTTGTTACTTGTTTTTATTTCTTTGAGGAAAACAGTCTACCTACTTTTCATAGGTAAAGTTAAAATCTGTCCTTCTGGAGCATAGCAATTTTGTAACTTCCTAGCATCAGCTAGGATTCATATATTGTATATATGTAAGTTGAATGTATTATAATCTGGGAACTCTATGGAAGAATTTTTCTATTTCATTAATCAGGAAATACTAGGAATTTGTTATGGGGGGAAAATTGTAGTGCTATCTAACTGCATGAAAGTAAAATGTAGACTGTGATTTAGCAAGTTGTGTTATTCTTCTGAGTCATTGACCTAGAAAGCAATGGAACTTAAATGGAATGAGATTTTTATATACCACAGGTCAAAGCAGAGGAGGTTATTTTGTTCAGTTTACAAAACTGAATATCAACTTGAAATACAATAAATATTAAATTTGAAAAATTAATACATAATTCCTTGCAAAATGTGGAAACAAAAATCTGTAATTTTTTGAAACTGCCTTAATGCAGTTTCTAAAGAAGATGGACTGTACTGGAGAAGATTGAGTGTACTGATGAACTGCAGGTTTGACTCTATTCTAAAGTCTGCATAAATTTTGTGGAAGCAGCATGGTAGGATGTCTGCAGTTAATCGTGTTTGTTAATGGGGTATAAATGAGAGAGCATGCAAACTGTCATAAGAACATAAATTACTAAGGAGGAAATGTGGGCTGGGATTTCTTTTTCTATCTGAGAAGGTGTTATGATACTGGAGAGTAAGTTTCTTGAATAGAAATATTCAAGGTATTTTGTAAAACATATCGTATTTTAAGAAAGAGGGAAAACTACCACTCAAACCATACATGTATAGAGTTGTGATCTGAATTAAGGATTTGATAATTCTAACAGTCCTCAAAAGCTGAGATCTTTTGAATGTTCATGAGCTATCCCCTCTGCTCCACATTGGACTAGTTGTTATTATGAGGCACAAAAGGGCTGGGACTTTATTTTGGTATGAAGGGAAGTGTGAATTATAAAAGCAAGTGTAATTAGGTCAGTATATGCTGCCCTTTTTGCTGGCATTACTGGTCTAAGCACCTCCTCATATAAGTTGCATCAGCTCTCAAGACTGGTTTGCAGTGACTAAACAAACTCTTGAGCCTGTACAACTAAAGAGGTGGTGGTGCAACTCAGCAATGAGCATCGGGGGAGGGAAAGATTGATAGTTACTCTTTAAGCTGGCACTGCTGCTGAAGTTTGTTGGTTTGCGCTAGAAAGCAGGAAGAACAAATGGTGCTGGTTTCACAGAAGGCACTTTATTATGTAGCTGCTGTGTAAAAGGCATTGGTTTGGGAATTGGAGAACCCACCAAGGATACTGCATAATTAATAGTATATTAAATACCAGCATACTACCATAAATACTAGTTATCATATACATGTGGTTTTTTCCAGGGCTTGCACTTGATTTTGTTTTCTAAAGACAACTTTTAGTAATGATACAAAAGTGATGAAGGGATAGACCTTTAAGATAATTTGAACTAGTGAAAACTAGTATAGAAATAATATTTGAATTTGCTACATGAAATGGACCAGTGCTGTGGGTTGCTGACCAGCTGCTGCATTAAGGACGAGATGACTGAATCCTTTTTGCTAAGTCTTGAAGTCTGCCTTTCTACTTAGACATCAGCTCATTAACATGTTGCTGGTTTTGCCTCTTTACTAGATGCAGGAAGAGGAGAGTATTTTAAACCTGTTTGTAAAGACTTCAAGAGCATCACTTTTTTAAAATTTACATAATGAAATTCAGTAGCATACAGTTAAGTGGACATCAATTTGATAATATTAAATTTAATGTGTATTTTCTATGGCCATTTGTTTAGCTTTTTTTTTTCAGTTTGAATTTTGAGAGTCTGCTGGTGTTTTGTAAGTTTTTTGTGTTGCTGATGCTCTATTGCACTTCCTTTCCTGTGGTTACTCTCTTGTATTTCCCTGTGCTATCGTCTGTGCCTCGTCTGCAGATTCTGCAGAAGTGTTTTTACAAGGGGCAGTGATTAATAAAAAAGTTGGAGGAATGAAAGGCAGATATTATGGGATGAAAGGCAGATATTATGCATAGGAAAGAAAAGGGTGGGGAAAAACAAATAAGCACAAGCATGTTTGTTTCTCCTTGCTTGTGACTCATTTTTTCATAACAGAAGGATTTTTCAAGTGGAGCAGAAGGCTAATTGAAAATAAACAGGAAGTAAAAAAATAATTATCTCTGCACTGAACCATGAGAGGGTTCAGTACTTTCAGATTAGTAAATGAACAATTAATTTGATTGGCTTTTAAACTTAGAACTGTTACAAAAGCTATATTATATAGTATTATATTATTATATAGTAAAATATAGTATTTCATAATATATAGAGTATTATTTAGGGTAGGGTGGGTCTGATTGTTAATGCAGTGAATGCAGCCATAATTTCTTGATCTATCCATAATTTGTGTTTACCCTCTATCTTTATTAACATATGACTATTTGATTATTTTTTTCTTTTTCTTCAATATAAGATCAAAGGCATATCTGTTGGGAAAAAAAATCTTTCATGTGCTGCCTTTCATTCTGTCATTACGTACACCTAGCTGAGCTTTCCTGTGACGGCATTCCCCTTGATTACTGTATTGAGTCCCATCTTCTGGACCCAGTGGCACTTAAGCTCTCAGGTTAGGGGCACTGCTTTGTGCTACTCGGGATAAGCATGTAAGATACACATGCTTGGTGTCATTTTCCAATATGAGATCTGGAGAGCCGTAGTGCTGGTCTCTCACTCTATTTTAAACTCACCTTTTCCCTCGACACTGTTATTTTGAGCTATATATCACTTTTTTTGAGGAGTGTAATAGTAGAGGCAGATAAAAGCATGGAAAAGTTTGCATGGAATCCTGAAAAAAATCATCAGTTGCTTTTATAGGAAAAACATGGGAATACATTCATTTCTCTGAAGGTGACATCTCTCCCCCAGCCTTATGCTTGCTTTGGGACTTGATGAGATTCCTTACGAGTGCAGGAAGGCAGGGATTTCTGCCCATCCTATCAGGTTCCTGTAATAACTATTGTCATCTTGAACTACTGAAAGTGACTCATTTCAGTAGTTACACCTGCCTAGTTAGTAACATTCCAGTCCCCTCTTTCATGCTCTCTGCTGATCAGGTCTCAGCGGTGACTCACTTGTAACCTCTTCTCAGATGCAGCAGTTTTAACTAGAAGTCTTGTGTCATAAACAGTTTCAGATTCAATAAGTTGCTATTAGAATTTAATTAACTCTACAAATGGATATTTACAAAGGTACTTGATGCAGCAATTGTGAGATTAACTTAATGCTGTGAATTAGTATCGCTGAGAAGTAAAAGCATCCTAATTTTTTTTTCCTTAGTTTCACCATGGTCTTACATTATAATTCCCGAATTCTGTCTTCTGCCAACGCTTTTTCTTGTGCCTCAGTGCTAGTCTTCCGTACAGCGTGTTTCTGTCATGGAACACTCGTAGCTTATAAATGTATGAGCAGTTAGAATTTTTGTGTGTTGACCAACATAAATTCTTACCTATGTGTGGCAAAAGGTGTTGTTGCTAACAATGTCTGATCCTTTCCATGCAGGGAGTAGGTTAAGTACAGTTTGTAGCAGTTATTTGCACAGTCTATGTGCTAGAATTCTATCATGTGTTAAACAACTAAAAACCAAATACAAATATTTCTTGATAATATGAAGGTGTGGTATCCTGAGGAGGGTGTTTTGAGTATGATACATTTGTCCTCTTCTACATTGGCAGGTCAAGCTATATTTTATAGCAAATAAAATTTTACTGGAGCTTATGTTTCATCATACTTGTTTTGTTTTTTCCAGATACTTTACTATTCTTTTTGTTTGTTTTTACAGTTCTATCTTCAAGACACTAAAAGTAGTAATGGTACCTTTATTAATAGTCAGAGACTGAGTAGAGGATCTGAGGAAAGCCCACCATGTGAAATTATGTCAGGTGACATCATCCAGTTTGGTGTAGATGTGACAGAGAACACGCGGAAAGGTAAGGGTATGAATTTTTTTTTAAAAAAAGTATATTTATTTAGAACATCTTATTACAATCCGATCTTTAAGAGTAAATGGTATTCTTGTTGTAAGAAAATAGTTGTTGTTGGTTTGGTTTTGGTTTTTGGTTTTTTTTTTTTTTGTTACCTCTTCCCTCCTTTGTGCTGGCAGTGAGTCCTGTGGCCATGTGGTAAACTGCATCAAGAAACTGATCTGCTGAAAACACTGACTCTATCCACCCCCCCTCCTGCCAACTAGATTTTAACTGGGTTGCTTCCACCTTCTTCTGTGGCTGTATGGGTGCTAGTGTGTGTAGTGGAAATGTAGATCCAGAAAAGGAGGCTCAGCTGGGACCACATGTTTAGCTATTGCCTCACTTAAATTGACTTACAGCAATTTTAAAAGTGCAGCATGGGCATGTGTGCATAGTGCTGTGTGTGGTTTTTTGTGAGTTTATTTTATTTTTGTAACTACCTTTCTGTCAAGCCTATGAACCCTAAAGTTTCATCATAATAATAATCATCATAATGTGGCAGAAATATGAAACTGCATTTCTTGGTAAAATACTTGGCATAAGTTTGAAACAGGCTAATTCAATTCTTTGTCAAGATACCTACTTTTTCTTTCTGTGACTGCTACTGATTTTGGTTTCTGCAGGTACTTTAAAATGAGGATAGAAAAACATTGCTAGCTGAAAAATGAGGTGATGGGATTTTTGTTTGGTTTGGTTTTCTTGCTGTCCTCTTCCCAGTATGCATGCTCAACAGTTCTTGTATTATGGTAATAGCTATATATCTGTGTTAATAAAAATGCAGCCTCTGTCTCTTTTCTTTTGCATTCATGTACAGTGTTTCAGGAGTCATTTCTTTCTCTTTCTGAAGACTGGTCTCTATGTGAATCATTAGATTGTAATCAATATTGTCAAGACTGTTTAAAGTTACCTAATGGGTCTGTTACTTTCTGTAAGCATTGAAGCTCTGGCTGTGTTCTGAAGAATCCTAATCCAGTAACACACAGATTTGTCAATAAAATGGCAGAACTGCCATCACTGCTTTTCCACTTTACTACTTCTCTAAACAAGACCTTAATAGAGCTTATCCTTAAAGAGAGTTATATTAGGACAAATGAAATGAAAGAATAATATTAAATTTAAATGCTTATGGTAAAGTCCTTTAAAAAAAAATCCAAACAAACAAACCCCCTCCTCACAAACCAAACCAAAACAAACCCCCTAAAACTCAACAAACCAACCCATAGTACAACAATAGAATTTTTAAAGGGCATGAAGTAAACAAAACAAAAATATGAAACGTGCTCCATCTGCTACTCATAAATTCTGTCTTTAGCCAGGTAGGTTATCGTTCTCAAAGTCTGAAGTTAAAGAGGAAGGTTAATGAATACATCTCTAAAGAAAATACTGTTAAGCAATGGAGGTGGTTAAGTAATTTGTCATGGAGAACTTCTGGAGCTATAGTATTTTGAGTGATTCATGGTACTGAAGGTCCCATTACATTGTTTCGCTTTTTTCAAAAATGATATGAAGATTTAACTCCTGGTTGTCTAGTTGGAATTGTCTGGGAGTTAATTAAAATGTTATTTCACTGAAGTGATCGCAAATATTTATGAATACTAGCAGTATACATGGAGTAAATCAAAGGAATAAATTGCATCTAATGAACCTGGAACTATTAATTTGACGAGATGCTGTCCTTGCTAAAAGAAGATGAATTTCTTCATGTGTGTTTAGACCTAAAACAATTTTTAAGATTTAGTTGGAAGAAAAACTGGAGTTCACTTGTTCTTATCAGCAATTATTTGCAGTTAGTTTATGTGAAAGATTGTGGAAAGTACATCATAGCAAGTTCTTGCCAGGAATTCTTGCCAGTAGTAGTTCTTCCCAATGATTTTATGTTAGTTTTACAAAACACGATCCCAGCGACCTGGCATTTGTGTAATGAGTGATCAGGTTGCACAGCCTTCCTTTTCCTCTTCTCTAGCTTTGAACATAGGAACTGTACTCATGGTACTCATGAATGTGTTGAGCTAGCTAATGAGGAAGAGCATACAAGTTTGCTTTCCTCCTTCTTCATGCTTTCCCAAGCAATGAATGGAGATTGTATCATCATGCTGGGGCATGAAACAGCTGTGTCACAGTTAGTGTTTACCCATTAATGCAATTGGAATGCATATAAACACATTTTTTTCACCAATTCATTTCAGTAATCTTAGATGTTACTGTTAACCTAATCTAGTAATGAAACAGACATGAAAGTAGTTTTTAAATTAGTGCTACCCTTTAGAACCATTTTGCATTCTAGTATTTACATAATGCCTTACTTGCACAAGACATTTCAGCATTTTGCTGTGTGTAATTAAAGTAATGACAGGATAGGCAGAGTTCACTTGCCTATGTAAATTCTGAATTGTGTAGATATTGCTAGAATACATTTATTTTTATTTTATTGTTCTGGCTGTGTTTTAGTAAGACATTTCCTTGCAAATATGATCTTGATTTGGTTCGTTAAAATAGTGGCACGTTCAGTATGTGATTTTTCAGGATATCTTCTATGAGCACCGATTCCTCTGCTTTCTGCTGCTGAGCTGAAGTCATTAACAGGCCCGAGAGAAATGTTCCAACCCTCCCGCTTCCTTATTTGCCCACTTGTTATATTACTAAGGAGCACAGGCCTGCTCATTTCCCTCTCCTTAGTACAGTACTTATCTATTAATCATCTTACCATGCTTTTCTCTGTGTTAGTGTGGTTTATATTCTATTGCTTCCAAAATTTCCTAGTCAGTGCCAGACCATTCCAAGGGTTAACTGGTGGTGACTTCCCCACATGGAAGGGAGCAGCAGGCTTTCAAGAAGGGTCAAATAATACCAGATGATTTAGTTGAAATACAGTTTATGCACTTCTTCTAGTCAAGTTGGACTCTTCAATACATCTTTTCTCTCATGTGGTGTGTGAAAAACCCTGTGCAGAGGAGGAAACCCAGTGCGTGCTGCTTGTCAAATACATAGAGCAGTTTCTTAGTCCTGTTTTGATTGTTGCCACAGCTGCTGTTACCACATGAACAAGTGAAAATAAAAATGAGAGGTTCATTTGCAAATTGTCTCTCTATGAAGCAAAAATTATTTCTGTATTCCCGTTCTTACACTCCTTTGCAGCATAAACCCCTCAGGCTCAGGGCAGCCCTGGTGGTTTTTCAGAGTCGCGTGGCAACGCGTGCGGCAGTTGCGTGTTTCAGAACGATGCGGCAAGTTCGTGACTGAAGCTGCGCGGAGCAAATCGAGCAGGAACAGGGTTTCCGCCCGGCCTGCGGGCAGCCCTGGTCGGGGCTCGGGCCGCGGACACCCGGGGTCCCGGTCCCCGCGGGCGGCTGCCGGCCTGGGGCGCCCTCTGGCGGCGCCGGCCTGGCGCCGCAGCCTCGCTCGCTGCCCGAGCGTCGGTCGGTTGCGGCGGGGCAGGGCCGGCCCCGCAGCGCTGCCTGACCCCCTTGCCCGCTGCCCGGGAGGTGAGTGCCTGGCGTGTCATCGGGGAGTGGGGACAGGAGGGAATACCTTTTCGTTTGAGAAGAATTTTCTCAATCCCGTTTGGCAACCAGAGGTTGCTTTACTGCCTTTTTTTTTTTATTCCCCAAAAGGAATAATACAGGCTTGAATTTAAACAATTACTACTATCCTGCCCAGTCATCACTGTAATAATGTTTTATATGTTGCTTTACCTTGCCTTTAGGCTTTCTCATTATCCTTTCAGTTATAATGAACTGATAGCTAAAGGACAGAGTGCAGGGTTTGTTTTCTTTTTTAAATTATTTTCATTTTATAAACCTATCAAAATGCTTGGTACCTTCTCACAGTCACCGTCTATTTGAGACCCTCTGCTAAATCCCCTTTATCTCTTAAATTTTTTATACAAATAAAGCTCCTGCAGCTTTTAGGAAATTTTTTTCAGTCTGAGTGTTGGTGGAAAAAGTTCAGAATTATATAATCTCACAGCAGACCCACCTGATATATGACCCAAAGGTAAAGCTGTCTGTTGGTCTTTAATTTCAGACACCCTAATACTTTCTTCTTGAAATCACTAATTTCCTTATTATGCCTTAAAGGGAAGCTTTCATTATGAAAGCTGTGTGAGTATTACATGCTACAGCTAATACTGCTAATGTATTTTTTTTGTTTTTGCAAGAACAGATTTGTGAATTCTGGTGACCTAAGTCTAAAGCCAAAAAAGACCCCAATACCCATAGATTAATCTGTTTTGAGAATGAGGACCTGGCTGTTCTTCCCTGGCATGTAAATTCAATACTTTACCAGGTTAGCTTGAATAAACAAGGTGCTGTAGCCAAGAGAATACTTCTCCAAAGCATTACCTTTCAGCACTTGAATAAAGGTTAAGAACAGCTCTGTTTTGTTGGATCATTTCTCCTGTATTTTTAGATTCTATTGAGGTAGCTTCCTCAAAGACATGTCTTGTTTCCCTGGAGTACTGCAGTTGCCCTAAAACACCCATTGCCCTTTTTTTTTCAAAGCCAGATTAACTATTTTTCTGATATTAATAACCATGAAAGTAGAGCAGCTGTTTGTGTTTGTATGTTAGTGGGTGCTTTAGGTATAGTGGTAGATGATAGATGAACATATGCTTATTTTTGACTAGCTTGCAGTAGTATTTTTGGGAAAGTCTGTCTATCCTTCCATGTAACCAGAAAGAATTTTTACTTCCCAAATCGTAGAACCATACAAGAAAACAAAAACAAAACCAGATGTAATTTGACTGCAATGTCATTGAAAATGGTATCAGTAACATTTTTGGGAAACATTGTGAAGAGAGGTTGAACTTGATGTAAGAATCAAATATTTCATTTGCTCCTCTCACTCCTTAGGATCTTTCTTGAGTTCAAAGAATCTTGAGTTTAGTCCTGGAGAATCAAGCTTTCTCCTTCTGAAATGAGAGTCCACTTGTCTAGGGCTGTGCATTAGACATGTACTATAAGCATGCCAAAATAGAGATGTCTTGAATGATGCTGCTTATAGCATTCAAGAGGATGTACTTCTCAGTGGCTCCTATACTCGTCCTCTGCATTCCCTTTTTGATCCTTGAAAATAACAACCACTTAGCAAGTTCCAGATGTTGAAATGAGTGTCTGGTGACACAAATTGGATGTGTTACTTTTTAAGTCCCTGGGTATGCTTAGGAATGTTGTCAGAAAGGTAGCTCATTATTTTGTTTATATTTCTGCACTCCTGTTACCTACGGCAGGTCAGATGCATTCCTTTTTCCTCATTTTATGATCAAAACATACAGTTCACTTTTTTTAACTTGCTACAGTAAAGGCATCTTGCAGGCATTGCTGCATGTGGAAGAATTGGAAGTGTAACTGCTTCACAGCCAGGACTAAGTTCACAGCATAACCTCTTCAAGTTTCTAATGATAAGGTTTCCTGTCTCCAGAGGAGGTCTCGGAAGGCAGAGCCAGGCACTGGTGCTTGAAGGCGTGCATGCCTCTTCTTGTTTTCCTGCCTCAGAGTTTCTTAAGACAGTTCGCTTGGTTACTTCAACATTAACCATTGAACTTATAATTAAATAGTAACGAATCATGATGACTTAGTATGTGTTTCTTTTCAGTTACCCATGGATGTATAGTCTCCACTATCAAACTGTTTCTTCCAGATGGAATGGAAGCTCGATTGCGATCAGAGTAAGAATAAGTACCTATTCATGTGTAGCAAAATTAAACTACTGTATAATGAGGATTTGATGGATATTATATTTCAAATCAGCATAGGAACAGTTTCTTTTCCTGTGATCACGCAAAGAAAATAACTGAGAGCATGGTTCTTTTGCAGGCATTATGAAAAAGAAATCTCATTTGCTTGTTGCTTTTAGAAGTTAAGACAACTATGAAAGAATAAAAAAGTTCTATAAAAGAATAAAAAAGTTCTTATCAAGTTGGGCTTTTCTAACTGATGTGGTTTAGTGTACTGGAATGGATATTACCAACAGAAGAATATAGACAAAAGAAAGCAAATGAGTGTGCTCCTTCCCTCTTTATTTGGGATTATTATTTCTGGTCCTTTAAATGCACATAGACTCTACTAAAGTGAAGTTAATGGTGTTTCTGTATGTGTACATACATGTGTACACATAACACTGTTTATATTCTTCAGATATGTAATACAGTGATGTGTCCTCGTGGTGCAGTTATTTGGTGTCACAATGAAGGAAAGTTTTGCCTGGCACGAGGAAAAAAAAAAATCATAAAATATGTTGGAAACTCAGATGAATATTGAGAGGGTTTTCTGTGTATATGTGCACATTTTGGAAAAAATTTCAAAGACCAGCAGAAACAAAAAATGTAAACATTTTGTTTGCAGTAGCCGAGTGCCAATTACAAATGGCATAATTTTAATTATCTTTCATCCTCAGCAATTACATGTTTTTGATTATTTATTTAAATATTCTTTTATCATTAGTATCCAGAAATATTTGCATGAAGCTTTAGGATGTCTTTGTTTCTGGGAAGATAAGTCAAAATAAATTAGTATGGGAAATTTTCTGTGTAATTGCATGTCCTAATAAGAAATAGTAGAAATGTATGGTGTTAAATTTTTAGTTTTGATGAAAATGTGCAAGTATATCACTTGCTCTAGTGAAAGTGTACAAAGTTCTGTAAGTTACCAAATATTATTTTACTCAGTTTGTTGAATTTGTAAACAAGAGTACTATATCTACAGTCTTCATAGGTATTGTTTTGTGCAGGTAAATTGGTTTAAATCTTAATAAATCGGTTTTAAAAAAACCCAAAAATTATGTAACTACTGAAATAAAAATTAGTAAAGAGAGTTTTTAGAATAGACCTTGGATTTATAATTTGAAAATAGTTGTGAAACTTTTAAAACATTGCTCAGCATAGTATTAACTGATTTTGCACATTTGTATATTAAGTCTTCATTTTTGTCTGAAGAATAAACTTAAAAATACAAAGCATCTTGAGTAAATGTGCAGTACTAGGGATCTTCTAGATTTCTGAACTGCTATTCTGCACTTTGTGTTCACTTTTTAATTTTTTTTTTTAGTGTTATCCATGCTCCATTACCAAGTCCTGTTGACAAGGTAATTCAGTAATTTGCTGTCTTCTGCCTTATTCAGCCACATGCTGTTTTCTGACTTGTTAAAAAGATGAAGAAATGGTGAAGTCCAGTTACATTTAGATATGTTTTTCACTGCCTGTTTTTACCTAGTTTAATATTTTGAGTGACATTTAAGGTAGAGAAGGTAATGCAGTATTGGAGTGTGTATTTTAAGGTAGCTTGACCTCTTGCAGTATGACATCTGAAACATGGCTTAGAAAAAAACCCATTGATGTTAAGATGGTTAAGTTTCCACGTACAGGTTGACTAACACGTCTTGGGTATTGGTTAATTTGATACTTGATCTGTTCTTTGGGACCCAAGAATAGGTCACGATTTTGGTGTTTGCATGAGGTCTGTTGTCCTTATGTCTTGTTTTTTATGGAGGAGAAGCTGCACTGCGCAAGCTGGAAAGTGCTCTGGCGTGTTCCAAAGGAAGATTGAGACCAGACCTCTCTGCTCCTTTTATATAGCCAGAGTTGCTCACTGTAGAGTTATGGCGTCAGTAATGTCTAATGTAATTTTTAAACTCAATCTTGATAATGTGGGGGACTTGTAGAAAAGCTGTTAATAGATACACCTTGAGACGTGATCAGGAATTGATCATCTCTCTAGCCTCTAAAAAGAAGGATTCACTTAAATAGGTTTGAATCAGAGTTTTAAACGTGAAGAACAAAATTTTGAGAAACTAAGGAAACTTATTTGTGAAGTCAGCAGCCCGAGGAGTTCACAGACTTTGCATTAAAGTTGAGGTTTGAAAACAGCATATGTAGCTTGAATCCAGGGCAGGGGCAGAAATTCTGAGGAGGGACTGCAGGTATAACTGTGTGAAAAACAGCTTCAAAATTATGTCAGTGTAGGAGGAGCCTACAGGAATTAGTAAATAAATAAATTTGCCAAAAAAACCCCACAAAGCAGCTCCCCTCTTCCCCCCAAGTCCAGAACAGTTTCAGTTATGATTAAAGATAATATAGGTATTCCTGAAATTTGAAGTAGATACTTATAAAGGGGAATGAAGAAAACGTTGGCTAGTAGGTCAACAGGACACTTGTGATTGAAATGTGTGTGTGATGATGACATTGAATTGGAATACGAGAGACTTTCTTTTCAATTCTGGAAGCCCCCAATTTCTGTTTCTCCTTGAGTTGAATGGCTTTGCCTTTGTGCACCTTGTTTCTTTTTTGTCAGTTTAATCTCAACTGAAACAAAATCCTTAAACTCTTTGGTGTGTTGGTGGTTCAAGAACTTGTAGAGATATTAACACAGTGGGGCCTCAGGCCAGAGTTGCGAAGTTCTATGGTAAAACAAAGAATGAATAGTAGCAGATTGAAATGATTGAAAATGCCATTGTTAACTAATATTAAGTTTACCTTCATGACTAGATTAAAATGATGAATTTTGCATTATTTGAGTTTAATGAAAAATCCAAACCTATTTTGATTCTTATATTCTTTAATTTTTCAGGTCGCTGCTAACACTCCCAGTATGTATTCTCAGGAATTGTTTCAGCTTTCACAGTATCTACAGGTAGGTTTTCTCTTGACAGCATTTCATTTGGCGAAATAATTAATCTGTTCAAAACACCAATCTTATGCTCTGTATGTCTGTCTTTGGCTTGCATTTTGTAAACCATAACATGATAAGCATTTAACTATCTTTTCTGTAGTGAAATAATGTAAAACACTGTAATTGGACATAGTATAGTTCTGCATAAACTTTTGAGGTTTTGCATGAGCAGTATAAACTATGACTTTTAGAATATAAACATGAAAGCTCACTGTTTTATAGAAGGCTCCCTGAATGCTGTATATCTGCTTTTCCTGGCCTTTCTCCTCTCCCACCTCGCTGTCCCCAATTTTCTTTTGGTCACAGTATTTTTGTCATCATCCATAGCTGTGGATATACTGTGTATGTGTATAAAAGTTTTGGAAGAACAAAAGAAAAGCAAAACGAGGTCATGTTGTGTCAAGAACTAGTTTGTTTCTGTGAACATAATTTCTTAGTGTGAATATTTCTGTCCCTGTATTGGAAAGTATAAAGGAGGGGACAGTGCTGGCAGCTCTTCTTCCTCATTGGCATCACCAGCCTTTCTGTGCCTGCTCCAGTGTTCGTTTTAATAGGTGTGTTTTTTCCTAAGATGTCATGTCACAAAAGGGTTAGACTGCAAAATGGGAACACATTAAAGTGTGTCCATATATATAAAAATAAACCTTTTAGAAAGGATCATAAAATCGGCTTTCTGGAAAAGATATGAAAACATTCTTGCTGGTAAGTTACATCTAGGTTTGATTTATGTATAGTTCTACTGATTTATTTTGCCTGTTTTTTATAGTAATGGCAATTTTTATTTGCTTACATCAATGATGAGGCTTTTGAGACAGATACTAACTTTATATATATTTGCTGACATAGCAAGGAAGCAGCTCAGGCAGATGCTCTTTCTTGGGAGGCCAAATACGTACTCGCTCACCAATCTGTTCACTCTCTGTCTCCTGGAATTGTTAACGAAGATGCTCTTCTATCTTACTGTCATAAAACAAAAATCAAACAAAAATAGTAGTTCTTGCTTGGCATTTTTCTTTTGTGACCTGATTTGAAGATGAACAGCTCATTGCAAGGGAGCTGCCAAGCTGCCTTTTGGTGTTTACAGTTTTGTTACTCAAATTATTGACGAAAGTCAAAGTGTTTTTTAAGTCTTGGAAAGAATAACTTGTTACGAGGTGTACTTAGCACGTACAACATACACATGAAAATGAAGGTTTTCAGGAACCTGAGGTTATAGTATAACATTTTCTAATTAAAATATCCAAATAAATGTGTGGATGGATAAAATGGGATGGACTTTATTATAGTTTTGAATATGTGACAATGTTTGCTACTCACACTTCTTTTTTCCTTGTATTTTGGTATCTCTTGTGTTGCTTCTGTTTCTCTGAGTTATTCTAGCTGAACTGACTGGTGCTCTACTCTCTTCATAGGAAGCCTTACATCGGGAACAAATGTTGGAACAGAAGCTGGCAACCCTTCAGCGGCTACTTGCTGTCACACAAGAGGCTTCAGATACTAGTTGGCAGGTATCTGCAGGCATCCTTTTCCTTTATGGACTGGAATATGCAGTGGCATATAAATTTTAGCTATTAATTTACAAACAATGGGGAAAAAAGCAGCAGAAAGAATAAAAAGCTTATGGCAGTTCTCTTAAACTGCAAAAGATGGTTAATAAATGTAGTGATTATGTACCAGTTTGAAATAACTATTAGTAGTAAGTAATCCAACAAAATGAAAGTCTTTAAAGCAGAACTCTACTGGAACTATATAAAGTATATGTTAATACTAAGGTGATACTTCTTTTCTGCTAGGCTTTAATAGATGAAGATAGGCTGCTATCAAGATTAGAGGTTATGGGAAATCAATTACAGGCATGTTCAAAGGTAAGTAGTTCACTTAAAGTTGAATGCTAGGAATGCTGAAAGATAGCTCTTTTGAAGTGTTTTGAAATTAGCTAGTTGTAGGAAAGTAGTTGGAACATAAGCTTTCTGAAATGAGCCTGTGCAATTTTGATAATCTGAATAGCATGAAAATTGTAGATCTGTTCTGTATTTCATAGCATCACTTTAAATCAAGATAAAAGGCTATTTTTCAGCATTTTTTTTAGCCTAAACTGATTTCTTTTGTATATGCATATAAACGTGTACGTAGTGAAATGCAGAAAAGGAATTTCTGTCATTGGTGAGAAGCAACCATTCTGTCCTGTTTCCTGTGGATGTTCCTTTCCAGATAGGGTTTTGAAAAAGGGTATTATCAATGTGCCATCTGATATTCAGAGACAGAGTAACAAGTATGCCCTGCCTTGATTGTTGTTTAGGCCACCTATGCCTGCCTTAAATTTTTATTTTTATTTTATTTTATTTTTAATTTCTCTCAATTACCTACATTATAAGAACTTNGGTTTGTCAAATTGTAAGTCTCCTAGGCTTGATGTTGTCTTAGCAGTGTCCAAAAAAACCAGATATGACCTCATAGGTTTCTGGTTTGTCAAATTGTAAGTCTCCTAGGCTTGATGTTGTCTTAGCAGTGTCCAAAAAAACCCCATAGTTTTCCTAAAATCAAAGCTGATAATTGAATGTGTGCTGCCATACGTACACTTCAAAAAAAAACTGGTTTACACCCAGTCATGTCAAGAATCTTTGATCGCTGATTTGTCCATAACATTTTCTCATCTACCAGAAATTGCTAAACATTTTGGAATAAAATAGGTCTTATCACAATCTAATATATTTAATCAGCAAAATACTAATTTGTATTCTGTCTTTGTATCTGAATTACCTTATACGTACAGAATCAAACAGAAGACAGTATACGAAAAGAGCTTATAGCATTACAAGAAGACAAACACAACTATGAGACAACAGCCAAAGAGTCCCTGAGGCGGGTCCTTCAGGAGAAAATTGAAGTGGTCAGAAAACTCTCTGAAGTGGAGGTATTGAAGTTTCATGCCTAGTCTTCTGGAAATGCTGAAATAGTTGTAACGGCTGCTACTTACATCCCTGTTTTGTTACCTGTAATATGCCAGTATTTGTTGTATTGTGGCACTTGCAGTATATTAAGTAGTAGTGTTTATTTCTCCTATTGGATAATACTTAAGTTGTTAAACTCCTCCTTTTCTGCCAGATTTCAAAGTTCATGAAGCTGTCTTACCGTAGTTAGTATGTGTGGGAAGTAAATGAGGGGAAAATGACATACATGCATTAGAAAAAATGCTCTTAGACCTTGTTTAAACTGTAAAATTTATGGAAATGTAAGCTTAACCCCTCATACAAATTACACTTAAAAATGAGTTTTTAAGATTACAAAGTGTTCGACGCTTTCGCCAAATAAGATTTCTGCCCCTGTAATATCTCTCATTACTATCTTTTCCTTTATTTTCTTTTTCCATTATCATCATTTGCTGTGTTCCCTTAGGTCAAGAAATATCATAAGACTTAATTTTAAGTGCCCAAAGTGTCTACTCTCTTCATGCTTTTTAGAGAATGCAATGCATATAATGCTGTAATAAATAACCTTATGAGATTTCAGTTAAATACCTCTTTTTATATTGTAATAGTTCTTGACAGGTTTGTTAATATTTGGAGTTTTATATTTACTTCTAGCTTTCTTCTCTTTTCCAATCCTATACTTAGAGGAGAATCTTCTGCCTTATTTATTATACTTTTTCCTCTTTATTTTGACTCTTGGAGGAGAAATATTAATTTAACTTTAGTAAGAGTTTTGCTTGAGTGCTTCCTGCCACGTACTTTTCTTTCCACACAGAAGAATTGCTGGCTTGTGGTTGAAAGTTGTTCTTTAACAATTATTATATAATGTAGTTTTGAATGCACTTTTGTTTAAAGGTGTTTTGGTCTGTTTTGGTGGTGAAGAACTAAGTCAGAGCTTGTTACAAAAAAAAAAAATTGTATGAATGAAGAAACAAATCTTGAGCTATGAGGAGGAAACTCTATACACCATTTAGTTGTGCTGCTATCACCAGCTGATGCAAACTTCTGGAGCATTCCTTGCCTCCTGAAGACCCAGCTGCCTTTTGAGTAAGGGGATATTAGTTTAGATGCCTTTCCACATTATGGAGTTCAGAAAGAGATTTAGAACGCTTCCTGGGAGCCATTTGGCTTATATAATGTGTTAAATCTTCTTTTGCTCAGTGAAAAGTGTGATGAAATCTATTGATTACATTGAATCTCAAAATACTATAAAACTTCCACAGTTTATCACAAACCAGAAGAGAATGGGGGAGATGGATCACATGTTTCAGTTTTTTATTCCTATCAATCACAATTAATTGTATAACCTACTGTGGGTTTTTTGATTCGGGGTTTTTTTACACATGCATGAAGCTAATATATTTTCACATAATCTGTTCTTTGAGTAGAACATTACAAAGGTTTGTATAGGTAGTGTTTTTGCCGGGACTTCATGTTTGTTTAGCCTTAATGATTAGGAACAAAGCAGATAAATATGATTAGTTACATATACTGTTTGGAAAAAATAGATCAACTTCAGTGTTTGGTAGATTATTAGTCTCTACTTTTTTTTATTTATTGCATAATAATTCTATCTTACAGCGGAGTTTAAGTAACACAGAAGATGAATGTACTCACCTGAAAGAAATGAATGAGCGGACTCAGGAAGAATTAAGAGAATTAGCTAATAAGTACAATGGAGCTGTAAATGAAATTAAAGATCTTTCTGACAAGCTAAAGGTAATGACAGAACTTCATCTGACATGATGATACTATAATGCATGGAACAAATAAATACAATTTAATTGCTAATGCAGCAATCAAATAAAAGTTAAGAAACTTTTTAAACAGGTAAATGAAAGAAAGATGCACATCATCTTTTACATATTCTTTTGATTTACATTTAATGTCTCTGAAAGTGTCATCAGTTAAGTAAACTGCTAAAAAGGTTCCCTTTTCATTCACTTTGAAAGTTACCATATTTTTGGAGCTGCAATATATTTTAATAGAAAATTACAGATGGTATAAAACTTTATATAGACAAATAATTTTCAACCTAAACATCTTACAATTAATGGGAATTAAAACTAGAATTGGAAATAAATTTTCATTTCATGGTGCCTCTTTGTGCAGTTACAAACATAATCAGCCTACCACATAGTAATAACATTGCTCAGCTTTCAGGGGGAAGGAGTGTGCAATCAGGTTTGTTATTAAAGGAAACGTCTAAGTGTATTAATATTTAAACGTCCATTATGCTGGAGAGCAAAATAATCACAGTGTGATAAAGCCTGTTCCCAAGCAGTCTCCAATCCAAATAAGTAGAAGATGTGGAGGAGGAAGGTAGTAGTGTTCTCTTTGTAGACCTGATACAGTTGTGGCATTTGTCTTGGATAAATATTGGAATTTGAACTTAGGTTCTTCAAGTCCTAGTTCAGCACCTCAAACAGAAGATTTTTCTTTCCAAATTAAAATGTTAAATTGCTGGTCTTAAGGCAGTTGGTTTCCCAATTATGAGTTAATCACCGATGATGATGAGTATACACAGAAGGATCAACATTGAAACTTATTACCTAGTTTTGAGGGAGCAGAGTCTTTGAAACTTATTATCATGAAATCCAGCAAAGAAGATGATGTGGCTTTCAATCAAGTTGGTTTGTGCAATGTACATTCAGTTCAGAAGGGCTCTTGGGTTTTGATTGATTTGAGATGCTTAGAGACTCTGGGTGTTTCTTAATTCTTGGGCCCTGATACTGTTCCTGTAAGATTTAGGTTCCTCAGACAAAAAGTTAGTTAAGGTATTTTGAGATTCTTTCTCTCTGTTATTGTGCTTGAAGTGAAATATATAGAAAAATAACAGTAGAAAAATTTTGCATTGTTTCCATTTTCTTTATCTGACTAGCAAAGAAAGTTACTTATGTACATTTAGTTATACAAAAATCAAGGAAATCTATTCCTTTACATGTTAATTTTGATTGGGGATTTTTTTAATCTTTTTTGAGCAGGTAGCAGAAGGAAGACAAGAAGAAATCCAACAGAAAGGACTGGCTGAGAAAAAAGAATTGCAGCATAAAATAGATGAAATGGAAGAGAGAGAGCAAGAGCTTCAAGCAAAAATAGAAGCTTTGCAGGCTGATAATGACTTCACCAATGAACGGCTAACTGCTTTACAAGGTTAGTTACTAGTGGGTAAGAAACTTTGATTATTTGCTTTTCTTTTAATCTGTGAAATACCTTTTTCTTGGACTTCTGTTTACAGTACGGTTAGAACATCTTCAAGAGAAAACTCTTAAAGAACACAACAGCTTAGGTAGGTGCGATCAGTTTCTTGTTTCAACCTGGTTTCCAGATTTTCTGTTCAATTAGTTTTATTATAATAATCTTGTAGTCTAGGGGTCTGGCAAAAGAATAATGTTTTACAGTTATCCCAGTAGTGCATTCTTCTTGGTCATCACTTGTTAACTTGGAAAGATATGTGGCCACAACAGAATGCCAGTAGAGGGCACTGCTGTTGTGAGTGTGCAGACTTCTGGGTCATTGCTCAATTTAGAGCTCTGTCTGCGCCCCCTCAGCTCCAAGTTTTTGAAGATTTTTACATACATATATATATGAAAGGATTTTTTACACATAGAGGGAGAGAGATACGTAATAGGCAGTAGTTCTTTGGATGATGGTAACCTCGTATACGTTTGAACAAACAGGAACATGATCTCTAGTGTAGGAAAACATATTAAATTTTGCCTGTTTTGTTTAGATTAGATACTTATAAGGAGAAGGTAGTATGAAAAGCCAGATGCATTTCACAGTGCTGTATTTATAAAGAAACAAAACCCAAAACATTTTGCTTGGTTGCAGAAATAATACCCTTTCTTAATCCTAGGCATACAAGTTGACGACTTCATACCTAAAATTAATGGGAACACAGAGAAAGGTAGTGTATCTTAAGGCTACCTTTTGTCTTATGGTTGATGTTTGAAGTTGAACAAATTCAAAATGTTCTCTAAAGTTTTACTTTGAATAATATTCTCTTAAAAAATGAAATTGAATTTTTCCACTCCTCTGACCAGCATTTTTTTGCTTAGACTTTCAGTCTAGGTTTTTTTAGAAAGTTCTGTAGAACGTAATGAGCCAACTTGGAAGTCGTCTTTTTTTTTTTTGCTTGTTTTTGAGATGGGCTCTCACTGTAATCAGTAGGAGTCTACTGAATGATGTCAGGCTTGTGACACAAGCAAGTGGAAAACTCATTGACTTTTTTTCCTCTTAATTTTTGCAACACAGACATATACCATTATACCATTTTTCTAGTAAATTGGGTATGGTAAGTAAAGTCAGCAAAACATTTTTTTTCCCTAACTACAACATATGAAAAATGTGAGCATATGAAAGACATAAATAATGAAAATTAACTGTTTAAAACTCAGGAGTGTATTTATGTAAAAGAAGAATGAATAAAGATTGAACTAACTGATGGGTTTTTTAAAGACTAATTAGTTAAAGCTAAGTATTTTAACTTACATGTCTTAACATACACTTGAAGTTGTTTGAATAAAATTGTCTAATAAGAATATGCCCAATATCACATATAGCAAAGATTATTCCAATTATGATTCTAAATTCACTGAATTGTTCCACTGGCTAAGATATATTTGTCCTCTTACGTTAACTTTAAATTTTTCCTTGACGTAGTGTTCTTCAGCATTTGCTATGTCTTGCTGGATAGCGAAAGCTCTGAGGAATGGTGGTAGTACTAGTTGGAAGGATGGGCCACTTATTTAGAGAACTCGTGGTTTTAACTGATATTCAAATGCAAGGATTACTGTATACATTTGTGAAACAAAATTTTAAAACTCTCTATGCTCTAATTCTTAGCTTTTTACCTTTTTTTTTTGGTAGTATAAATCAAGAGCTGCGTAACTAGGGAGACTAATAGCAAAATAAGAGGCATAACCACATGTCTATTTCTTATTTGGAGCAGGAGGAGAGATCTGTTAAACACTGACAGGAACTGTACAAAAACCTCCCCTTAATCTAAGTACTAGTTATCCCTTAATGTCTTAGCACTTAGCTATGATGCACGCCGAGATTAGCAAGCAGGAGATTTAAAGTCTGTTCCCAGTTCTTTGGACTGCCATACTTTGTTTTTAGATAGATTGATCCATCTTGCTGATGCATAGTTTTAGGTTGGTAATACTCTTAATGCTTGATAGAATGGTTAAGAAATAAATTGGCTTTTTTTTTTTTAATCTTCCACCCCAGAAAATAGTTAACTTCTTTACAAAGCAAAACTAACGTACTGTATAGGGATTGTGATTCTTCATTCTAATCATGTGAACCATTAAAAGGCTTTGAAAGTTAGATTGTTGGAGGTTATTAGAAAAACATGCAATACTGTGAATAAAAGTAGCCTAGAGCTAAATTGAAACATTTAGTAAAAGCTTTCAAGCTTCAAATGCAAATACATATTGTTTTATAGAGAAATAATTGATAACATCACACTAAACATNACAGCACTAGGATGAAATTTAACTCTATCCCAGCTGAAACCAGGACACAAACACTTTTTTGTTTGTTTTAAAATTTTTGTTAGGAACATCCTGTTAGGTTTTTTTTATATACTGCTACCTCTCATCAGTCTGACTTTAAAAATTGTCTGAAATATTATTTCAAAATTGAATTCACTATTATGCAGTTATAACAAATATCGTTATCACTATTTACTTTTTTGGCAGAGCTGAAGAAGCAATCCATTTTTGACTTATTTTGGGTTGCATGAGAGTGAAAATGTCATCTGGATGGTTGCATGAAAATATAGATTCCTCCATCCTATGAGTAACAGCAGAACTTGTGCTTAAACCTCGGAGTTTTAGGAAGCTATCTGCCAATTTCTTTTTCTTTATGAATATAGACAACATACTCAAGTTGTCTTTCTGTGTGTTTATACAGTCTATCACCTTTTTTTGTCATGCATCTACCATGCTATTTTATTATTCTATATTTTAGTGTAGTTTTCCATTATTCTGTCTGTTGTACCACATTCTTCTGCATCTCTGCTACCTGGTCCATCCACATTTCTCTGGCATTTTACACCTTGCTGGCCTGTGTTCTCTTCATGACAGTCTGTGCCTTTCTGTATCTTCCTGTCCTTTATTTAGCCCTCGTATAATGGCAGATGGGCAGTAATTTTCTCTGCCAGATTTTGGATTTTGTTCTCTTGAAAGCAGCAGGAGGCAGTTACTGGTTTTTTTGCTAAGTAGTCTTGCAGTATTTTAGAAGAGCTATGAATTTAGGATTTATAATGTAGATGAAGCAACTTTGGCAGTGAAAGAGGTTGTAGATATTTTGCATAAGGAAAAGACTTCACATTTGAAGGCAGAAGTCAGAAATTAATTTTTTTTTTTTGTGCTAAATAGCCTGTAAGGGAATAAAAAAAAGTTTTCTCCACTTGTATACAAAGAGGTATACATACCTTCCCCTCCTTCCCCCGTCAGAGGAAAATGGTAAAATCAGTATGCTTTTTAAGACTCCTTTTGTCTCTCTGTCTCTTAAAACTTCAGGTCAAGTCCTCAAGGTATATTTATAGGCATACTACCTAGCTGTTGCAAGAATAAGGATTTTACATTACTTTTTTCTGTGGATGTCCATTAAAAGATGGACAACATTTAAAAGAGCTGTACTCTGGGTAGAGGAACTAAGAACTCATGTTGTAGTTTCTCTAGAGGCTTTTCATAACAAAGCATATGAAGATGATGATGGTTAGGCATTCATTTTCTCTCATTGCACATATGGAAATTCTGGTGCAGAATTGAGTACCTTGTTTATACATCAAGCCACTGATAAAGGTTTTGTAGAACTGAGTTATTTCAGTAAGTGGTATGTTCCTCAGTGAGTTGCACCACATCTGGCTTTCATATTTAAGTTTTGTGAGCCATATATTATATAAAGAAAGATACGAGAAATTTGTATACAGTCACTTAGAGCTTCATGTAAAAAGACTAAAAATAAAAAAGTTTAAATATGGAAAACAAATGTTATAGCCATGGTGCTGTCTTTTAAAAGCCTTGTGGGTTAGAAAAAAGTTTACTTTTTGGAGTAACTTTGAACTATAGCAAAGCTTAGTATTACATATTGGATCTTAACACCTAAGCTTCTGATATCAGAAGCTAATGATTGAACAATTTTGTTCGAATGTAACGCATTTTGCTGGTTTGTGTACTAAAAAGCAGCTTTTTCAGATTGCTAGATTCTTGAGGTCAAAGGATTTTTGAGGTTATTTAGAAAGGAAGTGTTAGCACCTTTTTATGTGAAGAGATGCAAGATTCTGATAAGAGCTGGGAGCTGAACAAGGTCACATAGAAAGACTTGGATAAACCTGGGAATTGAGCCCAGTTCAGGATCTCTACTGTAGAACTGTCCTTTCCAAAATTGTTGTTTCTGTGCAGTGAAACTTTGTTTAAAAAGTAAAGGGAGATATTCAGCAATACTTTTAAATGTTTTTCATTTCAAGAGGGTATTAGATATGAAGAATAAACATGAAGACTAAAACACTTATTAAATGCCCTTTTAAAGCTAATAAAAAGTGCTGAAGAATACAGGTTAAATACATGTTTCTTATTTCTTCAATGCTTGGATTTGGTATTTCCAATTATCCATGTCTGATTATGAATTAACAAATGGGAGGAACTAGAGGCATCAGTGCTATGGAGTTGCATGTTTCAGTAGTGTATCATCTTATGTATTCTAAATTTATTGTGATTTAAATATAACTTCTGTGCATTAATCTTTTTGCCAAAAATATGAAGTTGTCAATGGAAATTTAGTGTAAGTAATTTTTCACCACCTAACCTGAAAGAGCAATACAGCAAATGCCAAATGCACCATGTTTGGACTTCTAATAATTGGTTCTTATTAAATTTTGTTAAATGAAGTGGTGTTTTTTTTTAAATAGCTTCTATTGAGGTAAGGGGCTCTTTATTATGCTTAAGAACTGCTATTAGATTTTAGTATTTAAAAGTACTCTTTGAAAATGCAGTTAAATTACTACTTTCTTCTGATCAGTTCAAGAGAGTAATCTATTTTCTAATATTACTCAGACATCATTTCAATTACATCTTTTCTGTTTGCATATTAACACAGATTTTAAAAGTTCACTGTAATACACAATTACAAAGATTGTTAATATACCTTTCAAATTTTTTGTTGCATCAATTTGAAAATGATAAGAAGATGTAAACTTAAGTGTTTCTTTCTTTACTAGAGCACTTTCTTTCAAAGAGTGGAGGGGACTGCACTTTTATTCATCAGTTCATAGAATGTCAGAGTGAGTACAAAAGTGTTCATCACATTTGCTTTGAAAACAACAGAAAACCCAGAAAAGGTGGATGAAAACCAGAATTTGTCACTACTAATTAAT
The DNA here is from genome assembly GCA_013400755.1 of Pelecanoides urinatrix. Classification (NCBI taxonomy): domain Eukaryota; kingdom Metazoa; phylum Chordata; class Aves; order Procellariiformes; family Procellariidae; genus Pelecanoides; species Pelecanoides urinatrix. The sequence continues at coordinate 38,082 of VZTQ01013539.1, read as the reverse complement.
ATTTCTGTAGTAGCAGAAATTTTCTAAGCATAGAATTGTGGCATTGTGATACTAAGCAGATGCCTGCAGTAGTAAGAGAATATCTTTGCTCTTGCAAAGCGATGATCACATTGTCTCTTCTTAGTTAATCCTTCAGTTGTCCTCCAACCAATAAAAGGGTGGTAATGTTGCCACGTGATGTTTAAAACTGAGTGTTATTTTTCATCTGTTACGAATTAAGAAGTTGAAAGTCTGACACTGTCAGTTTAAGCGAACATCATAAGCAGCAGTAAGACAGAGATAAGGTAATGATGCCTTTTCTTCATTTCACATTTATCTGATGGTTAAAGGTCTCACACATTCTTCAAATTAGTTGTTACAAAGAACAAAAAGGAAAACAATACCTTAATTTTTATGTGGAAATCTAAGAGATTCTTTTAAGAAAAATAGAACATAAATATGCAATACCAATCTTTAGAAAGATGTGTTATTGTGGAATCAGAAACATGTTTTTCAAAGAAAATGGCTTTTGAAAATGCGTAATAAAACAGTGCAGTCTGCATATCTGTAATTAAAGGAAAACTTAAGATGTTAATACTTTTTGTCCACTGAGAGGAAAATACCATTAGGATGAAGAGAGAAAAGTGCTATTAAACTTCAAAGAAAACTCATTTGTAGCATAAAGAATTATTTTTTGACTTAGGAGGTTACAGAAATTATGTATCTAAAGTTGAGCAGACAGAATTATTTATAAGCAGAAATAAGACAGTATCTTTTTTTGACATTATGCCCATTGGACTCTTCTGTTTTAAATTTCAATAAGGAAGTGTAACAGACTTGTTTGACTTAACTCCTTGTGATATGGATTGCAGTACTATAAGCTGAATGACAGGATACTGCTAATGTTTGTCTACAAAAATTTAAACTTTATTTGAAAAATGCTTGTGTTTAAAAGGGAATGATTGGTAGCTGTCTTCTGTCAGGCTGAAGTTTAAAATAATTTTAAATTTTGCAAAGATCTTGTATGAATCCTTTTTATTCAGTACATAAAAATTAACTGAAGTTAAATGTTTGAGTAAAGATATTTTTTGTCTAGAATGAAAACGAAGAGCACACTGAGTGATGTTCAAATACAAATTGGTTGCCTGTTTTCACTGTTTGGATGTTAGCTTAACCTATTTTAGCAAAACTTGTATTAGTGTCACCTCTGAAAACTAAGTGTGACCAGTCTTGTCACTATTGAGAAGCAAAAATGACCATCAGGATCTAGTAAAAGTTTCTAAAATGCAATAGAAGTAGTAATAAGAGAGTAAAATAAATATCAATTTACTTATGCCTCCCCTTTCTTGAGAGATTGAAAGCTGGATTAAAGACACTGTAAGGCCATGATTGCCTCATTTTTAGAAGAATGAATACGAGTTCAAAGGGTTCAGTATTCTGCTTTTTTTTGTGGCAGTAGAAGTTTTTACTATCTAATCAAGAACAAAAAAGATTCCAAGTCAGCAGTTCATGTATTTATTTCTGGACTGAAAGCTTGCCTTTCTCAAACTCAATATGTTTAGTCAGGCCCCACGAAATCATGAGGTTAAAAACTGCAAACTGCAGGATCTGTTATTTTTATTTTGCATGTAAGTGCTACCCTTCAGTCCTACTCCTGCTCATTGCTCTCTGCAGCAGTGAGGGTTGGGAACCAGTGGGGAGAAAAAATATAGTTTCAGAGATTGCCAGGAACTGGAGTTTTAAGACATGCAGCAAATACTTAAGTGTAGAACAATATCATAAAGACTGGCAATATTGAGAAAGAATATATAGTTCATCATATGGTACTATGCTTTTTGCCCCAGAGCTTTAGGTATCGGGAAATGAGCAGGTTTATTGTTTAAAAAAATAATAATATGATAAAAATCCCAGAAATAGGAGTCACTCATTTGAAGTTGTTATGTAGCGTTTGCTGTTTTGTAATAGAAGCAGAATTAAAACAATAGGATCTGCAAACCATAAGAGAAATCTAAAAAGAAAGGAGACTTGAGACAGCTTTGCCGTTTGTCTAGAAGACAAGGTTCTGACTTGTGCTGTTATAGCGGGGAAAGTGCATGTCTCTGTAGTTCTGGGTAAGAAGCACTTAAATTGGGAAAGCACAAGCAGAGAAATGAGGAAAACCAGCTTGAGTCAAGGAAGTGGAGTATGTAAGATAGCATAAGAAGGAAATTTAGATGATTAAGCAATCTAATATTCTATACAAACAGTTGCTACAGAGGTATAAGGCAACTGAAAGTGCTTATCAGGTAAGAGCAATCAAGACCTCTCAAGGTACTAAAGCTAGAATTTTTTTTGGTGGGGGAGAAGCAACAGAACACTAAAATCATTCAAGCTGCGTTGCTTAACTTGGGTAGCATTGTTTGTAAAATCCAGCTTTTGTGGGTTTTTTAAGATATTTTTTATTTATTTTTATTTTTTAAGCAGCATACAGCTCACAATATCATCCAGTAACCTGTCCTGATCTACAACATCTGTAGAATGTTATGAAATCTTGCTCTGAATGATCTGGGAAGTCTGTTACTTTCTGATCATTACATCCAGTTCACTTGTTGCTCATTTCATAAATTTTTTTTAGTAACCACTGGTGAAAACCAGTGACATCGACAGCAAAAGTCATGGTGCTTCTTTTTGGTTAGTACACTATATGAGTTATTACCAAAAATGGTGATGATGTATAGACGAAAGAGAGATTTGGTGCCCTGCTAGCTTCCTATCTTTTGCTCTAATCTAACTCTTGTTTATTTCGTGTCCTTTTTTTTTTTCCTCATTTTGTGATTTTTGCATTTATGATTTTAAATGCAAGTAATTTTTTTGCCTTTTTACTAAGTTTTTGGCTTTTTTTTACATTTACCTATCTAAAATGGATGGATTGAATGCCTATTTTCAACTTTTCCATGAATTTATGACCTGCCGGTGGCAAGTAAAGTTAAAGCTGCTTTGTATCACTTTTCTCAGATGTTTTGAAATTTGTGTGTTGCAGGCCAGGTTTCCTTTCATTGGTCTTCAAAACTGGCATCCTTCAAAGACTAATTTGATACAAAAGCATAAATGTATTGGGGGCATGTTACTTAAGTAATCACTGTAATGTTAACAGATCTTAACTATTATATTACACATAGTGATAGGCAACCTAAATCTAAAAGGGAGTTCTTAAATTGAAAAGATAGGAAATGCCTAAAAACCTAGAGAAAAGCTGCCTTTGAACTTCATTCATCAGCAAAAAGAAACATAGACTATCTTAAAGATGAACTGAAAGCTTAACTTCAAAGCCAACTGTTGCAGTAAAATTTATTATTTATGATATGTATCAGTAACTCTTTGCTTTCTATTAAATAGTGACTGGGTAGCATGAAAGATAAAACTTATTTGTGTCAGAAATTAAAGCTAGGATCCTCACCCTAATTTATATTTTGGTAGCCAAAAATGCATATCTTGATTCAGGGAAAGTGTGGATTGATTAAAAAAACAAAACAAAACAAACCCCACAAAACAATAACAAGAAAAACCAACCAAGTTTATGAAGTTTTCAGAAATAGTAATATGAAATGATGCAGAGAACTGAAAAAGGGAAGTTTTAAAGATATAGATCTGTCTGCTTTTACTTTCTAATTGTCTGGATTCTGCCAGTTTTAGTGACTAGGGTGGTAACAGAGTGCAGAATAAGATCCTATGTAGTTCAATGATATCAACATCCAATTTTCTGTTTATTTTCTAAATATACAGAGGCATGCTGAAATAAACTATTTTTTGTTGGCTTTGAAATATATTAATGCTAGCTTTCTTCAAATACAGAGGATGCTTAGTTGTTTTGTAAGTTAGGAGAGACATCAGCCATCAAGGGAAAAATACTGGCTGTACCAGCTTTGGGTCACACTGGGCAAGGGGACTTGCATGTTACTGCTGAAGTTCTTTGCTGAAGAAATAGCGTCAAGAAGAAAACTTTTGTACAAATGTGGAAATTCATAATGGACATTAGAAAAGCCACCATGGAAAAGAAAAAAAAATTTGAAGTCTGTAGATTCCTTTAGTCATAGGAATTGAGAATTCTTAAAAGTGTAAAGAGCTGCTGCAAAGGTTTCAGTTTGGAAAAACATCTGCGTCAAGACTAGTTTCTTTGTTTTGTACTATAATTATTCTGGTTTTAAGTTACTGAATTGTGAAAACACCAAAATCCATCAATGCATAATGTTAAGTTTTCTTCTGTAAACTGATTATACAAGCCTATTTTAAGCTAACAGTCCAGCACAGATGAGGTGTTATCCCTTCAGATGAAGCAGCTGATAGCTACTTTGAGTGTTTGGGTTTTGCATTCAGCTGTATTTTTCAGACATATGGGCAGAATTCCTCAGCTGCTTTCTTGCTGCCTTCCTCCCCACCCCTCCTCCAGCCTCAGTTGAGTCCTGTAATAATCACATATGAAGAATTCATTTAGATTTTTTTTTTTTTTTTAAATGGAAGAGCGCTCATCATATCACTCAGTAACTCTTCACTTGTGGCAGCAGTAACTTGATGCCCTCTGCAGTGCCTTCCTCGGTGTAGGGACAGCGGCTCTCTCCAGCTCTGACAAACTCAAGACTGTTCTGAACTTGGATGATGAGTGATCTCCTACAGTTGCTTGAGACCTGAAGCCAATCCTGAAAATCCAGTGTGCTCTTCTTTGTATTTCTGAAGCAGTGTTTCAGGACTTTCTGAAGCAGGAATGTAGGACAATATTTGTAGATAAAAGTAGATGGAATATCTCTTTTAGACTAGTTTGTCTAGGTGTGGGGGAGGGGAGGGGACAGGACAAGATTTTGGCCATGCAAACCCTTCTTCAGACCTCAGGGTTTTTTCTGTCTGAAAGCTTGTCTACCATCTAGCATTGAAAAAGATATCTCCGTGCAAATGTCCTGTCTCCGTCCTTAGATTGTCATGGTTATAGCAACATGCCATTGGAGGAGTACAGAGACCTTTTAAACTTCAGAGCTACTTGAAGCTGGAAATGCTGACTGAAGTTTGCTATTTTTATTTTAATTAAAAATAAAGAATTTACTGTTATCTAGCTTCCTTAATCTGCACTCTCCTGTTTGTCCAGTCTTCTCTGCATCTCAGTTCCCTGTTAGCAGCACATGGGGTAAGCAGCAAACGGGGTTCCCTGCCTGATGGTCAGGGATCGGGCAGGGACAGCACAGAACGGAGGCAGAGGCAGCTTCAACCCTGGTGTTTCAGTTGGTGTTAACAGCTTTCAACATTGTCTAAATTGCAAGAGTTACTACATAGAAATTGATTATGTGATCTGTACGATACGTGACCCTCAATAATCTTGCATGTTGGCATCACTAGCTGGTTGTTAAGGAATTTGAAATAATGAAATCTCTGAAAAATAAATTAATTAATTACTTGTTCAGTAATTCTTTTATTAATTCTTTGATTAATCCAAACCTGTTCTTCCTTGGTCTTACTGTTTGCCTTCACGTTCTAGCTGGAGTTAGGATGAAGTTAGCAATCTAGTCTCAAGTTCCATGTTTTAGATTTTTATACACCTGACATACATGAATAGACTCTCTGAAAGTTTTAAGCCAAGAAAGGCTATTTCTGTGTACCTTTCATAGGTACTGTTAAAGCAGTTGTGATGTGGAGGTGGCTTCTCAATTGCTGTTTTACTGTGGCGTATTTCTAGATTTCTGCTGTGTCTGGTGGATACATATTTCAGGCAACCGGCTCTTAGAATTCCTTTTTTGATAACTATAGCTTGAAATTAATTATTTATTGCCTCCAGTTAGATTTAATAAAAAAAAGTTCATAAAAATTGATTTTTGTAACTTCTCATTAGTGAATTGAAGCATTAATAATGTAAGCTAATAAACTGTAGAAGAAATAACTATGCACTTTATCACAAAGTTCCAGTAGGCTTGTGTGCTGTGTTTCATTATTCCATGCCAGAATAAAGTTTTTGTTCAAGCCTGAGTAGGAAGTAATATTATCAGCTTTTAATTTGGTCATGGAATGTAGTCTACGTAGATGTGTGCAGGGAAAAGCTTGCTTAATTTGAGCTTGGAAAGTAACACTTATTTTGTTTGGCAGACAAGATCATAGATGAAGGACATCTAACCAAAGTGGAAGAAACAAAGCTTTTGAAAGGTTAGACTTCTGGATTATTTAACTGTTTTTGAAGCATGTCTTTTATGTCACTTCAGTGCATGCTCTGTCTTAAACTAGCAGTTTGAGTTTTGTTGAATACTCACTTAAGACAAAAAAATCAAGGAAGGGGAGTATATTGCTTACTGAACTCTGCTCCAAATACTAGAGTAGGATAAAAAGATTTAAAGGAAACAATTTTTGAAGATTGAGAACATGAAATGCTAGTCTCAGTTTTGACTGAGTTCTTACCTGAATGTGCATTTAAAAAAATACAACAATTTTTATAAATTGATTTAAATCTTTAGTGCCTGCATAAATTTCAAACAGGTTTTTGTTTTTATTGTAGGACTAAATAGAAATAATGTTTGGTCTTGTATTAAGTTTTAAATAAAAGTGTATTTTCATTTGAATTTTTTCTAACTTACACCCTCCTAACTTTAAAATAACGATTAACCTCCTAAATGCTCCTTTTCCAAGCAAAATATAAATGTGCATCTCTAACTCTTTTCTCTTCTCTATAAAACAAGTGAAATACAAGGGTCTAATTAGAAAAGATTTATGTTGTTAAGGAACACTCACCCTTATCTTGCAGTGCTAAAATCAGGAATGCTAGAAAGTGTGTAGATCAATATTTCCTGTGTGTCTAATAATGTAAGATTGTTTGGACTTGTAGGCTGACTCCACTTTTGTAGCCTTTTATTAATGTCTAGACATACTAACTCATTTCTTTACCTTCTGTCCTTCTGCAAAGTGTTATTGTATTGACTAAATGTTAGCTTGTTAAAAGTTCTGGTATTTTAAAGACTTTTCAGTTTATCTTCTTTTACCTTAATGCATGATATTGCACCTTTAATTTGTTTCTGTATGTGAGTAAGCTATAGACAACATGCCATATTTGGCAAAAGAATGCATACAATAACTGTAACGTAACACTTGCATGCCAGTTATCTTGCAAAGCGGTGAGCTATTTTTAGTGTTTGTTAATATATTCTAACTCATCAAGTAAGTATGATGTCAACACATTTTAATATACTTCATCATTTTGGCTATATTTATTCAGCTCAGTTTTATTATGGGAAATAGGGACAACTGCTTTGAAATAATATAGCACAGGAAAGAGTTTTGTGCTTACGACTCTGGTTCCAGAATAGGAAGCAGATTTCTAAGCCATTTCTCTTTTTGAGTTCTGCTGTTTCAGATGTAGAAACTGATCCATCCTTCCTCTAGTGCCTAATCTTGCACCTTTCAGGAGGAGGAGGATAGGAGGGAGGAAGAAGCTGATGTACCTGAGGGTGGATGGGAGGGGTGTGTGGGAGGAGGGTGGGGGAAGAGAGAATTCAGCAGTTGGAACTTGCACTGTTCCTCCTGTTTTGCACAGAGCAAGCAAGCTGTGACCAGATATGGTAAAGTTACTTGGATACAGATATTGCTCATCTTAGGGTGTCTGGATTGGCCAGTAATACAAACAACATGGGTGAGGCTTTTAGGATGAATTTTTCTTAATACTTTAAAAAGAATGTGTTACCTGGTTTAGTAATTATTACTGTTCTAATGGCAATCTTGTGAGCTTGATTCTATGTGATATGTGTAGAATCTTTAGATATCAGTTAAAAACCTTATTCCTAAAAATAGGGAAGTACACTTTTTGTTTCTTTACACCAGTAAAGAACCACCCCCAAAGCTCAAGTTTTTAACTACTCCAGTCATGAGCTTTGAAGTCTGCAGAAGTCATATGAGATATGTTTGGAATAGCCGCCAGGTCCGAACCCCTAATGCGCTTCAAGTGTTTGGGTGCTTTCCCCTTCTCCCTCTCCAGTGATTTCAGTTACATTAAGATAGGAAGAGTCTGGCTCTTAGTCAGCTACTTTGTTTGTACTTGCCTTCTTCTGTTTCATGTACAAGTGGATGTTATTCTGGCACAGAGAAATAGAAAACTTGTCATGTTAGATACAGAAAACTTTTTTTTTTCCCTTTCTATTAACCTGTCTGTGTTTTGTCATCTGCTAATTCCCCAGTGTAAGTGCACAGGTTGTCTTCAGTTTCCACTTAACTTCTTTCATTTTGGGGGTATTTAGTTCTGTTTGTTCTCTTGTCATTTGAAAAAACAATGCACGCAAGCTTTCTCATTACTCCTTCGTTTTTTACATATTTTCGTATACTAAACCTATTGGTATAACACACTTGATTTTTTTATTGATGTGCATCTTTCTTCCTGTGTCCTGGTACTTTTTTGTTGCATCTACAGTATCTAATGTGAAGAAATTACTTGTGTTCACTGTGCTTTTCTGCATGTGTGGTAGAAGTAAAGTAGGAATGTTGTAATGATGCCTTTTTTTATATATATCTCTACCTGGAACTTGAGACTCAGAGGAAACCTGTATTAATCTGTGGGTGGGCAGCGATGCTGTCAAACCAAATCATAAGACTTAATTATGTATAACCTCACCTGCATATTGGTGGCATGGTTCCTTGCTGACAAACTTACTAGATTTGTCCACACCAGAGGTGGTGTGCCTTTGTTTAATGGACCCATCAGAACTAAACTGGAATGGTTATTGGGGGGGGGGGGGGGGGGAGGAATACAAGCTANGGGGGAAGATTACAGCCTCATAAAGTATTTAGGCTCTGAGTCAGGGATACTTCTGTGTGGGAAAAGGATGCACTAGTCCCCTCACCTTTCAAAAACGTCTAGTCTCTATTAAAAAATCTAGAACTGGTAAAAAAAAAAAGGCAAAACAAAACCAACTTTGTGGCTTTGCTAAGCTGCATGTAATAATGTGGTGAGTTGTGTATGAACAGATATTTCATGAAGGTTTTTTTGGTGGAAAGGACATAGACTGCCTTCTCTTAATACAATTTGAACTGAAAATTCTTTCTAGAAATTAGTGTATTAATGTATATTGCTGTGATTCTTTACTGGTTCCTACCACACTTTTTTTTAACAGTACAATATATACAAGACTTGTTGCTATTATTTTATTTGTCCAAAATACTGAAGCACAGTTTTATTCTTAACAGCAGTTTCTTTCTGATTTGTTACAATATCTGCATTGTTCTAGTTTTCTTTTCTTATTTGTTCCGTGATTGAATCAGTTTTTGCACAGAGTTCCAACTGGCAGGAATACAGCTTTAACAAAAGTTCAAGCTGTGCATGAGACAGTTGCATCCCCTATTAGATGCTAGACTAGATTAATGACTTCAGTGATGCTGAATCCATTTTAGCCCAGACTTGCAAAGAAATAAGCAACCAGCAGGTTTTTAAGTGTTTCTTCAACTATGTTGTTTTCTATCGACATTTAGCAATAGAAAGAGACTGAACATTTACTGATTGTAGTCGATTTTCCTTGTCTCTTACAGAGAATCAAGCAAGAGTCAAAGAATCTGATTTGTCGGACACTCTTAGTCCAAGCAAGGAAAAAAGCAGTGACGACACTACAGGTAAGCGTTTAACTGAGGTTTCTGTAACATCTAATTAGTTTGCTCATGATTAAGTGATTTAATTCATTTTGTAAAAGAGCAGAGACTGTGTGTATTATGCAGAGACAGATACAAACTTAGAGCAGTATTGTATATTTTGCGACTTCATAATTAACTGTTGTAAAGTGAGAAGAATGTAAAAGCTTCTCTTCACTTAAAGAATGCGTAGATGAAAACCGTCTGCAGTCTACCTGCTCTCTGAAAGGTGTGGGTTGTTCTTCTAGATGCCCAAATGGATGATCAAGATCTAAATGAACCCATTGCTAAAGTAGCTCTTCTAAAAGGTAAACAAATTTATTTTTGTAACTTTAGATGCATAATCTGTGTATATATATATCTTTTTGTCTACCTGTTTTTTTTTAATCAAATGTGCATTGAAGTAGAGTGCTGAAATTCAAATGTTTTAATCATGGTAGTACGGAAGAGTTGCATTTAAATATCAGTAATGATCCCTTTGGGTGGTGTGATATAAAAGCATACTTCCGAGTGTTAGAATAGAAATAATTTGTGCTTAAAGCTAGTTTCTGCCCTCACCAACACTGTTCTAGGAATTTACATGTTATAACTTCAAGTAGAGTTGAGAAATAGTTTCAGGATACACTTGAGCTAGGGCTAATAGCTGTGGGGAGGAGGGATTGTTCCATCACTGACATATTTTAGGCATTGCCAAATTTTACTTGTATAGTTTCCATCACTGTCAGTAATGCTGCTGTTAGTTTGCACCTGATGGGTTAAAAAGAACATCTAAAATCTTTTTTTGGTTAACACCTCAAGATTTGAATTTCCTGTTGTAACTGTATTTAAAATGATTGCTGAGCCTTACCTTTGAACTTCATAGCTATAAAATTAATTTTTTACTGCTCTTTGCACTGAAGGGCTGTACTTAAAACTTGATTAGCAAGCTAATACCTACATATTCATGAGCTGAAAAATTCTGTGGGATATTAATTACATTTAGCATACTGAAAGTTAATTTTATGCTTTATGTACAATTAGACATTTGATAAGATCTGTAAAATTATGCTTATGTTCAGATCACAAGTAAAAAGAATGTCACGGTTCTTCATGGTTCAGAAAGACAGGAAACCATAATGGAATTTAGGAGACCTGTAAAAGAGCTTTTTTCTGTAATTGTTTACACTTCTCTAATTTTATGACAGAAGGACTTCCAAAAATTGCATGTATTATATGCTTCCAAACAGCAAAACTAAAATGAAGTTTGGTATTTTCCAATGGATATCAGTTCAACAAAGCAGTTTAAAAGGAGTGTTTGAGATACTAAGCATGTTCCATTTGGGTTTTGCTCTAATTCTGCAATTAGTAGCAAGTATATTCAGTGGCTTCCTATGTTAGAAGGTAAAATCTGGTAGTGTTGTTCGAAGTGATTATGATAGTCTTACGTTTAGTAATAAATTTGGGAGCAAGTTTTATTTGGGAAAAAAAAAATCGATTGCAAAGTATGATGTTCATTAAGCATCAGAACTTTAAGTCCAAAATGGAGTTTGTTTGGGTTTGTTTTTTTATGTGAGCAGTGTTGCATGCACAGAATTCACAGCCGGAACAACCCTTGGTATGTAAACAGTACAGTAGAGAAACTGAATTCAGCCAGCTCACATCAAAATTATTTAAATTCTAATTATTATAGTTTTAAGATACACTTTTGTCTTGGCTAATTTTTCAGCCACATAAATTGAACTTTGTAATGAGTCTTAGAATAGGCAACAGCTTCAAATATCTATATTGTCATGAGGAAAAATGTCTCATGCTGCAGACTTGGCTTCTATGCACATAACTTTTCTTGTACAATATATTAATAAATCAAAGTAGTTAGCTAAATATTTTGAACACCTACACACTTTTTGAAAAAACAAGCAATCATGGTAGGTTCCACTGATTTAGTGATTTTTCTACCTTTCTGGATTCTCAAAAAAAAAAAAAAAAGGGGGGGTGAGTGTGAATGCTCCCATGTAGCCAAGTGAAGACTACTCATAACTGGCTGGATTTCTTAGTTATCTTCTGCAGACACATTAAAAGTAGTCCATGGACCCTTCAGGCTGAAAACTGATACCTGAATTATCCTTATATGCAAGTGAAGTCTTCCAAAGTTCTGCCTGAAAGGTTCGTGTAACAGCCCAAGACCAAGATGAGGCTGCTGTGAGCATGCTGCTTCCTGGAGTAGAACAGTCTCGATTCACGGCAAGGGTCAGGTGTAGTTATACTTTCTCTGTCTAGGGTATATTAAAGTAGCAGGGAGGGTTAATTGAAATCTTAAAGGACTAAAATCGAGTTTTCTGTAGTAACATGGAAGCAGTCTTTTGGTAATGTGGATGTTCTCATTGCTTCATCTGTCTTTACCCGGTTGAAGATTTAAACTATAACCATTACTGAAATTTTAAGTGAATAAGTAGAAAAATACCTATTTGCGTAGACCGCTTTGCTATTGAATTACATATTGTAATTTACTAAAATAATTGGAACAACTCTTCTAACAACAACAACTCAACAACAACAGCAACTATTTATGGGCATTCCTATTTTGCTCTCATGAAACCATTAAAAAATGTCTGTACGATGAATCATTTGCCCTCGTAATTTTTATGAAGAGCCTGTAAACCTGCAGTTTTGTATGAGGTTTTGTCAGAGAGCTACTTCATACGCCTGACTTTGCCCTAAAAATGATCTTATTTGCCACAGAAAGACTTTCAAGTGGATTTGTTATGCAGCCATATAATTAAGGAAGAGTGAGAACATTTCTGATCTGGCAGCTGTTTGGAATGCGGAAACGGCTGCTGGAAAAGGCAGCCTTCCTTTTTGTTTAACTATTGGAATTTACAAAACAAATTAATGGAACAAGAAAACGATGAGACTTTTAATTGCTGTAGTTTCCTCCAAGTGTATTTGCCATCAATAAATTTTGAGTGTATCAGGATTTGTTCCAACTTTTTACAAGTGAGAATCTGGCAAAGAGGGGAAGGGGAAAAGCTGTCACAGATTGGTAGAACTGCTTTCTGTCCCCGCCCCCCAAAGTAAATGACTTTATTAGCCATTAATAACAGTTCCTGGATGCTTCTATTTAGACAGGCTGCTTGTGACTACTTACTGCAAAGTTAAGAACAGGTAAAAGTTAAACAGATGGAAAGAAGCAATAAATGTCATTGGAAGGTTAGTTATCTTGTTCTTATCAATTTCCTTATATTTTCAGAGTAACTGCAAGACTGATCCATGGAATCTTAATAAAAAGTGTTTTCATTGAGGGTTTGCTGAACAATGATAGTTTACATAAGAAATTTTGAAAATCAGCAATGGTCTGTTGATTCAGAAAACTTGGGAACCATTGCTTTATGTTGCAATAGCCAAATATTTTAAATATATGATTACATGGATCTTATGAAGCTGAAGAAAACTCGGGGTTTTAATTTTTTATCTGACTTCACCTGAGTAGTCTGAAAATAGTCATCTGAATAACCTGAGAAATTCTGCAGAAGTCTGAAAGTAAACTACTGTGAGACTTGGAGAAATACCAACCTGCTCATAAAGTTGCTTCCACAGGTCAGGCACATACAGATAAGGGATCAGTTAAGACCACAGCCTATATGTGGTTCTAGATCATCTCTGTTATCAAAACAAAAGTGTAAAGGCAAACATAGAAGCAGAGCTCTGTTAATATCTTCATGTTTGTAAATATTAATTTAATCTGAGCTTTGTTTTTCTTTTGGTTTTACTGAAATTTTATTTTATAGATCCTAAAATTGCAAAATATTCCTTCACACACCATCATATTCTTTAGTGAGTTGGAAATGGTCCTTTTTCCCCAAAACTTACCCGTGGGTTAAACTCCATTTCTTGGGCCAGATTGAAGGAGTAGAAATTTTCATGTGCTTTGGGAATGATTTGTACAGACCACGCTAATTTTTTAACAATTTTAAATTTACCAGTGGAGTTGATGTTAAGGAAAGCCTCAGAGAGCGTGTGTGTGAGTGAATCAAAGTGGTGTTAATTAAGAACCTTTGTTGTAACATGGCGAACAATCTGACCACAGATTAAAGTCTTCCATGAGCTAGAATAAATGAATGAGGGTTTTCAAACTGTTGTATTTAATTCGTTTTTTTTTTTGTTTTAGCACCTTGTTGTAATTAATGATAGAATTCTTTGGACTTTTCTGAGAACCATTAGTCCAATGCTGAATGGAAATTGCTCAAATACTTTTTTAATTGCAGCCTTTTACATTGGTTCTTGAGGGAACTAATTCTAAGCCTGATGATATTTAGTAGTTTTATTATTTATAAATAGAGCGATCCTTCTCACCAAGGAATTTTTTTCAAAACTAAAGCAAGCACAAAAATTATGTTTGCTTTGAACTAAAAGACATTAAAGAAATTTTCAGTTTGGTAAGACTGAAAAGCTGTTATTTTCTTGTGCTTATATTTCCTGGCTTTTGATTTAGAAGCATGTGAGGGATATGAAAATTCCCTTATTGCATTTGAGTTTTTACCTTGATTGTGCCTTTGCTAAACTGATTATGCTGAGTTCCTCATCTCCTTTGAAGCAGTATTATATTTTATGATATGTACTTTCATTGATTGGAAACTACTGTCCACCAGAAAGTTCATTTAGGGTGTCTACTGTTGGATTTGGGACACTGCTTCTTTATCAGGCATGATTTGAGCATAATTTGTCAACTTTCTCATCCATTTCTTCTGAGCAGTCTCATTAAGGAAGGTTGAAAGTCTAATTGCCCCAAGTCTTTATCCATGAGATGCTAAGAACAAAACACGTTCAGTAAAGAGAAACTTGGATTTGGAACTCTAATAAACTATAAAAGAAAGTATTTGGATGAAATATGTAGTCCTCTTTGTTCTTTCTGCTCTCATAATTTTGTTCTGAAAATGTCTAAATGCACATGTGTGCCCTCAGCTCTACTCAATCCCACCAGTTCATTACTGTGAGAATAGGAAAAACATAGCCTCTTTTCTTAGAGGGGTACAGTATGAATACTTTAGCATAATTTGATAAACAATTACTTTAATGAAGAGAACAGCAAAAAAAATTTTATAGTTACTTTATTGGTGACATATACAGTCAAAATATGAATGTCAAAAGTGTAATGACAAACTAAACTATAGCTTGTATTGATTTTTTTCTTATTAGTGAAAGGTCCAGACAACGAAAGCAATTTATCTTTTGGGGTTTTTATTCTAAGCAGTGTGCCATTTTCTTAAATCCCTGTGGTCGACAGTGGTAGATGTTTATTAACCAGTTAGCTGTGTAACACATCTACCTTTTTGTTCTCCCTCTGCCATGATGCGTAGCAGGACTTTTTTCACAGATTTCCCTCTTTTACATTTCTCACCTAACTGGCTTATATAAAGTTTTACCCCTCTACCTATATAGTTTATTATTGCTGTTTGTGCCTATTGAAAGATCTGTTTCCGCACAGACATTACTTAAGGAAAATTTAGTGAATAAGAGTTTCCTGGATCCAGGTCCTGGCATTGCAGATAGCTGCAGGCTAAAGTTGTCTTCCTCTTTGTTGCTGCATCTAGTTTCTAGTGTGTGCCCATTAGAAGACACTGCTGTTAGTTACAAATACTTTTTTTCCTCTTTCAAATTCCCCCAAAACTTCAGCTTTAGAAGTATTTAAAATGTCTGCGACTGCAAGTCATCTCTTATAAGCCCAAGGGGTATTTAATATGCATTTTAGCTAATATGAAACTTGTGGGGAAGAGCAAATGTTTTTATTTAAATAACATGCATAGATCTCCAATTATCTTAAAAATATACCTAATATTTTAAGACATAGTGGAAAAAATTTTAAGGGCAAAATTTAGCTTAGTATTCACTAGTCCACTGAATGAAATAAGGAGGGTGAAATTTTCTTAATTTTGTTTTAGAAAATTTCCCCAAATTTTTCCTTTCCTTGTAGTTATGGTCCACAGAGGGAGAGGGAGAGGGAGGAAGCCAAGCCTTGCATGGTAGCAAGCCGATTGGCAGTAGCAAACCACTTAATAGCAACTCTTTGCATAATCTCTTGCAGCTGACTGGCATTAACCAGCCTCAGTACAAGGGTGGGTCTGTACGTGGGCTGGCATGCTGCCTGCCAGGGCTGGTACGTGCTGTTAGGAGCAGGACTGTGGGAGGGTGGGCTTGGCAGGTAGGGGACGCAGGATCATTGCTGGTAAGTGTGTGCTGGGAGAGAAGGTCAGACTAGCTTCCTTTTAGAATAGATGAGTTGTAAACACAGTCAAGGATTGTCTTATACTTGTTCCTTCATTTTTGTCAATCCAGGAATCCTTGCCAAACTATACAGTAGTTTTGAAAACTCTGTAATTCTTGTTTGCTTTTGTTTTATACGGCATGTTATATATAATGAATGTTTTAAAGTTTGCATATGTTTTCCTCCTTTTAAAACTATATTAATATTTTTGCTAATATTTAACTAATCCAATTTTGAGTTTACTTTAACTAACTTCGGATGATTTGAATAAAAAGTCGCCAGTCATCATATGGCAGTGCAAATTAAACTGTTGTATAAATTTATGATTTAAAGAAAATGTTCTTTTATCAGATGAATTGCAAGGTGCACAATCAGAGGCTGAGGCTAAGCAAGAAATTCAGCAACTGCACAAGGAGCTGATTGAAGCCCAAGAGCTAGCTAGGACAAGTAAACAAAAATGCTTTGAACTTCAAGGTGAGACCCAGATCAACTTGACTGTGTAGGGTGTCCATTAAAATTGTATTTATCAGGTAGTCTTAAAAGGGGGTCCAGTTTTGCTGACTGTCTGTTAAATAAATTTGTTTCATAGCATTCACATGTCCTGCATGTCAGAAACTCTTGCTGTTTTTCTAAACTATGTAGAGTGAGACTGAGCTCTGACTTTTTGGTTCAAGATAGACCAACATCTTTTCATAGTATTGAATACATACTTGAACTCCATATATTTCATCCTTATAAAATATATTCATCTACAGGTACCAATTAATCTATATTTTAGTCAGATAACGCACATAATTTAATGTATTCACTGGTAGTTCTTTGTTTAGACCATCCTGTCAGATATGTAGCTGTATCATTATCCTCAGCAAACTGTGGGTTGTTTTTGACAGGAAATAGTATAGTCCAGTTTAATTGCGTATTGTTCAGTGTTCTTTATGGGGTATATTTACAGCTTTTTTTTTTTCTCCTCCCACACCAGTTTGCATTTAGCACACATGGAGTCTTTGGATCAGACAACAGATGATATTAATTTCAAATTAATTGTAATACTACCACAATAATGGAATGATGTCTTAATATTAACTTTTTATTAAACTACTTACACAGTTATTAGCTTTGATAACTTACTGAAATAATACGATTTTTTTAATCTTTTCAATTAAGGGGAAGTTGTGACTAAAATTAATTACAGAGCTGAAATACTTCTTACTAACAAAAACTTCTGGGCACATTTTCACTTTCATTTATAGCACTATTGGAAGAAGAGAGAAAAGCATATCGAATGCAAGTTGAAGAATCTAACAAGCAAATAAATGTTCTGCAAGGTAGGATTTTTTTTTTCACCCCACTCTTTTAGGGAAAATACATAGCTTTGGCTGTTTCCATGGTGTCATAAGCACTAATAAAGGAAAATATTAATTGTGTGTTTGTTTTAAATCTTATTTGTTTCACTATATCTTTGAATTTTATTGTGAAATGCTTCTTGTCAATTCCCATGCTTCTCATCATAACTTAGAAAATGCAAAAGACATAATCTGTAACAGATGCCTCTTCTCCTTCCTTTCTCTTCAGTCTTTCTCAGCTTTGAATAATTCAGGGATCCTTAGTGTGACTATTTTATCTTCAGAGCACTCAGAAGGCTTAGTCTTTTTTGTGCTACTCAGTCTCTTCACTTCATTGGTAGAATCCTCTTAAATAACTTTTTAATCACTCCAGATCTGCATCCAACCTCAGAGTACCTAGTAAAATTTCTGCAGCAGAGACACTGTCTATGCTTTTTGAAAAAACAGTATGACCAATCATGCTCTTTTCAACCCAAAATAATTATAGCAGAATGGAATCCTGTGATTTACGTAACTTCTGCATCATGTATTCTGTATTACGTTAACTTGTCAGCCTGTGCATGTGAGTGAGCATATTCGTCAAGAGGCTGTCTAGCCTTAAAATCATAAGGGTTATATTATGACTCTTCCTTAGAGCAGTCATTAATTTTAGCATCTATCCAGCCATTCATTGTTATGAAGCTTGTGGAAGCTTCATACCTTGGTATCTTTGTCAGCATATCATTTCGTTTGGACCTAAAAGTGGTTAGAAGGCAGATGAGCAGACAGGCAGATGGACTGACAATCCTCACTTTCTTAGGAAATCAAAATAGCTTTAGCAAATTACTTTATGGGTGGTAGCTTGTTGTGAAATGTGGTACTTGTCGTATACCAGTTACACTGAGAAACTTAGATAATAGCACTGTTTTATGTGAACGTCAGCAAAGAATATTCACATTTTCTGCCATTGTGCCTGTAAGAAAGAGGAGCTTACATAATACTCATCTTCAGAACAAGAGGAGCAATTTAATTTTGAATCTTGTCCTGCTAATAATGAAAATTCTCCAAGTAAAAACTATTGTAGCAAAAGCTAGAAATTAGGATTTGATTTTTCCCCTCTCAAAAGATAATCAAAGTAGAAGCTTGACAGTGTCAAACTTAACTGCAGTATGCCTCATGTTAGTTCAGTACTTTTTTGTCTCCTGAACCCTTCTCAAGTGAGGTCTTGCTTATGTTGTCCTCTTTTCTCTCCATGGTAGTTCAAAACATTCTGATGTTTGTTGTATGCTTTGTGCTTCCCAAACTTTTAGGGTGTGACACATCTCACAACTTGGGAAAAGTTGTCAGGATGTCAGGATTCTCTCTTGCAACTTCTATGAACTGCAGTGGAGAAAAAATATTCCTGGCAGATTCATGCAGCAACATTTCTTAAAGTGTTTTCATGGAACGAATGTTTTAGGCCAGCCAGTGCTACATGGCTTTATATGTTTGTCATAGAGAACAGAAGGTGCCACAGAAACAACTGAGATTCTGTCTCTATGTGTGAAGTTCGTTAGATGAACAGATAGGTAAAGCAAGGAAAGTCAAGTAACTTGTCATTACTTATTTTTAAAAAAAAAAGTGAAGCATTCAGTTTAGATGAGGTAATGGCTTACATAAATAAGAGCTGTGATAGAACTTTTATTTCTAATTGCCCTTTCAAATTATATCCAGTGCTTCAGAAACCATTCAATACTCTTGGTAGTAATTTTTCTGTGTAAGTTACTTCTGCAACTTCACCAAACTTTAGAAACACTTGCATGTGTTTGGATTTTCAGTCATACCATGCTTGTTTTCATGCCTGAACATTTGAAGCGAGAGTTGTTCATAAACAATGCAGACAGAAGGAAAAAAACAAATTTATTTTAAATACTGCCATTACTGAGAAGCAGGAATTTAGCTTGGCTTGATAAAGAAAATAGTATCAGGAAGATATGGTTTGAAAAATCACCCCTTTGCTCATTAATGGGCACCTGCTGTGTTAGCAAGTTGTAATTCTTGGTGTTTTAGAAACGTGGTTTCCTAGCATATAGGTTTGGTAGGTTCAAGGCTTTTAATGTGAAGATACATGGAAAGGCAATTGTTAAAGTGTAATGTGTTGTGTTACTGTTGGGTTGTTCTCATCTACTACTGTGCTATTCTGTTAGTATAACCCTGTAGAAACTATTTCCAAACAAAGGAGATGGTAGCAAGCCTCATGTTGCTCACATATATTTAAAAATCCATCATGCTGCAAATGTCTCTGTTACAGAACAGATAGACTGTTTCATCTTACACAGAATTGCTGTGAAATGTAACTTACTGTTGTCTATAATATCTTTTATATATTACAATATAGAATAACTACCATGTTTTTTCCCATACTGTCTTTTTCTTCCAGAGTGTGGAATTGGGTAATTCATAGGTTTTTTAGTTTATCTAATGAGCTAAATGTCTTCCTTGAGCCTGTTTAGAGGAGGGGGAGAAAAGTTGCATTTTTCTTCTTCACTGTACATCAACTAACAGCAAAGCTTCTAGATTGAACCTGTATATGAATTCTACCTATATTACGGTATATACAGCTACTGAAAAACATCAAGTATAGTTGTCATGAAAGTGCAAGTCTCTTAAGTAGTTTTTATGCTATATCAGCTTACGGCACAACTTGCTCACATTCTCCATGTCATCTTCTGTAATGGATTGAGAGAACAAAAATAAATATAAGAAATCTATGAAGGTTACTTAGCCTTGATTATCTTCCCTGGGCTTTCCACTGTCCTTTTCTGCCCTTTGCTTCTGAAACATATAACTTTAAATGTGTAGTTCTGACCCTCTGCAGTATCTTATATTAGGTTTTCAAGTGATGTTAAGAAGTTTCCACTTTTCTGCTCAGAGCAATTCCTCATTAATTTAGTAATTGCTTTTTCCCACTTTAAAAATCAATTACATACATATGAACTCTGATATGTGTTCTTTAAAAAGCAAAACAAAAACACGAGCAAATGAAACACTTAGCTTCCATCAATCAGGGTTTTAACTATAATTTTGATCTTTCTTTCATGCTTCCCTTTCCTCTGTACTGTACTTTTTTTCTTCCAACTGTTCACAGTGGATTCTATTTGCATGTGTTTATGAAAAATAGTTGGGTTCAGAGAAGAGATGTGTTTAGTAATGAAACAGTTTTGAATGAGAATAGTTTATAAGATTTGCTTCATGCAGAAATGTAAAATAACATAGCATGTATGTGACTGCTGCACGTTTACAGTAAACTGTAAATGCTAAAGGACTTCTTATAGTTCAGTATATTTGGGGCAATATCCCTTTCAATTCAAAATCAGTCATGCACTTTGAAAAATGCTTTTTGCAAAGAAGTAAAGTAATTTTTATTTCCTTTACCATGTGTTGAGATGGGAGTAGAAACTCCGGTCTCCAGCAGAGACACTGTGCCTCAAATATTTATGGACATCACAATTTAATTGCTGAACAGGCAAACATTTCCAATGTAGTTTTGCAACTGTTTGGCTTGTCACAGAAGCTTTCTTGCTTTTTCTGTTGTTCCCAAACCCTGCAGTGCCTTTGTTCTGTAATACTTTTTTTGCTTACAGTGAAGTTAGATCTAAATCTTGGTTTCAGATTTCGGAGAGTTGCTTTAGTATCACACACATAATCCTGTCGAAGATAGCTTTGTCCAACCATAATTCTTGTTCCTTTTGACTTTCTGTAATACATTGACCCTACATACATGTCTCTTTAAGGGTACAGCATTTCACAAGATTAATATCTTTTTCAATTACAGTAGGATTCTTTAGTCCTATTAAACATCAACAAGTTAAGAAAGGGAGCTATGTTTTTTAGATTTTCTGTAAATACAGTTTTTAAAAATATTAACATTAATGTATGCTTTCCAGCTCAGTTGCGAAGGTTACAAGAAGATATTGAGAATATTCGCGAGGAAAAGGAGAATGAAATTTCAAGCACTCGAAATGAACTAGTCAGTGCTCAAAATGAGATTCTGTCACTTCAACAAGTAGCAGAAAAGGCAGCATCAGAACGAGATACAGATATTTCTGCATTGCAAGACGAGCTGCAGACAGTGCGAGCGGAACTTGAACGGTGGCGGAAAGATGCCTCCGATTATGAAAAAGAAATTGTCAGTCTGCAAGCCAGTTTTCAGCTCAGATGTCAGCAGTGTGAGGATCAGCAGAAGGAAGAGGCTACTCGCTTAAAAGGTGCGTGTTTAAAAGAATGCCACAGACCAGTGCTAACAGTAGCATCCTTCTCAATCTTGACATTGAGTGTCAATTATTCAAATCATTATTTGTCTGTCTGTCTCTCTGTAGTCATTTACTGTGTCTATATATATACACATATGCATGTATTTGTATGTGTATCAAGGCTTGTAGTGTTACAAAAGCTGTTTTGTATACTTCATTAAATATCAATTGCCAATTATGCCTAAATTAGCTTACGTACCCTTTGATTTCAAAAGTAGGCCAAGTATAATTCCACTTAGAAAAGATGGAAAACTTGTACTGTTTGAGGGATTGATACTGCTACAGATTTCCAGAAGGACTTGTATAACTTCTGTATAATTTAAGCCCATAAAATGGGTAGCTTCTGACCTTTTAATTTTTCTAGCAAAGCTTCACTGGAGACGAACACAAATAATTGTGGTTTATGGCTTAATAAAACTCTTGTTACCATCTCATTTTTAACATAAATATGTTAAAATAAAACTAAAGCTTTATTCTGGACACATGATGTAGAGATATACAAATATGTTGTGTTGAGTCAGCATAGGGCTTCTTTTAGGCTTATTCATTTGCCCTTCACTTTACCTGTAATGCACCCACATCTCATGAGGACTGAGTGAGATGCCACTTCAGATGAGTGCAATGAGAGCCACTGCTTCAGGTCTTGGAGAATCTAAGAGAGTTCAAAAGCTCATGCTGAAACTTTGTACGTGCCTAAGAGAAACTGGCATGTAAAATACGCTTTAAATTCTGAATGAGTTAATCTTTGTGAAGAGGCCAGAGAAGCCTTTTTCCAGTTCAGACTCCAGTCTCTGTCATTGTATTACTAAGATGTGTGTAACATTGATTTTTATCTATTTTACCAGGGACTGATTTATTTCAAATGTCTCACTTTCACTCTTAAGTTATTGCTTTAAACATTCTGTTCCTTGTAGCAGAGGCATGGTATCTAGTGATTCTAGTTGTTTGCTATTTTCAGGTCTGGGAAATTATTTTCTTCAAATACACTTTTCTGTTAGTGTTTCTAAAATACTAGAGTAGACCCAGTAGAAAACAGACTGTTTTCTACTCCTTTATGCCTTAGAAAAAGCTCACATGAAAAAAAAAAGCAGTAGCTTCTTTAATGGCTCACAAACCTCATAACAGTAGAAGATATGGTAACGTTTTATAGGTGCTTGTGAGAATTCTTATGACATGATTATAATCAAATATATTTGAGATTTACAACTGATATCAGCTTTTTCCTCCATTTATCAGCTGGTGATACTTGAAGTAGTCATGAAATACTTTTACTCAATTCAATTAAATTTTATTTGTTCCAGGTGAACTTGAAAAGTTGAAGGCAAAGTGGAGTGCTCTGGAAGCTGAATGTGTTACACTAAGAAAGGAAAATACTTTGCTTGCATCTGAACTTCAACGACAAGAGAAGGAGCTTTCTAGGTAAGGGG
Source organism: Pelecanoides urinatrix (assembly GCA_013400755.1). Classification (NCBI taxonomy): domain Eukaryota; kingdom Metazoa; phylum Chordata; class Aves; order Procellariiformes; family Procellariidae; genus Pelecanoides; species Pelecanoides urinatrix. Next base: position 15,212 of record VZTQ01013539.1, on the reverse strand, counting down.
CACAATGGATTTGTTTAGGAAGGTATCATAGTAGCTGAAGAGGTTTTTTTGATGATGTTTTTTCTTTCTCAAAGTGGTACTAAATGTCTAATGCTGTTTCAATAAATGTATTGAAATTTTATTTATATCATAGTATTGGACAGAACACACTTTCATGCTAAATCGTTACACCAAGCAATTTTGCAAATGCTTCTGTATTATTTATCAGTCATGTTACATCGTCATAAGGTAACCTGACTTATTTTGCTGCTTTTAATAAGGACTTGGAAGCGTGCATTGTGGAAGTATTTAGACTTAACAGTTATCCTTCTACTGAAAAGACGATAAACCACATAGATTTCCTAACCTAAAATTTTCTCAGTGTTCAGGGTTGGAAAATGATTCTCAGATAGTATGGTGTCTCATGGAAGCCTGTCACATTATGAATAGCAATGCTGGGCAGAAACAGTATTGTATATCATATTTTGCTTAACAGAAAAATACAAATCTTTTTATCGCAAGTGCTATAATATCTTTTGGGAGGGATTTTAGAGTGCAGGAGTATTTGTATTTTACTGTATTTCTTTTGCTGTTTGAGCACATGGCATTGGTAAAGGCTATCTAATTAACTTCTAGAATTAACTTCCCCTTTTGTCCCTTAATCTGGCATTATTATGTTGTTTTTCAGTTTCAGATATTGGAATTTAATTCACAAAGTAAATATGGGACAGCAACTTCATTTTATTGTAGATCTGAATTTTACCATCACGCTTAGATATCTTTTTTTTTTTTCCCCTGGCTTCCTCACTGTTGTAAGATCTAATTGAAAAAAAGGAATTTTCCCACAGTAAAACATTTCTGAAAGTAATGTATTATTTTACAGGAATCAAACCTTTCTTTTTCGTTCCATCATGCCCTGATTTCCACTTGGATTTTTTCATATGGAAGGTCACACGAGCAAATACAGGATTTGCATTATGGAGATATGCAAGATGTCTCCCTTATTTTTCTTTCTATCTTGCACAGGCACAAATTAACACTACTTGGTTATTACACTGAAGTTTGTAATGGCTTAATTTAGAGCTTTCTATGACTATTATACAATTGTACTAAACACTTGAAGAATGTACTCGCTATTAGCTTATGCAACTGGAGTAAGCAAAGAAGCGGGTGTGCAAGTAAATTAAATACTTCTAACAACCTTGGACAAAATTCTTGTTACAGATTTGTTTCAAAATACTTTGGAGTATATAGTAAATACTTAGTGAATAATAAAAAGTAAAATAAGAAACTAAAAATTATGAATGATAAATTAAATTATAGATTATAATTAATTATACACACTAAGCTGTGCACATACATTTAAAAGCAAGACTATGGCCAGCTTTTGGTGTCAGTACTTTGTATAGGGAGACAGTGATGATCTGCGCTTCTATGATTGCTCTAAGCTGATATTTCTGTATTAAATAAAAATAATGTGTGAAGCTTTGTAGGATAAAAAGTGCTTTAAAAAAATCTCGTTTGTTTAAATTTAAAACACATGAGGAATCAATTGGATTTTGTTTTTCAGCTCTCAGAAACAGAGTTTAGCGCTAACCAGTGATATAAGTGTTCTTGAAATGTCTCGAAAGGAGCTTGAAAATCAGATGGGATCTTTGAGAGAAAAACATCAACGGGATGCAGCTAGTCTAAAAAGCCAGCTCAGTGAAGCTGAGAGTCAAGCAAAAGATGTTCAGAAAGAGGTAACACGAAACATTCTTTCCAGTTTGAGAGAATATAATGCCCAATGTCTTTGACTTTTAAGCTAAAAGAAAAGGAAAAAGATAAGATTTCTAGTAATGAAAATTTTTCATACTTCTATTGCAAGTACTTTTATGGTAGCTTACAACATATAAACTGGGGGTTAAATCTAAAAAGAAAGATTTCGGATAAAATTACTTGCGCGTGTTTTGGGAACTTCCTAAAGTTTACTTTTGTGCATTACCTTAGTGAATTTACTTTTGAACTGTTCAGACAGGTAAACCCTTACTCAGAGTCTTCCTGAACATCGGGGTATAGAGTTTCATTAGCTGTTATGAACCAAAATTAATTCTTTTTAGTCAGTATGATCTTCCTAGTTAGATTTAAACTCTTTTATTTGACAATCACATTCCTTACAAAGGTCTCTTTTCATCTTACTGGATCACTAGGCTGCTGAAGACGATTAGCAAGTGCATAAGGAAAAGCTAGCATTTTGAGCATGTATTTCATCTGCCTAGACTCTAAAGGTTATTTCTGTAAGAAGGCCATAGCCTCCAACAATAGCCTTCTCTTATGAGCATTTTGAGTGAAGTTTTCTCCAGTCACTGCTTTGAGTTTCTTTTGTCATTAATTCATCCATGTCACATTCCTCACCATTTTCAGAATTTGAAAAACCCAGTCTTGTTATCTATGTTTTTGTAATCAGATGTATTTGTAAAGATGCCTAATCTTTTAAATCTGTGGTAAATGCCAGTATTGAAAGTCATTGGTTCTGTCCTTATTAATCCCTGTCATGAGGACTATTAGAAAGCTTGTGATCTATAGAAAAAATTGAATGTGAGTTTGAAAAAGGAGAAGCTGCCCATACTGTAGGAACATGAGACACATTCACCTAGTATTGTTTGTACTTGACGCACACTAAGGACTATGGCATAATTGTAATAAGGAGTAATATTTTTTAAAGCCCTTCTTACTCTTATGTTTGAGTTTGCTGTGTGGGAAGAGAGTTTGTTTTACTTCATACAGAATGTTGATTTTTGCACCTATTTGATTGGTGTAGGTATTTAAACTACAGCCTAGATGTAAGACCACTATTTAAACGTAAAGGTCTCTGTTCCTCTCTTTCAACTTTATAGTTTTTACAGTCCTTTCCAATGTGATAATGAGTAATTGTTTGGTAGGAGAGATGAATTAAGGCCTTGCGTTTACTTCATATTTCCTTTTTTTTTTTGTAATCCTAACCTTTTAGTATCAGGGACAAAATCTTCATTTATTAAAAAAGAAAATCTAAACCAAGATTTTCTACCCTGCTTTTATGAAAAGAGAGTGTACTGATCCAAGGTGAGTTACTCTAGGCAGATGACAGGAAAGGAAGCTGTGCACTAAGCAAATGTAAGCATGTGTTGGGTGTCCGGAGGTTCACAGACTGTTTTCTCTTTGTCTTTAGTATGAAAGAACACAGACTGTGCTCTCAGAGCTGAAGGCGAAGTATGAGATGGCTGAACAAGAAAATCAGTCACTCACAGAAGAGCTCAAACAATGTAAAGAAAACCTGAAGCTGCTACAAGAAAAAGGAAACAACGTAAGTCTGTACAAAATATGTGGGGAAATAGGGTTATGACACTGGCAATTCTGTTGATTGAGAGAGCATGTAAGTGTCAAATAGAAAAGAACGGACTTTAAAAAAAAAAAAAAAAGACTGTGTGCCATATTATATGCAAAATTCCATTCTGGTACTACCTGTGCAAATTTGCATGTCATTACACTGTTACCATTATGCATGCAAGTTAAATTTACAGTTGTGTGACAGTTTTAAATATGGCCTTAGATATCTGCTCTCTTTAAAACATCTGGCTTACATACTAGTGAACCAGAACTAAGCAAATTGTTTTAATTTCAGAGAATTATACATTGGTAAAAGCTGAGAAACCTGTATCTAAATGAATTAAGCAACCTTTTTCAAGATGCTTTTATTTTATTAGTGTTTATTACAACGGATGTTCCCTCCTTACTGTTGCTCATGCTTCTTAACAGCGGTTCATGCTTTAAACAGTGCAGTTGAACTGTCCTTTCTATTCACTAATGAAAATATTCTTTTCTGTTGCAATTAATTAGAGAGGTTGTATCATTAGAATTGAGTTTACAGCTAGGGACAACTTTTTTTTTTATACTGAGAGTTCCAAAATCCTCCAAATATTAAGGGTGTGGCAGACATGTTATAAGGTGGTCATAGCCTTATTTTAGATACCTTACTACCCTGGGATGGCTGGTTTATTGTCTTCCTGTACTACCTCTATGATCAGTGCATGGTGAACAAATCCAGTAGTGGACAGTACAAAACAGGAGGATAATGGATGCTCTGTAATGGCCTTTTAGAAAACTGTTTCTCTGACTATGAAGGAAGCTTTACAGGTACCGTCCTCTAAAGTCAGCTGGCTGCTAGATCCCCAAAGTTTGTGTGAATACTCTTGTCATAGCCAGGTACTGAATGTAAACCTCTAACATAGTAGAGCTGTCAAAGACATGAAGAATTCAAAGCCCTTCTCACTTTTTTCAGCCATATTTTCAGGAATATGAGATTATAATTCTCTTGGAACATGCTTCCTGCTTAGATTTCTTCTGCAATGCTCAGATAATATTGACTTACTAAAGAAGGTAGAAGTCAAAAACAAGCAACCAAAAAAGTCCTGTTCTAGTAGAAGAGATCACACTGAATAAATAATTGTGAATGTGAGATTTTCTGCTCTGTTAAAAACATTAGCCTCAGGATTAAAATAATAAGTGAAAAAAGGGGGATAGTAGAGGGAAGAAATACTGTGAAGGGATTTGGAGCACCTGATGAAAGTGGAAAAGCTTGCAAGGTAAGGGAAATTTTAGGAAGAATTTGAGGTGAGGATTTAAATGAAATCAGAAACCACAGCGGTTGCCAAAATCTGCTTCCAGAGGAGGAGTTAGTTATGACATTTGAAACCTGGAGGTCAGGGTATGATGAAGAGCATCCAACCATATAAGGACTTGCAGGACAAGCTTGCTGTTCAAGCAAGCATTACTCACAATCAGTAATGTAAAACATATCTATCTTGTGGATTATTTGAAGCATCATGGATACTAGGATGAGTTCCAAGGTCAAATTTTTCAAGTACCAGTGTCCCCTTATGGTGGAATCATTATATGCTACTTCATTGCAAAGGACAGTGTCCCACAAAAAGTGACTTTCCACTGTGGGATTTGTTCCTTTTTGCAGTCCATCTGTACCTGAATTTGTATATCTTCATATTCTAATGCAAGATGCACATTTTTGATGAAGCACCTAGTTAAATGCTCCTTGACAATAGGGCGATTTGTTATAGATTGATAAGTTTGTGAGGGGGAAAATTTAATCATTTGGAGGCAATTTCATTTAATGTGGTGGATATTTATCATCTGTTTCATTTGCCAAGATGCCACAACCAGGAATGTGTATAACTTAAAAAATTGGAGAAAAAAAAAAAAATAATCCATAGGTTTGTTCGGTGAACTAACAAATGTTAGAGAAGTACTCCATTTGGGATATCATTTCAATATTAAGTTTTTACACTTAAGTTTTACTTACAAAAAAAAAAGTGTTCTGAAATGCTTAGCAGTGTGGTGTATTACTTGTGCTTGCATGCTTGTAGTCACTGATTATTTCCTGATGCGCGTTATATGACAGATTTGTTTATGTGAATGGTTTGAGAACATTAGCTGCTCTGGTTGACTTAAACTTCTGGCACTTTTTTGAACATTGCTGCTGTTATTTCGACCAACATGCTTTCTGTGGGAAGGTGGCACTCTGATTTGTGGCACCAATGACACAAAAATAATCCTGCATGAAAATGACTTTTAGTTACACATAATTTGTCTATTAAATACTTGCCTTGATTAAAACAAATTTGAATTGAATGGCAAAGACTATAATACCTTCTAAGATTCCTGTGTTTTGAACCATATTGGAGGTTCTATGATTAATGGCAAAGACTATAATACCTTCTAAGATTCCTGTGTTTTGGACCATATTGGAGGTTCTATGATTAAGTGACTTCTACAAATTCATAACAGGATGAGATTTTATTTATGAATCACAATTTTTTATAAAGTCTTCAAACATGAATTTTTTATTTATTTATTTGACTGAACAAAATCAAGGTGGCTTCAGCACAAAAAAGTTCTTAAAATATTTGGCATGGTTTGAACTTAACCTCTGTGTGTCTCTGTGTGTGCACGAGTATATAGGCTAAGATACAAAGAAAAGAGATGTCTTCCAAGGACAGCTTAAAAAGAAATTAGGTCAATTTTTGCTTTTAATTTATCATATTAAGAGTAGAGGCTATCCATCCAGAGTGTGAAGTAGAGTAGTTTACAGTTAATTAAATGTAGCTGAGAAAATGTGTGGATGGTTCTAACGAGACCATAAGCTAAACGAACCCTGCAATCTTGCCAGCTGGTTTGGCCAATCTTGCTGGTGTGGCCCAGCTGCAACATTCATTTTCAGAACTGCATTTGGTCACAAGGCTGATGACCTGCCAGAGATGCTGATCTTTGTGGTATCTCTAATAGAAATGTACTTCCCTGCTTCATAGTAACTTGGTGTTGATTGTACAGTCATGTTACAATCTCACAGAAATGTCTGAACTACTGGGTTTGCCTGTGGACATAGTTGTAATTAATTCACTAATGGAGGAGAAAGATTGTTTTTCTTGGAGGCTGGTGATGGAAAATGGGAAAGGCTAACTTGCAAGGAATGAAGATGTAGCTGAAAAATTTAATATCTGGTGTGAGTCTTTCTGCCTTAAGAAATCCAGATGGGATTTCCTATCACTTGGAAAAACTAAACCCAACTATAAATAAGATACAGGCAAATCAGTTTAAGATTTATATTGGTTTTAAGTGCTGAATTCCAAGTTGTGACAAGAGGTTTCTTAGAACATTTTCTGCTTACTTCCCTTTATTTTTAAACATCCCTGTTCATTTGAGTAGAATGGTGTACTAACTTTGTATACCAGATTAGATAATGCTGTATTGTGTTAGATGTCTTTTAATACATTTCAATTAAAACAAAACTCACTGACTTATTTTCCCCTCTCTAAATCATCTTTACCTGATTGATTTATAGCACAAAGTGATTTTTAATATCCCTTCCCTTCTTTAGCCTTCCATATTACAACCCGTCCCAGCCGTATTCATCGGCCTAATCCTGGCTTTCCTGTATTGGTGTTACGGCCCATTGTGGTAGCGAAAGGTACAAGCACTACTGTTCAGTCAATGTATGTTTGTCCCTCTCACCTGTTCGTGCCATTTCTGTATAAAATAGTGCATGGTGAAATGCTCACAGGTGTTTCTTTACCTGATGCAAACCCTTCATTTAATATGCCATTGTGTTGATACTGATGAGCTGAGCAATCAACTAATCATTTAACATCTGTGTGATTTCTTTAATTCTAACAATTAATTTCATTCTAACTGGTTCTGAATGTGCCTCTTCTAACTCAGTCTCAGTTTGTCTTTAGCAAATGGGCTACCTTTTGCACAATGCTGCTATGCCAGGGCCTGTAAGAAAACTTAATTGCTTAATTAACTATGAGAAATGAAGAGTTTGCCTCTAAATAATGATAAAAATCAACAAGCTTTGGTTCCTATTTATGGACTAAGAAATTCCTCTCTGGCTCTAAACACTTTAATTTTTCTCACTATTGCTGTGAAGAGGATGGAAAAAAAGACAAGATGAGAAATAGGTGGTTGGTTTGTATTCTGAACTCTAAGCTTGCATTTTCTCTAACATCTCTCAGTGTGTCTTCCTCTTAAAATGCTATTGTTGTCATGAAATGTTGTGACAATCCGTTTGAAATGATGTTGTTAGGATCTGCCACAAACTAACTTCGTAGATCTGGATTTAAACATTGAAAAGCTAAGTTTAAGATGTCACTAGTGCATAAACCTGTGTCTAGCGATTACTTGGCACAGCGATATTTTAAACATCTTAAGCCCTCACATGTCCAATAGCAGATTTCTTTGAGGTGCGTACAGTAATGAAGCTGGGAATACGGAACTGCCAAAAGTTCTCCTGATGATCCTCAGTCATGAAGAGTTGTGGAGTTCCCTTTGCTAGAGGAACGCGGTTTACTGTGATGCTCTGAGTCAGGACTAGCCTGCAGTAAGGCTCATGGGTAACATTTTAGTGATGCCTATCAACAGGTACTCAGGACTTTCAGGAACCACAGGGTAAACTGATTAGTATGAATTAGAACAAATATGATATTGATTTTTTTTTTCTCTCCACACAGAGACAATGGCCTTGGATGCCTGTGATGGCAGCTTTGGTTGCTGTAACAGCCGTGGTGCTGTACCCAGGCCTAACCAGAGCTTCTCCATGAGAACTGTTGTTGAATCCATACACCGTCCTCCCTTTAGAAGCTGGCAACATTCATATACTGAGGGAAAACAGATTAATTCTCTTCCTTTTTACCTCTTAATACAGCACAGCTCTGCGTGAGAACAGCAGTAGGGTCATTTGCTTTAAACTGTATAAAATGTATCTGTCTATAAAGAGGGAATAAAATTGTGATTCATCATACTGTGAGCAATATTTTTGCTTACAATTTCATGCAAGTTTTAAATTAGTATGTTGGGATTCTGAATACTATAATGGTGGCCTAAAGTAGGCTTCTTGGTACCAAATTACTTATAATGGCTAGGGTTGTGGACACTTACTTTAGAATCTGATTGCCAGATTTAAAAGGAAAAACACATTTCTGATTTGGACACCCAAGCCAAGTAACCTTGCAGATACTTGGAAAACAGATGCAGTATGCTCAGTGCCTTTCAGTATGGGGGTTTTTTGTTGGTTTTGTTTTGGGGTTTTTTTTGTTCTGTTGGTTTTGGGGGGGGGGGTGGTGTTTTGTTTTTAAAAACTAGTGCACCATTTTACTTGCTGTTAGTCACTGAGCTGTTGGGAACAAGACTTAAGAAAACTTCTCTTACCACGCCTTTTGAAGGAAGCATATTTTTCTTTGATAAGGATTGCTTTATTAATGATTTTTGGGAATAAACACAATTCATGTCCAGCCTTAAAGAGAGAGAGATACTGATGGTGAAGACCAGCCTAGAGTATTTAGTGTGCGAGTGTAAGCATGTGTGTGTTCTTGAGTGAACTAAGGTATTTTGGGGAGCAAGTACTTGGTCATTTGATGGACATAGTGCAGTGATTCAACTTACATTAACTTTAGTTTGAATGTAATTTATTAAATTTCATATATTTAATGAGATACGTTCTTTAAAAGTATGAATACTTTCTCACCTACCACATGTATCAATTTATTTTTTCAGTCATTTGATACTTTCTGACTTGAGCTGGAGAAGCTCTTTAGATAAGCTTTTGTTGACGTAACTTTATTAAGAGAACTGCTACAGTACGTCTGTGATTAGCTGAAAAAAAATCTAAGATACATAAAATACTGCAAAATTGGAATCATATACTTGATGTATTGTCAGGTCAAGATGATTTTAATTTTGTAGTAAAATTTTGTGCATCCTCATCACATGGCTGTAAGTATGATGCAGTAGTCCCCATTACAAAGTTTATTTTCCTTATCTAAGTACTATAACTATTGCTATTTGCTGACTTTTGGTGGGAATCACTGTAGTTAGTGCTGAATTAAATGTAGACTGTAGTTGTCTTGTTCAGCTCAACAGTTCTGTCAAAAAAGTTTATTAAAGACTTAAATAATATGCTAAAGAATGGTAAAGTAAAATGGCTCTGCTAAAGGAAACTTCAGAATAGGGAGGTAATCTCAGCAATTGAATTGGCTTTAAAAAATGTTACGGCAATCGACAGATAGTTTAAATATTTAAATAGAAATTTAGCATATAATTTACTCTGTGAGGTTTTAAGGGTCATTGTCCTTTATTTAAAGGTTCTGTCTTAAGTTACATGGGATTTACTAATGGGAGGATTATTAGTTGGAAAAAATAGTCCACAAGTGACTCGTAGAAAATACTGTCATTTAGTTCATTCATTTCATCCTTTTCAGTTGCAGAAAGCCACCCAACCACAGAACACTCGTATGCCAGTGGTACTTAGTACCTCTTGTATATAGGTTATTGCAAATATTGTTCTGAAATGCTTAACTTCAGAATTACATTTTTTAAAGTAAATAATTGTTTTAAATCTATTTTGTAAAGATATAAAAATACAATAGAATTTCTGGAGTACAGATTAAACTATTTGCACTAACACACGTGATGTGCATGATTTAATAAAATAACTTTACTCTCCCTATGCATGTTTGAGTTGAATGTCATTTAAAAACAAAAGATTCATGCTAAGTTTCTTTTGCACTAGATGTTGCCACAGTTACTAGGCACAATGTCTGCAGCATGTCCAGTAATAGCAAAAGACTTTTTTTACCTTGTATTTCACATTTGCACTGGTTTAAGTTTTTGTCTAGCTGATCTCTCTCCTGGCCGTGGTTTTTAGAAAGAAAAGGGGGGAGGAGAGCGCAATAAAAGGTTTGGGAGCATTATTGCCATGGCGGGGGGGAAGTGCTCACAGCTGAGGGGTGGATTGTGCCTGTGGCAGGGGTTGTGAGATTGGAGGAGCAGAGGCCACAGATAGCGGGGCAATAGTGGAAAGCCCTTCTAGGGGAAGGGAGCCTGATGCTGCCTCCTCTCTTCTTTAGCATCTTGAACTCCTTATTTGTCCCTCTTTCAGCTACTTTTCCTCTTCCAGTTGATTCTGTTCCCTCCTCCCTGCTGGTAGCATGTAGACGTGGTGTGAGGAGGTGGAGTGGAGCCTGATGGAGCAGTGGTCCCTCCTGGCTGGCAGCCGGGAAGGTGCTGAGTTCCCTGGGACCAACCTCAGGGCGGGCCTGCACTGCTAGTTGGTGCCACATACTGAGTAACGCTGCCTGTGACATGTTTGTTCTTGTATTAAAGATAAATGTTGTGTTTTCAGAAATCTTTAGAGCATCAGAGAGCTGACATTTGAGACCCAACATGGTTGCATTAAAGGAGAAAGATTTCTAATTTAATTATGTGCACGTGTGCATATTTATATATATATTTATATATATTATATAAATATGTGTGCATATATATACACAGGTGCATAGTACACATTGCATGGGGGTTTGTGCTTACAAGTATACCTGTGTTTCCCTAATACAGTGCCTTTCCCAGGAGTTCTTGACATTTGCATGTTCGAAATGATCAAGAAGGAGCTAAAATGCACAGTTCACACTTTCGTTGTGAGAATCCTTGGAGGATTGGATAAGTGGGAAGTTGCTGTTCTTCAGTGCTCTGATACTAAAGCGGCAAGTGGAGTTATTTTGCAAGCACTCTAAGCACAAACCTCTCTGGTTCTTGTTGTGTTTGTTTGTAGTAAATGTGTGTGCTCTTTTACATTCATATTTAGGTTCGTTCTTTTTAGTTGTGAGGCTTGATTAGCTAAGCCTTCGAGTTACTGTAGTAAGAGCAGCTTTTCACAAACATGTAAGATGCTCTAAGTCTACTTGTAAAATCAGTGCTCTGAGCTTGCACTGAAGTTTGAAGTTTTAAAAAGGTTCCTCATACTAGAAAAATTAGCCTGAGAGTTGTTTTATCAGTTGCTAGTACAATTTGGAAGATTTAATATAATAAAATATCTGTACACTTCTTCAGTTTTGTCCTGGTGTCCTGACTGAGACACCTTTTTTTAAATTCTAAAAGAATTCTACCTACATGGGGCTACAACAGCAGGCCTTTTATTTAAAAATATAAATACACAATATGTAAAAAATACAGTGTAATTTACCTGTTCCTTGTAGCTGAATTAAATGTGTTCTTCCAGAGTCTTAGCCTGATCCTTCTTGCAGAATCTCTGGATTTTTTTGGTGCTAAATGGAGAATTGTGAGCCTGCACAGTATATTGCAAAGTTTCCATAAAAGAGTCTTAGTGAGACTTCCCATCAAATGACTGATGACTGAAGCAAAGGTAATCATCTGTGCATGTATTTTTGGGGCATATTCCTAAGTTATTTTTCTTTTTCTAATCAAGTCTTCTGAAGTATGTTACCTGTTCAAATTTTCAGTGTGTTTTACATAAGATTTTGAATGTCTCCTGCCTTAATGTGTAGGGTTCTACTACTTGCAAGAATCATTTCTTCAGCTTGTATCTTCTCCATGACAAATCCACTGCCGAGATTCATTCCAGCAGGAGCATCTGAGTGCTTTAAAACACCAGGTCACCACAACAGCTTTTGGGAAGCCACTGTAGTTTGCATTAGCTCTGCAACTGGGGCTGGCCACTTTCCACCAGGGGCATTTTTTTCCCCTCTGGCTTTTCATCCACTATTAGTATTTCATTAGCAACCATCTCAAGATTTTGAGTCTCCATTAATATAGCTGTTGGTCATATGAAAGAATTAGAAGCCATGTTCTCTCCGTCTCTCAAGCATATGTCTCTGGATCTGAAGGGTGATTACTTCCAGCAAACAGCTGCATTGAATTCCTCAGAGCCAGCTGATTTACTCATCCCAGTCCCTCTTTGCATGTGCTTATGGACACAGAATTCCTTTCTTGTTCCTCTAGTGGGGAATTGGGCTGCAGTATGGGTCTCCCAGTTCTTTCTGCCTTCCTGAGTTTTTAGTTTGTGCCAACTCGTTCAAATCAGTGAGCGAAGGTTTGTCCACAGAGCCAGGCTCTTCTGCTTGGAGAGAGGGTTTACTGCTTGAAAAACAGTGGGTACTACCAGTATTGGACAAAAGGCTCCCAGAAGTAGAAGGCAAATTAGCAATTGAAACAAAGGTTTCAGTGCTAAGGGCCATCAGAGGCTCACATTTCCATTTGTTGGTAAAGGTAGAGGGAACTCATCTGATCGCTTTTCTGTATATCACAGTCATAAAACTTCACTGACTGATTTCAACATCAGAAGCATAATGTCAAGAAGTTGAGCATGTATTTTAGAAAAAAAGAAGTCTTGCTTTAAAAACTTCAGAAAAAGAATCGGTCACCATATTTATAAAGTTACTTGAGCAACTACTGTGCTCTCAAAAAAAACCCAAAACCCAACCCTGTGTTTGAGTTCATCTTGCTTTGGCTCCCAACCATTGCATTTCAGTATATCTCTTGGAGGATGTTCTGCTACTGCAAATGTCCTGATCCAGGGATTTGACATACCATGATCAAAATACCTCCCAATCTTACTTTATATGAATAGATTGAATTTCTTTTTTTTTTTCTTCATCCCTGTAGTTTTTTTTGTCAGCTTTTTAAACTGTTTCTAATTTTCTGAATGTTCTTTTTTGAAAAGTAGATGCCAGAACAGAACATGTCCTTACAGTAATGACCTTACTAACATCATATAAACAGATAATAAGCTCTGCTATTCTTATTTGGCTGTCTACCAGAACCCTTTTGGGGATTTACTGGCTTCTAGCATTTGGATTTTAATCTTGTAAATCAAATCTGTGCATTCCTTCCATCACCCCAGCCCCGTGGTATCTGACTTTGCAATATTGTTTGATAAAAACCACTGTAGGCAAGCAGTCCAAGGCAGCAACCTGTTCCCATTACTGTTCAGGACCTCATCAATGTTTTTTTTTTTCCCCTTCAGATTTTAACAGAGATGACTACTGAAGCTTTTCTAGATTATTGATCATATGCTGCTGAACGGTAGTGAGCCAAAACCAGATCCCTGCAGGACACTAAGGAAAGCATTCATAGAATAATTCCTTCATTTAGTTTTTGCAATCTGTCAGCTGGTTTTTAATTTGATTTTTAGTTACAGTGACAGTAGTGTAGTGATCACTTTTATTGAAATGTCAAATGATTTACAGTCTTGCTTTAATAGCACCAATACTTATTCACAGTTTTAAAACTTAAAAAAGTGAAATTTTATTTTAAAATGCTTTGACAGGCATGAATTATTCTACATTCTTGAATACTGTACTGATTGCTTCCCATGGATTGTTCTGTGGTTTGCTTAGATCTTAAGGTGACGCAAAACCAGTCCTTTCCCCAAGATCATACATTTTACTCTCTTCCCTCAGCCCCATCACATTGTTGCCTGTTACTGCCGCTTCCCTCTATAGGGCATTTTTAATTCTAAATTATATATGTGACTATGTTTAAATTTTTCAGTCTACTCAATTTGGGTCAGCATTATTCGCAGTGCTGGAAATGTAACACTTCTAACGCACCGAGGGGGTGTGTGCATGTGTATACATTGCTGTTCTGAGATTGCGCTTGCATGTGGTAAGATAGACCATGATTATTTGCATTTAGCAAGCATGAGAATGGAGTTGTAATTGACTTTCTCAGTGAAATAATTTTCAACTTTGGGAATGGAGATGTTAGTATGGAGATGTAATTCTTTTATTATGTCAGGTGATATACTGAAAACACAGATGTGCTTCCAAGCATGTCATCTCTTCATCATATCTGATGGAGATGAACAAATCCAAAGCTTGGATTAAACTAAAAGTAACTTTTTCTTACCTGATCATATTATTCAATAACTTGAGAGAAAAGGGTTAAGTGATCAATTCTTTCTGTTCTATGGGAATAAAATTTATCCAAAAGCTAGACCCTATTTGTTTCAGTACCCTCTGTTAGGAAATTGGTGGGGTTTTTTTTGTTTTTAGAAACACCATACACATACTATGAGTGGTAAAGTACTGCCTTCAGTATGGAATGGATTTATTATTTTACTCTTTTTGTGCTAGATCATTTATGAAGTTTATTTATATTTCTTCTAAGGAGTTCTTGCTCTGGAAAATACTTTTATTGGGTATGTCATCAGTTTTGATGTAACAAAACTACTTGTCTTGAATAATATAGTGGCTCTTACTTTAAAATGTTCCAAATATGCAATATGTCTTTTGGGATGAATAAATGGTGAAAATTACGAGAATAAATTTACAACACAACACAACGCTGATTTGTATTGTACATAGTCTTTCATTCAGCCTAAGTCCAAATTTCAGCACTCCACAATATCCAAATAACTTGCTGCACACTGTTCTATTGCAGTAGAAGACAAGTTACTAGTTAATGAAATCAATTAAATCTTATTTTAAAATTGGGATCTATTTACCTGTTTAATTTGTACAAATGGGATTCAAGCCATATGACCTTTCCTCATCTGTGTGATGTGGTAAAGCAGTGCTCCCACAGATCTGCGTGCAAACCCAGGGAGATTACTTGCGGAAAGCAGGCTCCACAATCTCTTAGATTGTAAAGTAGGCGTGTTCATTCAGCGCTGGGCAGCACAGGGGGTAGTCCCACCAAAATCGTGCGCACCCCAACACGGCACTCACCATAAATATATACAGCAAACTGCTGCATATACATAAAGTGTTGCAATATGCCTATACATATGCATCACTTATTCTCACTTCGTATTAAAATGAGTTCCAAGATGCTATTTCCATGAACTCCTCCCATTCGCGCTTGAGCATTGTCTCCTAGTGGTGGTCCTCAGGGGTCGTGGGGATGAAGGC
>VZTQ01013538.1:3139-14462 GCA_013400755.1 Pelecanoides urinatrix | reverse complement strand
AGGAGGAAGAAGAGGAGGAGAGGGGTGAGCCGCAGCGTGGGACTGCACCCCGAGTGGGTGTGGGGTGTGGGGGGGGGGGGGCACAACTTACGGCGGGGCCGGGAGCACCAGTGGGGCCGGCAGGGCCGGGGGGACCGGCATCACCCTTGGCTCCAGCATCACCAGTTTCACCTTTAGCACCAGGCTGGCCGTCGGCACCCTGCGGGAGAGCGGAGCGGGGTGAGCAAGGGTGGGGGGACACAGCATCGCCCTGGGGGGGCAGAATCAGGCCCCCCCGGGGCAGGGAGGAGCGAGGCCGTCGCACTTACGGGGGGGCCAGCAAATCCAGCAGGACCGGGAGGGCCAGGCTCGCCGCGGTCGCCCTACGGGAGACGGTGAGAATGGTGTCACCCCAGGCAGGGGACGGCCACCGATGGCCACCAAAGGATGGCCGGGGGTGGGGGGGGTCACTTACAGGAGCACCACGGGCACCAGTGGGACCAGCAGGACCGGGGGGACCAGCTTCACCCTGGAAAAGGGGAGGAAAACCACAAAAAAAAGGTCAAGGCTGTGGCGAGGAGGTGGCGGGGGGGGGGTACCAGGACACATCTGTCCCCGCTGCAGTGTCCGGCCAGGGGACAGCCCTACCTTGTCACCGGGAGCACCAGCAGGGCCGGGGGGGCCGATGGGGCCGGTCAGACCTCGGAGACCGTCTTTGCCAGGAGCGCCGTCAGCACCTTTGGGACCGGGATCGCCCTGGGAGAGGACGATGATGACGGGTTACCTGGGGAGGTCCCCTCCGGGGGGGGGTCACACCCCCTTCTCCTCTTCCCTTTGAGCAGCAGCACGGAGGCACCCCTGGTTCTTCATCCTCCCCGGGAGAGGCTGGGACCATCCTCCTCCTCCCAGGGAAAGAGCTGGGCTCAGCTCCCAGCGAGGGACTGTCCCCAGTGGATGGGGACAGAGGTGGCACTGAGCGTCCCCTCCCCGGGGGGCTGCCGCCCCTGGGCTCAGGGCAGCACATCCAGGGGACGACGGAGTGAGGACAGGGATGGCCGGGAGCAGAGGATCAAGGCGGGGGACATCAGGATTTTGGGGGACACGTACTCTGTCACCCTTGGCGCCTGGCAGGCCGGCAGCACCACGCTCTCCGGGCATACCCTGCAAACCGGGGGGCCCTTGGTTCCCGGGGGCACCGGGAGCACCAGCATCGCCCTGGGCAAGAGAGACAGAAAATGGGGGTTAGCCAGAACTTCCTCAGCACGGCAAAGTCCGTCCCAGTTTCAGCCACCACGCGGGAGCCGATCCCATGGGTGATCCCAAAAGGGGGTGAAGCCACCCCCCCTTTACATCTGCACCCCAAAAGCCACCGGCCAGGGATCACCCATCACGCAGATACCCCCAGCCCGGCGCGGCAGAGCCGAGACTTCGCACCTACCTTAGCACCATCGTTACCGGGAGCACCGTTAGCACCACGAGGACCTTGGGGACCGGGGGGACCTTGGACGCCGCGTTCGCCGGGGAAACCTCTCTCGCCCTGGAGGGGGGAGGCAGGAGAGGGGCCGAGGCCGTCAGGGAGGGGGTGGGCACCGGGAGGGTGCCAAGAGCCGGCTGGGGAGGGTTCAACTTACCCTGGCACCGGCGGGACCGGGGGCACCGACGTCTCCGGGGACACCCTGTGCGGGGGGGCAGAGGGTGCAGAGTCAGCGCGGGAAGGGGTGGCCCTGGGGACAAGCGGAGGGGTCCCCGGGATGCCCTCAGGGGTGGGGAGAGAAGGGGTCCCACAGTCCTTGGGGGGACGGGGCAGGGCTGGGGTCCCCGCTGCTCCCAAGGGAGAGGTTACATGGAGCACATCACCTCGGGGTGCGCTGGGGGGCACCCCCCCAGCAGCCCCCAGCCCCGGCTGGGAGAGGGACACTGGGGAGGGGACAGGGACAGTCCCACACCGTGGCCATGCTCGCCCGCACTCACCTGCTCACCGGGCTTGCCAGCCTCACCGGGGGGGCCAGCGGGGCCCGGCAGACCCTGGGGAGGAAGAAGAGGAGCGATAAGACACCAGGGAGGTGGGTGACCAAAGCGGACGAGGGAAAAAAAGGGGGTAACGTCACCCCCACCCTGGATGGTTTGTCCCCTCACAAGGGAAGGGGACATCCCTCACCTGGAAGCCAGGAGCACCAGCAGGACCTTGTTCACCTCTTTCTCCAGCAGGACCCTGGGGGAGAGGGGATAAGTGTGGGGGGGGGCAACCAGCACCCGAGCCCTTTCTCTGGTAGCCGAGCGTCGCCATGGGTGGCCAAGACCTTGTTGATACTCACGGTAGGGCCAGGAGGACCTTGGGCACCAGCTTCACCGTCTTTGCCAGCAGCACCCTGGCGAGGAAGAAGAGGGTGCTCAGAGCACAGCCCCGATCTGCAGCGGTGCTCCCGCAGGACTCTGCACCCCCCCTGAACGGGTTGCGGGGCTGGATGCGGCCGTAGCATCCTTCGAAGGATGGGAGAAACCGCAGCGAGCTGCCCGCGGCCACGTCACCTCCCCGCTGTCCCTGCTCCAAAGCCGCTGGCAGCCACCGGGCTGGAGTCCCAGCCACCTCCACCCGCTGCCGTCCCCATCCTTGGAGCCTTCCCCAGCCCCAGCTCGGCCGTCCCAGCCCCACGCCGGGGTGAAGCTCCCTGCCAAGGGCTGGCCGGGCGCTGGCGAATACTCACGACAGCGCCGGGGGGACCAGGAGCACCTCTCTCGCCGGGTTTGCCGGGCTCACCCTGAAAGCCAGAGAGCAGGATGAGACCCGCGACGGGACCACAACACCGACGGGCACGAGCCTGCAGGCTCGGACAGGCTGGAGGATGCACCAGCGCAGCCCTCCCCAGGGTGGGGGGACACACATCCCCTGAGCCACCCCTCCTTGGGTGCCTGCTCCCACGGGAGCCACGTGCCCACCCGCAGCCACCGTCCTGGGTGGTGGCAGTGGCCAGCGAGCAGGAATCCCTCGTGGACCGGGATACCCGCGTCCGCCGGGAAGCATCATCTCCCCCGGGGGGAGGCAGCAGCCCTTCACACTCACCGCAGCACCTTTGGGACCGGGGAAACCCATCACGCCGGCTTGACCTCTGGCTCCGGGGGGGCCGGGGGGGCCGGGGCGGCCGTCTTGACCAGCGGGACCCTATTATGGGGGGGGGGGGGGAGCACCCCGTTAGCACATCCCACGGCGAGCCAAGGGAGGAGCGGGACATCGGTGGGTACAACTTACGGGGGGGCCAGTCTTGCCGTCGGGACCGGGGCTCCCAGGGCTTCCAGTCAGACCCTGCAAGGCAGCAGGAGGTGGGTCAGGAGCTCAGGGCTCCACGAGATGCTCCAGCGAACGTGAGCATCCCCGGCAAGCGGCTTCTCCGCCGGCACGGAGAGCGCAACAGCCGGCGTCCGTCCCTGGAGCGGGGCCACCAGCGCGGTGGCCGTGCTGACGTGGCTCGCTGCTCCTCGTAGCCCCCCTGCTGCCGTGCCCACCGCCCCGCCGCGCTCACCTTGGCACCGGGGAGGCCGGGTTCCCCGGGGCGTCCAGCTTCACCAGGAGATCCTTTGGGGCCAACGGGGCCGGGGGAGCCGCGCTCGCCGGGGGGACCCTGGGCAGGGGTGGGAGAGGGGACAGAGGTTACCTCAGCTGCAGGACGTCACCCAAGGACGGGGACGAGAGCCGTGTCACTGGAGATGGCAGTGGCACACTGCCACCACATGGGGACAGGTGACAAATGTCCGGTGTCCCCACCACCCCCGTTGAGGACACGGTTTTCTCGCCCGGACAGGCAGGAGGGAGACGTGGGCACCTACCTTGGGACCGGCGATGCCATCAGCGCCAGGGAAACCGCGGCTGCCGGGAGCACCCTGCGAGGGACAGGAGAGGGGTCAGTGTGGTGACACGGGGTGACCTCGGGGGGTTTAGGGGTGCAGGGGAGGGATGTGCTGATGTGGGACCCGGCCACCAGTGGGAACAGCCTGGTGTCCCCACTGAGATGTTCCACTGGAGACCTCGGTGGGGCATTGGAAGGGGCTGGGGATGTCACCACAGTGGGTGGTGGTCCCCGAGCACCCACGAGGCTCAGCCGCTGGATGTGGGGAGATGGGAGGAGGACGGGGATGGGGACAGGGACATGGCAGACATGGGACACGTTCCTACTCACACGTTCGCCAGCGGGGCCAGGCAGCCCAGCGGGGCCGGGCTCACCGCGAGCTCCTCTCTTGCCTTCTTCGCCGGCTGGGCCGGGGGGACCTTGGACACCAGCGGGACCCTGGGGAAGGAGGCAAAGGGATGAGCCCCCACGGGGCGCGTGGGAGCCAGGAGGGGCCGAGCCCCCGAGGAGGTGAGGGGGGCACTTACGGGTTCGCCTTTGGCACCCGTGTCTCCCTTGTTGCCTGGAGCACCGGGTTCACCCTGGAGGTGGAAGGAGAGAAGAGGGAGAAAAACCATTTAACACCGGATTGAGGAGCAAAGGGAGCCCTGAGCCGCATCCTGCCCGGCCCCTCAGCAGGACGGGGGGATGCTCAGCATCTGTCAGCCCCCAGCACCATCCTGCACTCGCAGGGCTGGAGCGGACAGGGGATGCCAGAGGAGATATCTCCAGGTGGGACAGCAGCTTGTGGAGGAGAAGAAGGGATCTGACACCGGGAGGAGGCGGATGGAGGTGTCCAGGGATACTCACGCTGTTACCCTTGGGACCGGGGGCACCGCTGGGACCCTGGGGTCCGGAGGGACCGCGGGCACCGGGGAAGCCGGGAGCGCCAGCAATGCCAGGAGCACCCTAGAAGAGGCAGATGAGGCAGTGAGGAAGCAGCACGGACCCTCATCCCAGAGCCAGACGGGCAGTGAGGGACACTCACGGTTGCGCCCTTGGCACCAGGTTGACCATCAGCACCGGGGTTGCCCTGCGGAGAGAAGGAGGAAGAAGAGGGTTATGCCGGGGCTGGCAGGACGTGAGGCCGAAAGGCAAGGAGCCGTCAGATGCCACTTACAGCAGGACCAGCAGCGCCAGCAGGGCCGGGGGGACCGGGCTCACCACGGGCACCTTGGGGACCTTCGCTGCCACGGGCACCCTGGGGACCGGTTTCACCCTGGGAAGGAAGAGGAGGGAGGAAGAGCCGTGAGCGTGAAGGCTGCCCTGAAACCCCTGACATGGCTGGTTTCCCCCTCTGTCTGCAGCTCCTTTCCCATGGAGGCAAAGCCAGGAGATACGCCCATGGGGACGTCCCCGTCTGCCCGCTGTCCCAGGCAGCAGCGAGCCTGCGGCACGTCGTGTTCTCTCATTTTTGGACCACGTTGACCATTCGATGCTCCATCCTTCTCCCCCCGCCACCAGCTCCCAGTTTCCACCAGCTTCTCCCAGCCCAGGAGATGCCACCTTGGAGCAGATGGTCAGGCAGGTCCTACCTTAGCACCAGCAGCACCGGGGAAGCCGGGGGGACCCGCGGGGCCAGTTGGACCCTAGAAGGGAGAGAGGGTCTCAGAGGAGGGAGCCCACCTCGCACATCTGATGCCCAGGAGTTTTCCAGGCAGCAGAGCTCTGGCCAGGATTTCCCAGTCGCGGTGGAACTGGGAGATCTCCCTCCGGAGAAGCCGAGGCTGATGCCAGGTGCTGGGGGAGAGTGGGGGGGTTTTGGGGGTGACTTACGGGAGGACCAGCAGCACCGGGAGAACCGTCGTTACCACGAGCACCCTGTGGGAGAGGAGGCACCCGTTAGTGATGCCCACCAGCAGGAGGGGTGGCCCCCAGCCCCCCACCGCGCCCCGGGGCAGGGGACGCTCAGCCCTTCCCAAACCAGATACTCACAGCGGGGCCAGATGGACCGGGACGGCCTCTCTCGCCGGGAAGCCCACGAGGACCCTGGGGAGGGCAGAGGACATGTTTTCATCACCGAGAGAGCCACTCTTCCCTTTCGGGGCCTCCTTCCATCCCTGTGCCCCCCCATCCCCCCCCTGCTCCTTCCCACAGCGACATCTCCAGGGGGTTAAACCCCTTTCTCACCCCATTCCCTGGGGAAACATCCCCAAGGATGAGCTGTTTCCCCATCACGTCTTGCCCCCCCCGCCTCCATCCCCATCCCCTGTTGCTGGCCGAGGCCGGATCCCCACCCCAGGGTCCCTGGGGGCTCCAGCACTCACCATCTGCCCAGGAGCACCGTTCTCCCCGGGGCTGCCGGGCTCACCCTAAGAGAAAGGACAACATTGAGGGACCTGCTGCGGAGGGAGGGAACAGCGAGGACTTTCCCAGGGGTGACGCTGCCATCGCTCCTCACCTTGGGGCCGGCGGGACCGGGCTCACCCTTGGCACCATCCAAACCGCTGAAGCCCTAGGGAGCAGGAGATAGAAGAAGGTGGGGGGGTCAGGAGGGGACCCCCCAGCAAGGTCGGGCTCCCCCTTCCCCTAAATCTTGCACGCAGGGTGGGGGGGACTCACGCGGTGACCCTTCATGCCCGGCAGACCGGCGGTTCCTGGGAGACCACGGGCACCCTAGGAGAAAAGGGGCGGTGGTGATGGAGATGCTCGGGGGGAGCGGGGGGGGGCTGTCCCTGCACCCCCTTATCCCCATCCCTAAGGGTGGTGTCACGTCCTTGCTTTGTCACCGGACAGGCCACAGCGGGGGGGTCCCCTCCTGTGTCCCCCGGTGGGGGAGCATCTCACCTGGGGGCCGGGGGGACCGCGCTCGCCGGGACGGCCGGGCTTTCCAGCTTCACCCTAAGGAGAAGGTCACCAGGTTGGTGGCACGTCCCCAAGCCAGGTGGCTTCTGCTCACCTGGGGGGCTGGCAGGGCCACCAGACCCCAAACTAGGGGGGGGGGGAGACCCCATCCTGAGACCACTTACATCATCTCCGTTCTTGCCAGGGGGGCCGGCGGGACCACGGGGACCCATGGGACCCTAGGAGAGATGCAGGGCAGGGGTGAGGATGCTGTGGGTGACGGCTGTGCCCTGTCACCCTGCCACCCGGGGTGGGCAGCGTTGGGCGCCGGCAGCCCCAGTCCCACAGCTCCCGGCCAAGGTGCCCCGGCATGGGGACGGCGTGGCCACGGCCGGGGCTGGGGACAGGCAGCCTTGTCCCCATCCCCAGGGGACATCAGGCTGGAGGAGGAGGTGGCAGGACTCACAGAAGCACCAGGCTCTCCGGGTTCACCAGGGGGACCTTGGAAACCTTGAGGACCCTGCGGGTTGGTGGGAAAAAAAAAAGGGGGGGAAAAAAATGGGTTAGAAAATGAGAAGATTGGGCCTGAAGAGCCCGGTGACAATGGCAGTCCCTCCCTGTATGCCGGGGTGAGGACACATGTCCCCACGGGTTCCCGTATCCATCGGGAAGGGTGGGATGCCCCGTCCTGCCCTCGCCCCGTCCCGTCCCACCCACCTCCTGCCACCCAAAGGGACCCTGGGGCTGCTTGTCCCCAGATTGGGGGGGGGATACTCACAGGAGCGCCGGGGGGGCCGGGGAGACCGCGGGGACCAGCTGGACCCTGGGAAGGAGAACGGAAAGTGGTGATGAGTGGCTGCCATGTCACCCTGTCCCCATCCCTGTCCCCATCACCACTCCATCGCTCTCCCCATTGACACCCCAATGCCCCCATCCCATTGCTGTCCCCATCACCACCCTGTCCTTGTCCCCACCACTGCTCTTTCCCTGTCCNGTCACCTCTAGGACCGACATCCCTCCCCATCCCTCCCACCTCTTCCCGCTTGGCAGCACCCTCAGCACCGCCGGCACGGGAAGCGCTCCCGGTCCCTCGCCCGGCTTCACCCCTGCCCCCATCCGCCCCACGTGCCCCCCATGTCCCCCCCGTGTCCCTCCGGTGCTCACCATGGGGCCGGGCACAGCCATGCCACCGGCTTTCTCGTCGTAGCCGTAAGACATTTGAGGAGCGAAGTTCTGCAGGCAGGAGGGAGAGCAGGGGGTAAGCGGGGCGCAGGCACCCCCATGGGGGGGTCTGCACCTCCGGGGACCCCCCCAATACTCACTCCGCCGAGGCCTGGAGGACCTGGAGGGCCTGGGGGTCCCGGGAGGCCAGGCTGTCCAGGGATGCCATCTCTGCCAGGGGGGCCGGGGAGTCCCTGGGGGGAGAGAAGAGGAGGGTGAGCCCCAGGGGGTCCCGGCGGAGCTGGGGGGGGGGGGTTTGCAGGGGCGATACCCACCCTGTCTCCTTTGGGGCCGGTGTCTCCCTTAGGACCCTGTGGGGGAGAGACGGGGGGTTAGAAAAGGGGTTCTCCAAAAAAAGGTGGGGGATGGCAGGGGTGGGTTTTTTTTGGGGGGGCAAGGGAGCCTTTACCTCTACTCCAGCGCTTTCTGGGTAGACAGGGGAGGCTGCGGGAGAAAGGACGGGCGTTTAGAGGAGCCGAGCGCGACCCACCACCCCACAAACCCCGCACCCACCCCACAGCCCCGACACCCATGATGCTGAGCCGGGGCCGGATGCTGAACCGGGGCAGGGTCCAGCCCCGCTGCTCCCCCCCGGGGACAACCAGCCGGGATGGGGACGATGGGGACGACGAGACGGTACCGTCGGTGTCGGGACAGATGGGGCAGCATTCTCCGAAGGGGATCTCGGCGTTGGGGCAGTCGGAGGTGTCCTCGCAGATCACCTCGTCGCAGAGGATGTTGCCGCTGTCGCAGACGCAGATTTGGCAGGGTTCGGGTTTCCACACATCCTTATCGTTGTACGTTAGCCCATCCTGTATGCAGCTTCCAGTTTGAACTGGGAGAAAGGGACAGGGCGTGAGGGCAAGGAGGAGGGGGGCACAGCGGTAGCCCCCCCCACATGGCCCTTCTCTTGCTCTCCTCCCCCTTCATCCTCCCGCAGCGTTTCTCCCTTCATCTGTTTCTCATCAGCCCATCGCGGTGACACAGGAAAAGCACCACAATAAACTCTTCCCACATACGCTGGAATTTAAACAAAAACCTCCAGCCAGTTGCTACGTCCCGCGGCGGGATGGGGCCAAGGCAAATACCCCCGCGGCGGGCAGGGGGGCTGGCACGGGGGTCCCCGCCGTCTGCGGGGGACGGGGACGGGGATGGGTGGGATCGAGGAGCAGCCGGGTGGGTTGGCCCCAATGTCTAGGCTGAAATTAGATCCAGGCGGCTGCGGGATAAGGCTGGATCAGGCCAGATGGGCTGGGAATAAGAGTCCGGAGACGAGGCAGGCGGGAGCTGACGTGGGGAGGGGAGGGCGGCGCGCCAGGGCCCGGAGGCTGGCCCCACGGTGGGGAAGGGTCTGTGGGAGGGGGGGACCGCGGGGCTGTCCCAGTCCATGGCCCCCCTCCCCCGGCTCGGCAAGGGCAAAAAAAAAGGCAAAAGGCAAAAAAGGCAAAATGCATATTGCCAAAGGCAAAAAGCAAAAGGCAAAAGGCAAAAAGCAAAATGCAAAAAGCAAAAAGCAAAAGGCAAAAGGCAAAAAGCAAAAGGCAAAATGACTCTTGCAAAAGGCAAAACGCCGACCGCAAAAGGCAAAACGCAGCCTGCAAAATGCAGACCGCGGAACGCCGAATGCAGAAAGCAAAATGCCAGCTGCAGCCTGCCTCTTGGCCGATGCAAAATGCAGAATGCAAAAAAAAAAAGCAAAACAAAAAAAGCACCAAAAAAACTCCCCCCCCCCCCCCCCCGAATGCCAAAATTGGGCAAAATGCAAAGGGTGCCCCGGGCCTGGCTCCGTCCCAGGGTCCCCCCGTGTCCCCACGCCTGCAGGTGGCAGGCGCAGGCGGCCCGGCGGGGCGCAGGGGGGGACCCGGTGGTGGTGGGGGGCTGTGACCCCAGCCGTGCCCCCAGCCCCGCAGCAGCCCCACGGGGAGGCCACGGGGCGACATCCCCATCCCGGGACGGCCGAGCGGGGCCGTCTGGCCAGCCCCGACTTTACGGGCTGCCGAAACATTTTNATCCCCACCCACCACCCCGCATCCCACCCACGACGAAGCCCATCACCGACGCCGGCTACTTACTGTCTTCTTCTCCTTGCCCGCGGGTGAGTAGTACAGTCGCTGCTATCAACAGCAGTAACCGAGAATCCACAAAGCTGAACATGTCTAAATATTAGACATGTAGACTCTTTGGGGTCTCTTTTGTTCTTAGGTTGGGGTCATACGGGGCCGATCCGACTCTGGAGCTCCAAATCCAGACCCCAGCAGAAACTTCCTACTGCCCTTGCCCACTCCTTCGCCTCCCCTTATATACGATGCGCCGGCGGGGAGAGGTGGGACCCATCGCAACCGGGGAATTTTGGACGGCCCCTCGGCCAATCAGCGGCACCCAGCGAGTCGGGGGGCACCCCTCGTACCCCCCCTCCCCATCCGTCTGTTCGTGCACACGCACACACGGACGTGCACACGCGTGTCGTCCCGCGGCGGGGCTGGGAGCGGCGGTTGTGGGGTGGATGGGAAGGGGATGGTGGGNGTGGTTGGGGGTTTTGGGGGGATTTTGCACATCCTGAGGTGTTTGGGGAGCTGGATGGGGCCGGGCGGGGTGGGGACAGGCGATGTGGCACGTGGCACTTTGGGGACCCCGGTGCCACGCGACGCCGGGTGCCGCGCCGGGGGGTCAGGGTGCTGCAAACGCCCGCACCCACCTGCGATCTCCCCACCCATCCCTGCACCCAGGGCTCCCCACCACCCACCCACCACCCACCAGGACCCTCCCGCAGCGGGACCAAACCCCCCAGCACTGCAAAGGCCAACAAGGGCATGAGCACCAGGCACCCAGAGCATCCCTTGGGCGAGGATCCCCACGCGGGACCCCAACCCACAAACACCCTCAAAACACCCCCAAGAACCACTCGCTTGATTTATTTTTCCCCTTCTTTCCATCTTTTTTCCTTTCTTTTCCTCAATCCTCTCCCTCCTGGCCCTCCCGCTCCCCTCTCTCCCCCCCTGGCACGGCTCCACGGCCGTTTCCACATTTGAAGGAGCCACGTTGGTTGGAAAAAGCAAAAGCTCCTTGACAATAATCCACAATCTACCGTGCAATTTGGGGAGGGTGTAATTACACGCCAAAAAAATATACGTATTTACCAGGGCCGGGCCGGAGCTCGGGGATGGAGGGGGGAAGGAGCCCTGCAAGGGCAATGTGGCACCCGGGGAGGGGGGACCCCCTCTTTTAAGGGGTGATTTTTAGGGAAAGGGGTGGGAAATGGGGTTGGGGTCTTGCTGGAGGGGGGAGCAAAGAGCTGGGTGCAGCCCTCGCGCCTCTGCTTGCCCCCCATCGTGTTGGGCTTGCAGGGCTCATCAGCACACTGGGAGCACTGGGAGCGCTGGGCTCGTTGCAGAGGGAAACCACGTCCGAGCGGGAGCTCCCACCAAATGACTTCTTTATTATTTAATTTTTTTTTTTTT
>VZTQ01013537.1:0-54882 GCA_013400755.1 Pelecanoides urinatrix | reverse complement strand
CAGCAAGGGAAATTCTTTTTGAATATAAAGAAATGAATCTTCACCATGAGGCTGAACAAATCCTGGAATGGGATATGGAATCTTCATCCTTGGAGATACTGAAAACTCAGCAGGACAAGGCACTGAGCAACCTCATCTGTCTCTGTAGCTGGGACTAACTTTGAAGCTGTCACTGCCTTGGCTTCCAAAGGTCCCTCTCAAATTAAATTTGCCTGTGTTTCTCTGGAATGAATTAAAAGAAATCAGAAACATAAGGGAGAAAATGGTGAAGATTCAAAGAAAGTATGACGAGTAAGGAATCACACATACTGAAATAAATAAGAGTAAGAACACAACTGAGAGAAGATTCTTAGCTGTAAAGAAAATATAAATTCTTCCATGTCTACACATTTCAGAGTACCTTTTAATGGAAGCACTCAACCACTTACATGGTAGATTTTTATGTTAAGGTAGACCTTTAAATTTTATTTTAACAGAGCTTAAGCAACATCAGTATTCTCTATCTGCAGTTCTAAATATTTAAGGCAAGATTGTCGAGGAATCAGAAGTACTTTGGAAATACTAATAACTACATCTGTAAGAGATCCATGTAAAGAAAGTGATGTTAATCTTTGTAAGGCAAAGGACCTCCTTCCATGTGCAACTCTGTAGCCTGTCACTTGCAGAATGTCTTTCATTTCTGTTTTGTAAACTTACACCCTCCTTCTCTTTGGCTGCTGTGGCAGTGCTTTACCCATGTATTTAAAATGCTCATGTCCTCATGTCCCTGAACTTGCATAAAGCTTAGTAGATAACAGTAGTAATCATTAATAATTTAAATAGCTAATAAGATTAAATAGACAATAAGGGTTGTTCACATAAAATTTATGTACAAAGTTTAGTATCCATTTAGAGTATGAAACATCTGCACCCAACTCAAAGCATTTTCCAATCAGTGCCATCAGCACAATGAGCAAGAGCAGTCAGTAGGGAGATTGATAAAATTCATAAAATCTGGAGAGGATGCCAGGAAGACACTCATCTGTGGGGATTACAGCACATGTGTTCCCAGCTGGACACTGCAGAGGGTTTTCCTTTTTCCCTTCTACCTCTTTTCTTTGAGTTGTGGGGTTTTTTGTTTTGTTGGTTTGTTGGTTGTTTTGTTTTGTTTTGTTTTCTTGTTTTGGGATTTTGTTAGTGAGGGCAATGGGTGGGGGAGGCAGTCCCCAAAAGTAACCTAGGCTGTTAGGTTCAATGTCTGCCATCAGCTATAGATATTCTTGGTCCTCTACACATCTCCATCCTTTCTGCAACAGTAAGAAATAAATCCGTGTTATATCAGTAATTGCTGGATGAACTAGTCAACTGCCTTTCAGATTTTATAATTGCTGTATGAGAAAGAGACTAAATAAGATCAGAACAAACAGATGAGTTTCATGTCCTTACCACAGATCGCTAGTCTATCTTGAGTAACTATAAACTTTCTAGAAGCTTGTTCCTTAGCTTGATTTTCCTTAGAGCTGTGCATGTATTATTTAATATGAAATCTAAAATTTTCCTGTTTCTTCTTTTCTATTCTTTAGCTTGACCTCTTTCTGAGATAAATTTCAGTGATAAAGAGCAGAATTTTTACTTCAAACACCTAATGTTCTTACTGAGTACTTCAGAGTTTAAGAGAGTGAAAAGCTCCCTTGTCACCTTTACAGTTAAAAAAGAGATTCACCTAATCAGCCTGGGGATAATAAAGGTTATATGAGCATAATTAAGTACCAGATTGAGTCTTGTGAGCATCAGACACTCCAAATGAATTGCAGATGAAAGAAATGTGAGAAAATGTGATTCTCTTCTCGTATGGAAACCGACAACTAAGAGCTCAAAAAGGATTTATTTTTTTTTTTTTAAATGATGAAAGGGACATTTTGTTATATATGGCCTATAAAGCTGCAAGAGAAACTAACTCCATAATTTCAGGAAATGTTGTAGTAAAGACTAATTATCCTTATTCACCAGTCATCCATTTATGTTTCGTCTTGCATAATGTCTTATAGATGGAACATTTGCCTCGTTTTTTTTATAAGAGGTATTGCTTCCTTCAGTAAGCTGGACTATTTTCTTTTGAAAGCCACAAAAGTTATTGCTATTGAATCCTTAAGTTAATAACCTAAAGGGTTTTGTTTGGGTTTTTTTGTTTTTTTTTTTTTTTAATACTCTAAGATATATTAGGAATACCTCATACTCATAACTGAAGCATTTCTAATTCTCTTTGTGTAGCAGAAATGAAGGATACCTGGAACACATGTTAACCAGGATAGACTGGTTAGCCATGGACTGTTTCCAAACTCCTGAACTTTTGGAAATGTTAACCTTTTCATAAAAAAAAAAAAAAAAAAAAAAGGAAAAAAATCATACAAAACATATTTCCTTTGGAAAGAGTTTTCCAAATTTTCACATAGAAAAAAAAATCCATTGGATTTTTAAAACAGAATTTCTGGGGCCTTTGCAAGTGTGGCAAGTAACCTTTACTTCCTATTACACAGCTTATTACATAGCTTGGCAGTTCAGGGAAATCCTGGTGCCCAAGACCTTCAGGCAGTCTCCTTAGCTGCAAGAAGATCTTCGAGAAAACTCATGAATCCTGCAGCAGTCTGAAAGCATCAAAGCTCCTGGGACCTGGACTGATAAGCGAGAGAAACCTTTGCACCAGGACATAGCTGATAAACATTTCAGAAAAACTTTTTTTTTTTAAATTATCAAAAATTAGAAAATAACAATCACTTTTTCTCTCAAGAATTGCACCTTCAAATACTCAATTTCAAATTCCTTTTCAGGAAAAAGTATTGCCTCATTTTTGCACTTGACTTTCGAAACTGAATTCAGTGTCTTATCTGGAAATCTGATTTTCTTGGGTCAAAAATATGCCTGCTGGAAGTAACTGAGAATTCACCTGAGACATTGGTATTTTGAGTACCATGAAATTGCAAGAAATATAAAATAGCCTCCTTAAAGACCTTATAACTTGTCTTTACCGTGATCTCTTTTCAAAAACACATACATATGCTGTATATATATACATTTGTACAGTATATTCACTTATATTTAAAGACAATTATTTAGTGTCCATCTATGACAGTTTGCTTTCTACCAAATGGTATCTCTTGCATATAGACAAACCAAACACAATGGAAAAACAGCTTTTTAAATTCTCCCATTTGCTCAACTTTAAGTTACACCACTCTGCTAAGAATAACTTAGATTAACTTTTAAAGCATGTCTTTGTCTATTCTTGAAAGGTGCTGTGGGTTTTCTACACCTGTATGAAATGATCTGAAAGAACTGCTGTATGACTTTTACAAGATATCAAATCTCTGCCAAAAATGCTATTCAGGCCCTCAGGCTAGGTAAGGTTATATTTGTTCTTAACTTTACCTTTCCTACCATTAGCATAACTCAGCTCAACCTCTGTTCTGTGCTGTGGTGCTGGATCAGTGCTAAGTGTCCCCTTTGCCTTCATTTGTCCTCACAAATGCTTGTGCATTAGAGCGCTCTCCACATGAGCGTGGACTCTCTTTAAGCTCTGTGATTCATTAAAATCTAAGACCTCAGCATGAGCCACACAGAACATGAGGAACATCAGCTGAATAATCATGTTTTGAGCTCAACTATGTGAACTTGCCTTCGGCAATTACAAAGCATGACACTTGATTATGATAAATGGGAGTAGAAAAAGTTGTCAAGATGATCCCGCTGTAGTTGAAGTACACAAGCATACTGATAGATTTATTAGTGTAGACAGTCAATAGGACAGCAGAGAATAGACTGCTAGATGTAGAACCATTATTTCAGCCTGGTAATTCAGTCCACATCATTTTGCTTTAAGGTATCTCATTCCCACATTCCAGCAAACCTGCTCCCAAATAGGGTTTATTAACACTGGTCAAAATGTCAGACAGTATGAAACAAAACACTATATTTGCAAGGCAGTTTAGCATAAGACAAGCCAAGTTAACCAGCAACAGCTCATATCAGCCCTACTGGCTGCTCATACTCTGGTGGCTGATTCAATCCCTTGTTGACTGTTTAAGTCAGTTCTCCTCCAAAAGTACACTCCTAAATTGTATAATTAATGAATTCAGGGCACTTTGGAAGATGGCCCTATGACTGTAAAACCAGTAATCATACAGATGTTGAAATGACAGGATGAACATTTGAAAAGAAACAGTGCTGGCTAGAAACTGGAAAAATCAATAGAAATATTACAAAACGGAACTTTTTTTTCCAAATATGAATGTCTCCATATATTTAGGAAAAAATAGCAATGTGATAATTCACTTTAAGTATTCAAATTTACATTTCCTTTAACATTTTATGTGTAAACAAATGTTGATGAATTTGGCAATATTTTATTTTTAAATGATGTTATGGCATCTGCTGGACTCTGCACCCATATCTGAGACATCATTTGTATTCTTGTTCTATTGAGAAGAGTTAACAAATCTAATTTAGCCTGAAGCAATTGTTTTGCTGTTCCAGTTCAGTGAGAAGTTTTAGGTTTGGAAACCAAATTAGATTTTGGGCAATATAAAGTCAAAATACTGAACTTAACAGAGGATCAGCTTTCTGTGATACACAGAAAAGAAGAGTCCTGAAAAATGGATTCTAAAAGTTTGTCCATGTTTGATTAAAAAAAAAATACCAAAATCTGATCACTATCAGTGATTCTGTCTATACCAAACCCATCAGTAATACAACTTTTGGATAATTTACTGGAGCCATTTGTTAATCATGGGTAAGTAATGGATTACCACTGTATGTATACTGCTTGCATAGGTTGGTTGTTTCTTTTCATGGGTTGAATTTTGGCAGAGATCTCAAAATCTTTTGATAGAATAGTACTTTCTTGAAAGTTTTACTAGGAAACATCTCTATGGAAATTGTGTTGTCAATCTAAAGTGCTTTACCAAGTATAAGTATCCGCATCTCCTCATCAGAATGCAAACCAACTCCTTTCACCTGTCTTTGTTCACGTTCAGGCCAATTGTATGAGGTTCAACAAGGCCAAGTGCCGGGTTCTGCACTTCGGCCACAACAACCCCAGGCAACGCTACAGGCTTGGGGAGGAGTGGCTGGAAAGCTGCCCAGAGGAAAAGGACCTGGGGGTGCTGGTTGACAGCCGGCTGAACATGAGCCGGCAGTGTGCCCAGGTGACCAAGAAGGCCAACGGCATCCTGGCCTGCATCAGAAATAGTGTGGCCAGCAGGAGCAGGGAGGTGATTGTGCCTCTGTACTCGGCACTGGTGAGGCAACATCTTGAGTCCTGTGTTCAGTTTTGGGCCCCTCACTACAGGAAGGACATTGAGGTGCTGGAGCATGTCCAGAGAAGAGCAACAAAGCTGGTGAAGGATCTAGAGCACAAGTCTTACGAGGAGCGGCTGAGGGAACTGGGGGTGTTTAGTCTGGAGAAGAGGAGGTTCAGGGGAGACCTTGACATGCTCTACAACTGCCTGAAAGGAGGTTGTAGTGAGGTGGGTGTTGGTCTCTTCTCCAAAGTAACAAGTGACAGGACAAGAGGAAACGGCCTCAAGTTATGCTGGGGGGGGTTTATATTGGAGAACATTTCTTCACCAAAAGGGTTATTGAGCATTGCAACAGGCTGCCCAGGGAAGTGGTTGAGTCACCATCCCTGGAGGTATTTAAAAGGCATGTAGACATGTCACTCAGGGACATGGTTTAGTGGTGGACTTGGCAGTGTTGGGTTTATGATTGGACTCGACAATCTTAAAGATCTTTTCCAACTTAAATGATTCTATGATTCTATACTGGTGAAATACTAGAGATAGGTAGTTTTTTAATTACTGACTCATACTTTAATTTTCTAAGACAATTGGACCAGAAACTTTCAGATACTTTTGAAAACACTTTAAACTTCAATAAAAAAAACAATTGAAGAATGAAAATTGTCTGCTTCTTACTACACTTCCCAGATGGTGCTGTATGGCCTTGGATGTGAGACCTATGTAAAAAGTTATCAAATTTTCACTCAAAATTTAACATTGACATACTAATAACTTACTGGAAATTGTGGTGAAATGTATTTTCTACAATCTAAATAAAAATGTTTAAGTGCATAAGTGAGGAAGCATTAAAGGTTTGATATTGTGGAGACTTTCAATTTTATACTCAGTCTGGGAGAATGATGGAATGCTGTTTCTAGTAAGTCCAAAATCTGTAATTCAAATATCAGTCAAGCATATGGTGAGTTCCCACTATATGTCTTCTTTGGGTTCCTCACCCAACCACTATAGGCCTGAGCAAAAAAAATCCTCTGTAAAGCAACAGTATATCTGGAGGGGAAAAAAAAAAGGGAAAAAAAAGTCTCCTTCATACAATATTAAAATTGTTAAATATTGCAGTGCAGCTGTTCCAACAGAGAGGCTCAAAACATCTCTGAGGGTATAATTTGAAAATAATTCACAGATTCACATTTTTCTTTTTTTTTTTCCCTCAAAGAGCTTATTCTCCTAGATCAAATATAGGGTTACTGTAAGACCTAAGGAAAAGGCCATTTATGTTCATGTGCAGAAGAGTATAGCTGGTGTAAAAGCTTATGATGAATACCACTTCTAAGATGAGAAAGAAATCTTCTTCACAAAAGGCCAAAAGATCGTTGGCATGAATACCTCCAGACTAAAGTATAATAAAATGATAAATAATAATGACCACAGTTCTAAATAAGTCTTGAATTGAAATAGTTTTTTAAAATGTTGATTCAGATATTCCACTGATGATGACTGAAACAATTTGTTCATTAGTTCTTTGTACTAAGTTCCCTAAAACATAATGATTTCAGTCCTTTCAGAGTTATTAAACCCAGAGAAGTACATTCATGTCAAAAGTGGAATTTTAGAAGGTAAATACTTATAAGTGGTTTTAAGACGAAGAATTATATTTGCACAAATCAGTAATTATATGAGGTAAGAAAATGTTATATAAAATTTTAATGACTTGTTCTTTTTTTGTTGTGGAACCATCAAGTATGCCCAATAGTTTTGAAATACAGCCTAAGTATTGACAATCTCACTGTAACTCCTGATTCTTTATTCTAAAAGATTCAACATCTTTCTTATTGCTAGAAAGGAATAGGGTACTGGAAGTGTTGCATACAGTGATTTCATTATACCATCATATTTGAAAAGTCATGGCAGTCAGGCAAAGTCCCCAGTGACTGGAGAAAAGGGAATATCACACCCATTTTTACAAAGGGTAATAAGGAAGGTCCTAGGAACTATTAACCAGTCAACCTCACTACTGTGTCCTCTGAGAACATGGAACAGATTCTGCTGGAAGATATGTTGAAAAATACGGAAGACAGGGGGGTGATTAGAAACAGCCAACATGGCTTCACCAAGGGCAAATCATGCCTGGCTAATCCAGTGGCCTTCTATGATGGGGTAACTGCATCAACAGACAATGGAAAAGCTACTGACATCATCTACCTGGAATTCTGTAAGGCCTTTTACATGGTCCCCTACAGTATTTGTGCTGCTAAATTGGAGAAAAATGGCTTTGATGGATGGACAGTTAGATGGATAAGGAACTGGCTGGATGGCAACATCCAAAGAGTTACAGTCAACAGCTCAATGATGAAGGAGATACCAGCAATGAGTAGTGTCCCTCAAAGGTCCATATTGGGACCTTTAATACCTTCATTAATGACACAGACCCTCAGCAAGTTTGCAGATAGCATGAAGCTGAGTGGTGCGGTTGGTTTGCTAGAAAGAAGGGATGCCATCCAGAGGGACCTTTGACAAGCTTGAGGAGTGGGCCTATGTGAACCTCATGAAATTCAACAAGGCCAAGTTCAAGGTCCTGTACCTGGGTTGGGGCAATCCCTAATTTTGTACAGACTGGGGAATGAATGGATTGAAAGTAGGCATGTGGAGAAGGACTTGGGGATACTGGTGGATGAAAAATTGGATGTGAGATGGCAATGTGCGCTTGCAGCCCAGACAACTAATTGTGGTCAGCAGGTTGAAGGAGGTGATTCTCCCCCTCTACTCTGCTCTTGTGAGACCCCACTTGGAGTAGTGTGTCCAGTTCTGGTATCCACAGTGTCAGAAAGATATGGACCTGTTAGGATGGGTCCAGAGGAGGGCCATGAAAATGGTCAGAGGGCTGGAACATCTCTCCTATGAAGAAAGGCTGAGAGAATTGACGTTGTTCAGCCTGGAGAAGAGACCTTTCAATACTTAAAGGGGACTTATAAGAAAGACAGAGAGAGACTTTTTGCAAAGGCCTGTAGTAACAGGACAAGGGGCAACGGAAAGAGGGTAGATTTGGCTTGGATATAAGAAAGACATTTTTTACATTGAGGATGGTAGGACACTGGAATAGATTGCCCAGAAAAGTTGTGGATGTCCATCCCTGGAAATATGCAAGGTCAGATTGGACAGGGCTTTGAGCAAGCTGAACTAGTGAAAGGTATCCCTGCCCTTTACAGAGGGTTGGACTAAATGATCTTTGAAGGTCCCTTCCAACCCAAAACATTCTATAATTCTATGAAATACCTCAGGCATAGAAAAATTTCTAATCTGATTCCCCTGGACATTTTTAATTTTAACTGTGGAAAATAAAGGTTTAATCTTTTAAGATCCAAGTAATTAATTTTATTTCTTTTTCAAGCCATGACATTTTAGTTATCTGTTTTATACAGTTAGTTATCTAGTTATCTATTTTAGTCATCTAGTCATCATTTTATGTAGTTATCTTTTAAAATATAATATCTGAATATTTTGAACCATAAATAGAAGTAAGATTGCTTCAAAAAATGTCTACAGGCATGTCTAAACTTTAATATTCAGAGTATTTTCCAGGTTTTGGATGCAAGTGCTTATCCTAGGTGACTCCTACCTGTGTTTCAGGATGTACCTTCACACTATTGACTTGTATGTCTTTCTTTGCAATAGAAAAAAACCTGCTGTGGAAGAGGGCAAAATTCAGTAGGTCCCTTGAATTAGATCGATAGGGGACCAAAGCTTGGGACACAAAATTTTGTGCACATGCCTCACAGTTATGAAAGTGCCTTAGGAGTTGCTGGCAGACTCGTGACAGTAATTACCATCATACCTTCAAAATTCTTAGACTTTAAGATTTATGTTTCAGAGGGGAAAAAAAAACAAAACAACTTGTTTTTAATTAAAGATTTTTTTAAGAAAATATCTGATTTCTTCTGTTAGAACTCAGCAGACATTAGTATACTTCCACTGGAAATGAACTTGGCGCATTGCACTCTTCCCTGGTTTAAAAGCTGGAATGCTAAAAACCAGTAGATCTATTTTTGATCAGAGTCAGACAGTGTGAATCTAATATATTTCTATTAACTTCAGTGGATTTACTGTATTTTTGTACAATGGAGATCAGAATTTGTCTTCTGGTCTGAATTCAATTTAATAGAATTATGCAGAAAGAAAAGGCAAATAAGGCTTCTGTCAAAGGTTAGAAAAATCTATAGGCAAAGCAGAAAATAAAGTAGTAAAAAGGATCTTAAAAACCCCAAAGTTAAAATGTCATTTTGAAATGTGAGAGAGGAATTTGGAGAAGCTATAGTTTATGGCACAAGCTATCTGAATGAATAGACAATCAGCCCCATGTCTGCTGGAAGAGCATGCTGCACAGTTGTGTAATGTAGACCTGTTTGCACGCTTGAAGTAAGTCTAACCCTTCTGAGTTAATTAATTCTCTTTTGACATGTGAAAGTGCTGAAAAGAGGCTCCCTTTCCACTAAAACATAAGCTTTGTGTTTTCTTTGCTGTTTCTTAAACTAACCATGAATTTAGCAGTCATATGCTTTTCCTTAGATGAAGTCAGTGATATTATTTATGTATTTTCCTATCTGTTGACATCTGTTGATGCAAGTAATTTCTTATTTCAGTTAAAGGTATTTGTGTATTATGTGGAAAGTTCTTGAACAAAATTATTTCCTCAGACTTTATTATAGTATGTTGCATTATAAGGACTATTATTTAATATTTAAAATAGCTATTACGGTCTTAAAGTTTCAAATTTTTTTACATCTTTTCTTGCATATTTCATGAAAGTGTATCCTTATTTTAGATGAGATCTTCTCCAGTATTTTCTCATGGATTTGAATTAGGTATCAGATATTAAATGCAATCGATGCATTAAAAATATTATTATAACAGTAATTTCTTTTAGTGAAAAAATGCATGTGATCTAGTTTTTTAGTTATAATTCCACTTAACCAGACTGGTCTTGATCGACACAGTTTTTCTTTTAGTTCTGTAAGCTTAATCAATGTAATTATCATACAAATACCTTATTGTATGAAGTTCAGGTTGAGATGAAGTTTGAATCTTAGTTCACTTTTATCTGAGACTCTCTTTTTAAACCTAGCAACTGGCAACAGATCTGGTAGTTATAGGGTACTGTCTTAATTTAAGTGCTATTCCCCTTTTTTATTTGAAAAATAACAGAACCCTTCCTACTCTCTTATAGCTCTATAACTCAACAAGATTAACTGTAGCTGTTGTAGAACCCCTTATATAAAAGTACTGAATAATCTACCCTTCAGATAAATTATATCATCTAATGGAGGGCCTTTATACACAAGGACCCCACATCATCAGAAAAGGGCATGAATTCCCATCACAGAACCTTCAGAAACTCTTGAAATTGAGAAATCTCCATAAAATCCATTGACAGTGGAAAGGATTAACCTTTGAAATACATAAATTCAAGTTTTCATGGTATCTATTAGAATAATCATCCAGTAACATAGGACTGTGTGACAAGAACCCTTTAGGGTTAGCAACCTGGGAATTTTTCTGGAACCACTGAATTAAGCAAGATACTAGTAGATTACCTAGTCTGCAGGTGGAAGGAACAACTGTAAGACTTGTCATTAAAATGAAGTGAATGTATACATTAACAAGACAAGGAATTCAGCTGTTATCTTAAGTGCTTACCTAAGTTTTAGTGTGTTTTTTTCCTTTTTCTTTTTTTTTTTTTCCCAAAGGTAAAATTGTGGCTGCTATTTTCCACTAATTGGATTAAAAGTATGTTTATGGTATATATCACATGGCTGTCGTGTACCATTACATTTCTGAATGGCTTGATTTGAGCTCGGTCTCCATGAATTTTGTTGAAAAAATGTTTGGCCTAATTGTTGGCTGCACTTGTTATCAATATATTCAAAGATGGCTCTATTGTTACTTCTAAATATATTCTGAACATTGAGCAGAAGGGCAAATTTCACTTTATCTGAAGTAGTTGGCAGAAATGTCACTTGCAGTCCTGTGAAAACGTTGTTTGAAATTTCAGAATGAAAAGGTCATAACATGTTATCAGACACTTTGCAGAGGGAACCAAAACAAATTAAATCCTAGTTTTTAAAAAAAAAGCTGAATTGAATAGTAATACTACCATATCCAAGGAAATGCAGATTTGTGATACTGACATTAAGCAGCAATCTTAATTCAAAATTAATACACAGGCTGTTACGTTTTTTCCCTAAGGCCATAAAATTCTTACTGATGTAGAATAAGAAAGAAACTAGAGAATAGGAAATGAAGTCTGAATCTAAATATACTTTACCTGACATTTAGCAAACAGTAGTTGTAAATCCCACAGCTATATTCTCAAAAACAACCCCCAAAACCTGATCTGTGCCCATTGATTTTAAAGATATTCACTCATTAGATCAAATTCAGGGACTGACCTGTTTACAAGGAATTGCATGTTTATATATAATACTTCCACGTTTGTCATCCCAAAGTAAAAGTAAAGTATATGTCCTATTGTTTTGCCTGCCTCCTACCAGATTTTAAGTTAAAAGTNAAAGAAAAGAAAAGAAAAGAAAAGAAAAGAAAAGAAAAGAAAAGAAAAGAAAAGAAAAGAAAAGAAAAGAAAAGAAAAGAAAAGAAAAGAAAAGAAAAGAAAAGAAAAGAAAAGAAACCCCATCAGCTGGTCAGCTGAAATTTTTACTTCTATCAGCACTATCACAGAGGTCAATAGAACAGCCCTATTAATAGGTACACCAACACATAGTTGATGAAGATAAATTAAAGTATTGGTCTTTTTTTTCCTTTTTTTTTCTTTCCTTTGCACATGTTNTATACATTAACAAGACAAGGAATTCAGCTGTTATCTTAAGTGCTTACCTAAGTTTTAGTGTGTTTTTTTCCTTTTTCTTTTTTTTTTTTTCCCAAAGGTAAAATTGTGGCTGCTATTTTCCACTAATTGGATTAAAAGTATGTTTATGGTATATATCACATGGCTGTCGTGTACCATTACATTTCTGAATGGCTTGATTTGAGCTCGGTCTCCATGAATTTTGTTGAAAAAATGTTTGGCCTAATTGTTGGCTGCACTTGTTATCAATACATTCAAAGATGGCTCTATTGTTACTTCTAAATATATTCTGAACATTGAGCAGAAGGGCAAATTTCACTTTATCTGAAGTAGTTGGCAGAAATGTCACTTGCAGTCCTGTGAAAACGTTGTTTGAAATTTCAGAATGAAAAGGTCATAACATGTTATCAGACACTTTGCAGAGGGAACCAAAACAAATTAAATCCTAGTTTTTAAAAAAAAAGCTGAATTGAATAGTAATACTACCATATCCAAGGAAATGCAGATTTGTGATACTGACATTAAGCAGCAATCTTAATTCAAAATTAATACACAGGCTGTTACGTTTTTTCCCTAAGGCCATAAAATTCTTACTGATGTAGAATAAGAAAGAAACTAGAGAATAGGAAATAAAGTCTGAATCTAAATATACTTTACCTGACATTTAGCAAACAGCAGTTGTAAATCCCACAGCTATATTCTCAAAAACAACCCCCAAAACCTGATCTGTGCCCATTGATTTTAAAGATATTCACTCATTAGATCAAATTCAGGGACTGACCTGTTTACAAGGAATTGCATGTTTATATATAATACTTCCACGTTTGTCATCCCAAAGTAAAAGTAAAGTATATGTCCTATTGTTTTGCCTGCCTCCTACCAGATTTTAAGTTAAAAGTTTAAAAAGAAATGTTTTTTATTAGTGTAAGTTGACACCTCTGTGAAGAATGCAAAACATCCACAAAGAAAACACATACAAGTGGAATCACAATTTGTTTAATGACACTAATTAAAGTCTGTTATGCCAACTGGGCATACCTCATGTTTATACACCAGTTTTGGCTGGTATATAACAGGCAGGCATATAACTGGCGTGTAACTATTGTATACACCAGTTTTATACACTTCCTTTTTTTACNAATAGGTACACCAACACATAGTTGATGAAGATAAATTAAAGTATTGGTCTTTTTTTTCCTTTTTTTTTCTTTCCTTTGCACATGTTATGTTTTTAAACTAAACTATGTATTGATAAGCAGAGTAGATTTACTGGTGAACACCAGAGAGTTTTAAAGTACCATGAATACCTCCTACCATGACTGCTACAGGACAGTCTAATGTCTGCAGTCATAAGAATATATATCCACTCTCCCTTTCCTCTTTTCTTTGCAAATTGTATTAAAGAATTTTCTTTAACTGCTTTATATCTTACTACACCAGTTGATTTTCTAATACATGTTCAAACACACATTCAGAATAAAGCTAAAAACGTTTTCCAGAATTGAAAATCTGAGCATATTTTTCCCTCTAGGTGTAGACAAGGCTCTCCTCTGATATCAGAGCAGAGCTAGTTTTGAATTTACTCTTGACCATCTCCCACTTCCTTCTTCTGGATCAACATAAAATTCTTGATGTTTGCAGAGATCAAAAAGCATTGATTATATTTGTTTTAGGAAGAGATTGGCAGCCTGAGGAGGGCTCCTGGAAATACACAAGAAAAAATTCTAACTTTGCAGATCCAAGGTTTCTGAGGAACATATACTCCCTTCCTTTCATGAGTGATCACTGGGGGCTACAGACAGCAATGTTTACATTTAGAGAACCCAGTGACAATTTTCTACTCAAATGCCAGCCAGCAAATAATGAACAAATGAATCAATTGGTAGATAGACTAAAAATATGTTTTCAGTTTCCTGGTCCAACTGAGATAACAGTGGTCCCCATCCAGTGAGAACTATGTGCTGGAGAAAACTAAACCCTGCAAAACCATATGCACCTCTTTATATAATTATCTTCCAGAATATGCTGAGTTAAGTTGCACTCATCGGTTATCTACTTAAATCTGTGGAACATTACATACAATACTTACAAATTCATTAAAACTCCCACTCGACAGAAAGGCGGTTTTGTTATAAATAATGACCTAGATTCCAAAAGCAAATCTACACATGAAAATATGTCAAAGTCTATGCAAAATTTGGCCAGAGTCCCTTCTGAAGTAATGAAATTTCAGATTTTTATTTTTGCTAAATCTTGGGTTTATAAAACTTCATAATTCTACAATATCTACAGCAAGAAGAATCCAACTGAATGGAAGTATAAGATCTGAGAACTAAAGCTGTGAAGAATCAGGATAGGTAATGCATGGTCATGCACACACATGACAAATTTTTGTTAGAAAAGAAGTGATTAATAATAAATTTGTAGCATAGATTTCTGTAAAGTGTTTTAAAGAACTATATGATAAGAACCAATATTATTTGCATAATATTAATGAATACAGGACCACACTGCACACAAAGCTTATTTTGCATTGCCTTTCTTTGATTAAAATGTACAAAATAAAAGTGTTGCTGTAAAGACAGATTAGATTTCATCCACTTATTTAACAAATTTGAAACAGAATTCCAATAAGAAACACAGCAAAATCCAAGAGACTCGCATATAAAAATACACTATGAATTATTCCTTCACCTGAATACAGCTCCAAGCACAACACAGCATAATTATCCAGTACTTCTGTATTATGTAGTGTTCTACCATTATTCAAAATTGTCCTTACTACTACTATAATTATTCACTATACAAGTAAAAACTGGGTTCTTTTCTTAGTTCTCATCATGAATTTTTTTGTCAGTCTGGATGAGGTGCCTGTCTTTATCTATGTCTCTTTTTTTAAAAGAAGAAATGATAATGA
Organism: Pelecanoides urinatrix; assembly: GCA_013400755.1. Taxonomy (NCBI): domain Eukaryota; kingdom Metazoa; phylum Chordata; class Aves; order Procellariiformes; family Procellariidae; genus Pelecanoides; species Pelecanoides urinatrix. The sequence continues at coordinate 39,839 of VZTQ01013537.1, read as the reverse complement.
ATAATACCTTTCTTTGGAAGGTACTTTAAACTCCACAGATGAAATGGTTTCATGGCTTGTTCTAAAGCCCAGCAAGGTCAGTAAGAAGCTTTTTACTGACTTCAGTGCATTTTGGGTCAGACCACTTATGTAAAAATGAATAATACTAAGCCACCATCATTTTTATGTGAATACATCTTATTTTGGTAGGTGTTACAAATTTATCCTTGAAATTTAATCCATAATGTTTTTTTACCCTCACTCCCTTCGAATTATAACGTTTCAGGTTTTAGATTCTGAATTAAATGCCAAATATAACTGGCCACAGTAGAGGAAGAAAGGAAAGTTAGTATATGTCTATCTTAAAAGGATATTTGAAATATCAACTGAATTTGAATATACCAGCTGGTTCTGTTACAAAAAACATCATCTGGAAAAAAAATATATATTTTTTTTTGTACTAGAGCAAAATCAATTTCAAAAGGCAAAGGAATGGAACATTTTGCAGCATTGTGTTTCAGCACACACTGACAAGTTAACTTTTCTAAAGTGCAGGACATATTGGTCATAAAAGATTCTGTGCTAGATCTGAAAGTGTCAGGAATTGTGTTACTTTCACAGTTTTCTCATATCACTGAGAGAATTATCACAAATAGCCTCCTCTGGATTATAATACTCCAGCTGAAAGCTTGACATAGAGAAAAACAGAGAGAGCTGGTTCACTGTCCATTTTACTAAAAAAAAAAAAATTGAAACAAAAAATAAAAATCAGAAAGTTGACACTTGTGCTGTTTTCTCCTTTGACCGAACATCTTCACTGACTTAAATTTTAAAACAGAGCGTATATAATTAACATCTTAAAAAGTGACCGAGCTGCTTATAAAAGGAACAAAGCAAAGGTTATTAAATGGACTGAATTTAAATGGTGCAAGCTCAGTGGAAGTTCAAAATTTCCTAACAACCAAAAAAAACCCCGAAAACCTAGGGGAAAAAAAAAAAACAAAACAAAAACCAAAACCAAACCAGAAAGAGATACCATGTCTAAAAAAGCCATCTTTTTTTAATCTTTATCTTCTGAGCAATATCTTTTGATGGATAATCCAGACAATGGATTTTAATTCCTAATTTTAAAAAATGTTTTAAACCAACAATTTGTGTATTTTTAGGAACAGATTTACTGAATAAACATGGTATAATACAGTTACTAGAAAGAAATAGTCACTTTCTGAAGATTACCTGAATTTGCTTCTGTTTCTCTCCATTAACTTTAACAAGGGCAACTAGACTTCGAGCAGAGCACATGAAATGAAGGTAGTATGAATTCCCCTTTTCCATCTTCAAAATAGTTATGCAGTTCTAATCTGATTTTATTTTGGGTAGATATCCAGTTATAGTTTATTACCTGTGTGAATTTTCAGTTGATATCAGCAACTGATATAAGCAATGACAGTTTTAGTATCTGTAAAAGAAACTGTGTGAGATACTGTATAAAATATCTAAACTGTATGAATGAAGCATTCTGTTCCTAAGGGAAAATTATTATTTAAAATCTGTACCTATTCCAAGTACATTTTAATAAAATGAAAATAGGTCACTGAATGTGAAAATTAATGTTTGATAGCAATCGCTTTGAATAAAAGTGGCAGAAGGAACCTAAGGAAAGATTTGTGGTGTCTGTGGTTGGGCTCCGCATTGATTCCAAATTACAGTTTCTAGGCAACTTCCAAAAGCGTTCCTGTGTGTGGCCTAACAGTTAAAGGCATCACTCGCATGTTTAAAAAGCTTATCTGACTATTTGACTGAACAGAACAAATGCAGAAAAACCCAGTGGGCATAATATCACGCTCGATAGAGTTAAGTGGTAAAGAAAGGAAATTTTTTTCACCTCCTGGAGTATCTTCACATTAAACACACATGATTCTAAGACACTAAGGCAGATGTATGCCAGCGATTTTAAGACAAAAATAATTAAAAAAAAATGTACTGGGATAAGTTGAATAAGAATTATGCCATAGTCTAGTGCTGGAGATACCTCAGACTCATAAGAGATTAGAGTCAGAAATCCCAACGGAAAGTAAAGTTAAATTTTCATAATGCTTCTGTTACTAACAGAACCTTTGCTTTATAGCAGACATAATTTATAAAACATATTAGGTTTTTATATTCTATTTATATAACAACAAAAATAATGAAAATAACAAATAAACACGTTTTATTAGGGTAAGGAGGAAGCTAAACAAAGAAATAACTCCTTAGTATGTCTGGATCATTTCCACAGTACTGCCCTAGATCATTTCCACAGTACTGCCATATGCCAGATTCAGCTAGTGTGCAGCAGAGCTGCAATAATTTGTGATTGTTTTAGGCAGATCTGGCAACTGTTTACTAAAGATAACAGCAACTAACCCTTCAGTGAACCGTGTACTATACTTTCAGTATGCACAATCTTCAAATGGTCCCAAGTGTCACAAGGGTAGAGAGCAGATCAAGTGGGTAACAATGATCACAGTTACTTTTTTCCAAATGGCCAGGCTGAAGAATGACTGGAGCTTTCTTTCTGCTTTCTTTGATATGAAGAAAGGGAGGTAAATGCTGTATAAGAGTAACCCTGCATACACAACAGAGGAAAGAAGAGGTCTCTAAGTTATAAAATGGAATGAAATAACCAAAATGGCTCCTAGGTCTGTAAATGTGCACTATACCCTAAGAAATGCTAATATAAGAATAAATAAATAAATAGCTGTAGCTCATCAGTGGTTCTGCATACCAAATCAGCTCTGAAGTCCTTAAAACTACTTATATAAAAAAGCTTTATCCTAACACATGCTGCTTAATTGCTTTATCAGACTCTGGTTCTGTCATAATTCAAGAATAAATCTATACTGTCCTGGTCTTGTATTCTTCCTGGTGCTAGAACTAACACTTATCTGACCCAGCAAATGACATAATTTGTGGAAGCAAACTGCTCAGAAAACTGAACCAGGGTAAAAAAAGTAAAACTCTTTCTGCAAATGGTGATAGTGTTAGTGTAAGGAAAGCAAGCAAAATCACATGACATGGATCCATAATTCAGAATTACTTATTTTCTGGCAATTATAAAATAAGAAAATCCTTCTAATACATTTGTGTGTCAGTCTTCTTAAAACGGTGTAATACTGCCATGGTTCCCAGATTTGCAGGGGTAGCAGGTGCCAGTTTTAAAAAAAAAAAAAAAAAAAATCTTGTTTACTTTATATTTGTACTTTTCCATATTCAAGTTTTCATGAAACTTCCATGTAGGATGTAGAAAGACCAACATCTTAGATAATTTTAATGTGCTGTTTATCCTCACATTCTTCATGTGAATAAAGAAACGCCTTTTAATTTCCAGCAAGTATTAATACCTCACCGTATAATGATGCTGTAAACAAAGACACTTTCTATTATTAGTTTACTGCCTATCAGCATAATATTAAAGGACAGAGTTAGAATGTCTAGGAAGTGGGCTTCCAGTTTGAAAAGGTCATAACATACATCAGCTATGACTCGGTGTAGTTGAGCATCCCATATACAACATTTGATGCACACAGTATAAAGCTGTCCTTCACAGAGTCTGTTCACATGCTGCTTCCCAGTCTTGCAGACTATGAATCAAAGTCATTGAATAGAATACCATTTTGCTAGATCAGTGGTTTTCAATCTTTTTCCATTTGCAGACTCATAAAATATTTCCACTGAAGAAACAGACCTCTGAATAGCAAATTTTAAGTCAGTCAACAATAAGCTTATTTTTCTTAGTCACCTTTCACATTTCTCTTGGCTTTAGATGATTAACCATGTAATCCAGAAAGTAAATACTTAAAACCACTGTGGTTGATGTGGTAGAGAAGCTGAAGAAAAATCTGCCCCTAACAAAGATATTGTAAACTCTGTGTTAAGTTCAGCAAGATGATAAAGACATGTGGAGAGCAGAGAATCTGAAAGTCATGAGGCAGTAATGGAGATCTGCCTGTGGGTCAGTAAACTCAGCATCAGGACAGTAGCTGTTCTGAAGATCCTGTTTTCTTGTCAATGACTTTCAAGAGGGATTTCAAGCAGATCAATGGTGTGGTTTTGCAGATATTTACGGGAAATCCTCCCAGCCAGAGGAAGAAACAGGAATATATTAGAATTTGTTTGCTTTATGTTTACAATATAAATGCACTGTATTACAATGTAATTGCTTCAGTACTGTATCTTGTAGTAGCAATAATGGCTCTAGCATGTTTTTTGAATGTTTGGCATTTAAACACTATTTCAATTGCCTTTGCAAATATTTTCTTTCTAGCTGTTACCAGGAAGCTCAGCACAATGCACAATGCACCTTTTGAATTAAATCAGGCAATCCCTGTCATTTCACTTAGTGCTTTCCACAAGATTACTTGAAGAAGTAGGCTTTAAGTGAGGAATTTAACAACTTAGGGACTCTATCTCTTACTAAAAATCCTTGTTTTACTTTTGGCTAAAAAAATCAGTACCTGAGATTCAGATTGAACTAAATAAAATCACTACATTTCATTGTTTCTTAATATGTTGAGCATATTATTTGATAGTATGTTTCAACCACTGCCCTGTCTTGAATGTCACAGCTTCTATAACCAGACATTTGTGTGAGGTTAATAGTCATCAGAGAACGTGATGACAAGCGGTTCTGCAAATGCACATATAGACAAAAGACAGGCCTTAATACAGGTACTTTGCAGCTGTTCTGTAGATTCCTTAAGTGCAAGAGCTCCCCCCAGAACAAACCAAGGCTCTGTGATTACCTGTCCTGCTGATCTTACTTATCTCTAATGGGACTCAGGAGGTCATAATAGCAACATCTTGGTGTTCAGTTTCTTATTTTCATTTATGTCAGCTTGCCTCTGTATTCATCAACCATACAGTTTAGATTCAGGAGAGAGTAATAACTTGTATCTTCCTAAAAGACAACCTTCTTGACTGCAACAAAATCAGGAAAAAAGTCCTCCATTTTTGCCAGTAACTTTTTTCCTGGTCTTTGTGCCTAACAATGAAGCCTAATTTCTTATCTGGATTTTTTTTTTTCTGTCCAAATACTGCATTTTATTTAGATTTTTCCTCCTAGATTAAAAGCCCAATCTGATCCCACCTTTTCTCCTCATCGAGAAGTATATGAATTATAATGTATTGGGAAGGTTCACAAGTATCATGTAACACTCTTGACAACATTGTAAGTGTATCAAGAAAAGTCTGTGTGTTCATAAGTCCACTGACTTACTTAAGCCTAGGTACAGTGTCTTATAACATGAAATTCATAACTTGGATAGATCTTTGACATGAAAAATAACATAAATCCATAGAAACACACTGGAAACCAGTGTAATTTTGTACAGAAATAATCTATTCAGTAACTTGTGTTCATTTGTGCTTTGATGTGATATTTTATGTCAGATTTCTTGCTCTGTAATTACCTGAACTGATATACATGCACTTCCATAGGGTGTTGAATTTATTTTTTCTCTTAGTGTTTCCATTGCAGAGATATTTAAATGAAAAAAAGTTACATTTTATATAAAGTATCCGACTGAAATCTATAAATTCTATGTGCTTTTCAGTAGTTTTAATAAACAATAAAATCCATTCAAATTTTTGTTTTGTGCTCTGGGATTTTTCAAACTGTTTAAGAAACTAACAAATGTCTTCTCTGGTACATTTGAAGATGTATTTTCAGTATTTGCTTGTCATCATAGGGAGAAATGTCTTGGATTTTTTTATTTCCTTACAAGCTTGCTAGAAAGTATTCAAGGTAACAACCCTTGGCAAGCCCATGAATACCTTTACAAGAGTTAACTGGGACAGTGGAGCAAATCACCTGGTTTAACTCAGAATTCAATGTTAATTCATGATACCTTCATTGCTCTGTGTTTGGGACAATTAATTAATCAAACTCAGATTAAGTTGTTGGAATGAACTGCCTAAATAGGATTTAAACTGATTATAAATTTTAAAGTAGAACCTCATCACCTAGGCAGATCTTACCAGAATTTTTATGTCTATGTTTGAATTGCTAATGTACAATTAAAGAAAAGAAATAATGCAAAGTATTAGAACACTATGTGCTCTGAGAATAATGCTCCTTGAATAGCCTCACTAATATAGTTAAAATAATGATAAATTTCCAGTAATAAAGGAAGAAAAATCAGGATCTTACTATCATATTTACAATATCTGTGTATTAATGAATATACAGCACATATTGAGCTATTTCGAAGAATAATTGTAGCACATTGGCAAAATGGAAAAGAAATGGAAAAAAATATAAACAGCAAAGGAATTTCACCCATTATGCTGTAAAGCCTACTTCTTTTGCTAATGCATTTGGAAATAATAATTGCACAAGCATATGTATGATAAGGGTCTCTCAGAATTATATGACTATGTTTTTAACTACACACACATATCCCCAACACACACACAGACACAGAGAGATTGTGAAGGATGGGATGGGAATACCAACCTCTTGTGTTATGTGAAGCCGTGGATCTAATCAAATCAGATTTAGTAAGTGTAGGATTTTAAGCTGTAATATGCATGGATAATTGGCAGAATCCTGAGCCAAAAATAATTTCAGATGAAGCTAAATTGGAAGAAGTATCCCAGCGGCACAGATAGCTGCAAATGGCCACTCAGTCCATGGCACAAGAAAAGCAGTCCATGGAGCGAATTCAACACAAAGCCCTTCCTGAAACACTTGGATGTCAAGCCCTCAGCACCAGCCACTAGCTGTTTTGCTCTACGGATGGACCGTGCTTGCCAATATAGACATAACCATTCTTGTTCTGAAGCCAGTCAATAGACTTCACACACACAAAAATACATACCTTCCCTTTGTATCATCAGCCATGGCTATACCTGTGTTGCTAAAGCAGAACACCATTTTCTGTAGTATTAAATTGTAAGAAGGTATAGTTTTCTTGCAGGTCAGAGAGCACTTTCCAAGGCTTTGTGAGCATGTTTCAGGATCTAGCTCACAAATTCCTGATACGTGGTTTGGAGGTGGGCAGGCTGGTTTAGAGGGCAAAGGCAAAGAAACAAGTGCATTCAATAACGTGAACATGGTCAGTCCCATTTCAGGTGGCCTCAGTGCCAGTTACAGGCACAATTTTTTTCCTAGTTAAGGCCCTCACAACCCAGTGAGGGGCTGTGACTGCACTTGACATGAAAATTTTATTAAAGACATATTTATTCCAGATATACAATGTACAAATAAATCATTGTAGTTTCTCCTTAATTTTCATGTTCATACAGCTTTCCTCCTTCAGAACTTCTGACAACTTCACAGGAAAAAGATATTTTTTAAGCATGGATGATATGATTGCCAAAGTTTTTATTCTATTTCTGGGGATAATTTGCTGGTAGATACTACAGTCTTTTTCTTACAACCCAATTTAAAAAAAAAAAAAAAAAAAAAGAAAAGAGATCGATGAATAGAAAGAATCTGCTCCCTAAAATGTCTTCCCATTCCTTCTCTGAAATCAGCCAACTACTTCACATGTGCATGAAGTCCTTCATGGGGATTTGTCAGAAACAGAACTTTTAAATGCAAACCATTTCCTCAACTGCCTTGACCAGCGGTGTGACACCAGCATCATTAAGGAGACACAAGTTATCCTGCATCATTTGCAAATAATATTACACATTTACATGTAAAAAACAAACAAACAAGCAAACAAAAAAACCCCAAAGGTTATATAAAGACCAAATGCTAGGAGAACTAGCATTCTGTCTCACATTTTAAAGGCACTAATGTTGTACAGTTAAATGATGCACTCCATGAACCAGTTCAAACTAGAGTTCTTCCTCGTGGAAAACATTTAAATGTTTCATTGCTGTTGGATGATCTACTGAAAATACAGCCATAAAGTTATCTTGGGAAACCTGATTCTGATGATAGTTTTAACATAAGCTCATAAAAAGAAGCACAATGACATGTCAATATCTGACACAGTTAACCAGTCCCACACCACAAAAACAATACCATATTGATACATTGAACTAAAGCCATCTCCACTTGGAACTTATTTAATTAAAATAATCCTCTTGCATCGCAAGATTTTAATATCCAAATCACTTATGGTTCATGTATTAAAAGGATGAAGGGATTTACTTATTGGTTAATACTTCTGCTTATTTGCATTTTGCCATGTTTTTTGGGTTTTTTTTTCACTTTTGTTTTCCTTCTTCTCCACCAGTTAAAGTATAGAAACATTCAATAGAAGTCTATATGCGAACTGGTGTTTACATTTCAGCTTTGCAGAGAAGGACTTAATATAGATATGTTCTTCTGTCTTTGGCAAATAGCAGAGACAAGATATTAAACTGTACAGACCATGTATATTCCAAATATAGTTGGCCTATGTATACAAAACAGTGCCCTCAAAAAGATTTCATTTTGTGTCCTAAAACTGCTTTTAATTCCAATCTAAAATCTCTATTACAAAATTTAACCTTATAGAATCATAGATCATTTTGATTATTATTTTAAAAACTTATTTCTAATTAATAATTAGGAGTCAATATGTAAATACTAATTCTAAGGAATGTATTGCCAGAAGGTAACATGGAAGCAATGGAAGTTCAAAGGTCTCCAAACAAAAAGGAAAAGCTTTTTAAAGTCTGAACGCCTTTTGTTTTATTTTGGTTTTACTTCTTTAATATTAATATTAATATTAAAATCTATGTTCATTTATTCAAGGCCTCCTATGTTTCAACTATTCTTAATTTGCTCTGAGATACAAAGATGAAGTGATTTGATTATGAAACAAGCATTGTAAATCTATAATAGTGCTGGTTTTCTATTTCAAGTAAACCTTTCATTTCTAACACATTCTTGTTTTTCCTCATTGATTTACATAACACAGAAGGATAATTTCCTGATGTTACATTGACAATAAATAATATATTTGAGCATCATCATTTTTGACAGTACTACAATAAAACATGAATGACATAATGATGAAATCAAGTAAAGCTAAGAAGTAATGACCACAAAAAAAAAAAAAGAAATCAGTCTCAAGTACACAGTGTTTAATACCTTTCTTCTAGTGGATAATGAGAAGTGTCATTGACCTTATTCAAGTCAGTTCTCACATTTAAGGTACTTTCTCATTTAATAAGTCAGGTCAATTCACAAGATTTAATATTGACTAAAATGTCTGTTCTTATTGGCAAATGAAAGATCTCTTCACTGCTAAAGCTGGCAATAGAACTGCTTGTATTCCTCCAGTTTCAGGTTTAGAACCTTTTGGTTACCTTTTTAGACTATGTTTATTAGACTGAATTGTGGTATCTGTTTAAAACGTTAATTTCATTTGAAAATGCATCTATCCTTTACTGCTATTCTTAAACTGCTGAAATATTGAAGTAAATATATAGTGTAAGACATGAAAACTGGTAGAGCACAAGTATGGCCTTCATATGATCAATCTAATTTCTTTTTTTCCTAGTGTGACAGAAATCTCTTAAGTGAACAAAAACCAAAACATGTTAGCACTGAAACACCATTTACTGACTTGAATTCTGGAAAGGTGAATCAAAAACCTGCTGAAAAAGTGCAAATTTGTATCCCTTTCCCACATTTTCCAGTCACCCACCATAATCATTGGTCAAATAGGGACAAATGTATTTGGAGACAAAGGCAAAAGCATAGATATCCACCCTGTCTGTAGTCCCAGAGTCTTGCAGTCAATGTTTTTAACATTTGCATAATAGTGTCTAAGATGAATAAACTTACTAATTGAGTAATACAGCATTGTGTGTATTTTTTTGTTTGAAAAACAAAGATTGTGCAAAAGATAGAATAAGGAATACTTTAAATGCAATCAAGTATTTTCCAGAAAGCATTACTGAATAATTTTTCTGTACTTCAAGAAAAGTCATAATTGTTGTGAGTCCTTGCTAGCATGGATGGTAATGCCATAGTGAGAATGGGCAAATGAGTCAAATTTGATGCCTGATTATAAAGGTAAACGTTAAGCACATCCTGACACAAAATTCAGTGCATGAGTTGTTCACCTACTTACTGCTTTTGACATCTAACTTAAAAGTCATTCTGAGCTCCTAAAGTTAGAAACTAACGTTCCTCATTTGGTCAATAGGAAAAAAAAAAAAAAGATGTGTCCAGAGAATGAACCTAATAATAAAGGCAGGTGCTTACATTTAGACTGTAAAGTCTCCCTGCCATTATTGCCGGGTTTAAATTAGTTTTTTGAGTCTAGTCATCTGCATAGCTACAAGAACAAACTCTGTTGGCAGTTTAACAAACAATAGTCGATCTGAAGTATATAGTCAAACTTAGATGAGAAGGGAACTCCGGCAGGAGTTATTTCAGAAACCTTTGGCTTAAGTCTTCTGTCACTTATTCTTGTTAACTTGTTCCACAAATACTTCTAGTACTTTGGAAGATATATCCTTGGTATTACAATTACATGGCAATACTATCCACCTTCAGCTGCAGTAATAAGAATTGCAAGACAAGATGCATATTCTGTTTATTTTTTAAACGAACTAACATTACTACTCTTCTATTTTCATAGGTATTTTACTGTTTCAACACAGACAGTATGGATATTTTCTCTTACACAGAACATGGTGTCATTTCTTTAAGAACAATTGAGAAAGGAAATATATCAGAGACTAGAAGGTCTGAAGGAATTAGATTTTTACTTTAGGAAACTGGTATGTTGGGCAGTACTATGTAGTAAAATGGCTTGATGCTATTAAATCTGAAGTTTTTTTAGGCTGAGATTACAATATTGTACACTCAAAAATGGGAAAAATCTGAAGTATCTTCAATGAACAAAAAAAAATATCTCTGGAAGTTTTTAATATTTAAAACAAAATTTCCTTTATAGGTGATTATGAAAATGAACAAAAAAGGAAATTGGTGTGCTAAGTATTTTAACTTTTGCTTTTATTTTTGTTCCTGGTGTTAAGGGAAACAAAGAATTTTGAGGAAAAACAGTGCTGTTATTGCATAACTTGTTTAAAAATATGATTAAAATTTCTTTATTAGACTAAAGTCATTACTGATTCACTGCTACTTATTATTTCTGTAGGTATGAATATTTTATATAAATAAGTTTGAAAGACTCATTTTTTTGTCAATATAGAGATAAATAATGTAAAGTTAGTGTAATACTGTTCTGCAACAGTCTGATGATAGTTTTCTGTAAGCAGATTAGCTAGCTGGTGGATAAACCATGCCTGAGATACCCTTACACTGCACCTGTAGGGTGAAGCACCTCACTGGCAGCCTGTCCAAGTTAGACTTCAGTATTCACCATCCCAGCATGTAATCTGGTGGGTGGTTTTTGATTCAAACCACAGGTGCAGAGCCTAGGATAGGAAATGGTGCCTCCTCTCTCTAGATGAATGGGAGAGGAGGAGTGCGGAGGGCACCTGCCTGGGATTACATGCATATCCAAGACAAAGTTGTTCTAAACCAGCTCCCTTTCAAAAAGATTATTATGGGCAGCATAAAACAAATGAGGGTCCGCTTTCATGTAGAAACAGGACAGATATTTTGTTGTGAGTTGGAGGTTGGTTCTTGTAGCCCAATGAATATGATTTTGCCATTACTACTGAAAGACCACAGGCTTTGTATCAACCTAATAATGCAGGGCTTGGATCAGGACTTGCCTGAACAGGTCTTGGCCTGGGATGGGTTTAGATTGTTTTAGCTCTGACAGTAATTTGGTGAGGTGACAATAATCTAAGTTTATTTTAGCTTTAGTTAGTTTTGTGCTACTTCATGGTTGTACTTACCTGTTGTAATAGATCACAAAAATAACAGTTATTTTTATAATAACACAGTGCAGAGTTAACTATCTATGCCCCCTGAATAAAAATGCCATATAAAAGAGTACAGACACATGATGACAACAGAGGACCATGAATCAGAAAGGTCAATTACTTCTTGTTAAAGGAAGGCAATCTCGTGAATCGGGCAAAACTGATTTTAAAGATAATAGAGCAGAAAACTTAGTATAATGTGGAATTTAGAATCAGTGAAGAAAGCACATCCAAGCAGATCATTAGAAAATGTATGGAAATATCACAGAACAAGGAGGAAGAAACTTCCGCCATCAACCTCATACACATCTTGACAAAGAGCACAGGATGCCAGTGTCCAGGGGTAAGCTGTTAGCCACCCCATACACTGCTCAAGGAGAACTGTTCCCATAAAACTTGCTACTCAGATGGGCACTGAAAGTGCTAGCTTAACACCAGAAAAAAGGGTAGACACTAGAGAATTTACGTGTAATAATTTTAATGGTATTACTATTGAGATTTTTTAGCATTAGTTAGCTAAGTTAGATTATTAGAGTTAGTATCTTTGTAGTTAGATAGATAATACTAATAGCCTATTGTATTTTTGTAGTAACATATTCTTAGCTCTTTGCTTAGAACACGTTCACGTTTTGACCATTAAAAGATTTTGAATGTAACATTATGTTACACCCATGCAAACTAATTCTGTATTTAAAAAATCCTGGATGTGACTGTGCAAGGTCATAAAAGTCAAACCAGTGCTGAGTCTCTCTAACTGGCTCTGTTTAGGACCACTCTACCTAGCTCTCTTAAAGATAAACTTGCTGTAAAAACAACTTTTCCTAAGCAGTGTGGACACGAACCAATCAGTACAACAACTTTATGGCCAGGGATTGACATCTGTTCCCGTTTTGTTATTGGATCTGTCAGTAGAGACTTGTTACCTGCAATCTATGTCTCTTCAAAGAAATGTAGGTAATTTTTCGTTAGGTTACTAGCATACCCTCTAAGATCTACCTCATGCTCTCTGTTTAGCTTATCAGAATGCCAATGTCTCAGATAAAGAAAAACTGATCATATGAAAGACCTCATAACCAAGGTCTGGTTTTGACACAGAACAATTACATTTTAATATAATTGCTACTGCAACAAATATTGCCATTCCAAATACAATATGCAGGGTACTTTCAGAGAGTTTTATGTTTCAATGGGTCAAAATTGAATATCTTATTGGAATTTTCTGTTGAAATGCTTTTGTGTGTGTGCGTGTGTGTGTGTGTGTAGAATTTAAGTTTTGGTTTTTAAAAAAAAAACAAAACAGTATTATTGATTTGTTCTTCTTGGATCAACTGGCACAGTGATAAGAACAGTTTTAAAATAAGATACCAGAGAATGAGATTGGGAGATACTTACATAAAGTTTGATTGCAAAGTAGATGCCAAAACAACCATTTAAATAATGGAAAATAAGCATGGAAAGAACATATAATGGTCTTCAAATCCATACCCCTGGCACAAGTGGTATTGAACTATCCCTAGGGCAAATAAAAATAATAATTGAAGGATAAATAAATAAAAAAAAAATAGAAAATGAAATACCAAAATAAAAAAGCAAAAATACTAAAATTTTAAAAGAAAATGTTCTAAAATTCAACTCCATCACTTTATTTTTCTTCTGTTTTCTAATTTCACAAACTACACTTAATAATTGATTAATTATAATATTAATTAATGTGTAAAAATTCTCAGTACTAGAATTGTGGCAAATGAAGTAAGTCTATTTTCATAGCTATTAGGTAAACATGAGAAAGACATGAAATCAGAGAATCAGTGAAATATTTTGAACTGTAATGGAATGAGGCAAAGATATTACTGAAGTAATGGCACGTGATTCTTATCAGAAACTACTGTAGTGGAAGGCAGACAGAGCATAATTTGAGCATGTTGAATGGTTGTAATGTTCATGTAATACAGGAATATTTACAGTACCTAATGGCACTGTTCCTGAGCATGGATGCTCAAAAAAAAGGACAACGAAGTTCACATATCCAAGCAATAGCAAATTTGATTAAAAGTCATTTTTAACAAGGTTTTCATTCTTTTCCTTGTCCTCTGAAGACTGTTGTTCCATTTTAGGTTAGCATTTTATTATGTTATGTGTTTTTAACTGTGTTATTAAATTAATTAGCTGATCTTGTTTATTTAGGTTGACCTTTTATTGGTTTTTGGATTCAGTATTGAGTTCTGTAGAAGAAACCCCGACTGTAATTTCAAAGTGAATTTGCCTCTTCTTCTTAAAAGTAGTTCTTTACCCTATATTTAATCTATAACAATTGTATTTCTTACTGAAGTCAGACATTCTTCTAATGAGTTATTTATCATGGTCTACAGCTGTGGTTACCAAAGCAGTTGCCTCCCTAGTCAAGTGGAAAACCAAATTAAAACTGCATAGTTCACATTTATGAGATTCACATTCTTTTAACATAGTTCTTATTAGCAATTCAGAAACTTCATTTTCTTCCCACCATTAATCAGTGTTCCATTGTTCAGCTGTTTTAGAGATAATTAAGTACAAAAATCTTAAAGTTACATTGGTAAGACTACTTGTACTTCCACTGATGGTGCATTAAAATAGACATCCTAATGAGTTACCATTCTACAGTAATCTTGATTTTCCCTGAGAAATCATATGTAACAATAGCATCATTGCAATTTTTTCAGATATAAAAGGTAGACAACAAATGACATAGAATTAAAGAGAAGGTAAGAAACATTAGAACTGGCCAACATAGCACATCCGCTCACTCTTCAAGTGACAGGGGCAGTGGGGACATAATTTTGATCTCATTGAATTGGAGCTCCCCTCTCCTAAAATGCCAGAATACTTCCACGTGTTAAGGCATTCCTAACTCTTTCTTTGGCAGAGTGTATACTTTTTCCCTTAAAATGGGAGCCCTGAAATTCAGTTTTTACTGAGTCTATTCTTAAAGAGGATCATTGTTTAAGAGAATTCACATGGAAGGAAATTCATTGCAGGACATGAAGGAAGTGAAGGTTCTTTAACTATATAGAGTAAGTGTGCACCCCAAGACATCTATTATATTTGCTACAAGACTTACTTCTGTCTTTCCTATTGAGCTTTAAAAATTAAGTTTGTTTTATCTAGTTATTTATTTTCACTCTTTTGACAAGCCTAAAATAATGATTTAGATTCTAGCTGGCACCACTAAGTAAGTTAGAATTTTATAAGCACGCATATTAGTAGACAAAAAAAAACAACCAACCAAACAAATTAATTTAAAGTGTGTTTTGGGTTGGTAACAATAAAAACAATCATGATTGTTGAAGATTTTGTGGGTTTTGCTTTCTAAGAACACTATTGGCTGCAAAAAATCCCTTTTTAATTGCTATAGCAAACTCTGGAGACGGCCATACAATAACAAGCTTGTGCAATCAATTATAAATCAAGTACCTTATTTGGAAGTCTGATCTATGTGGAAGAATTTAGAAATTTAAGTATAAATTTTTCAGAAAATAAAAAGTATATTGGAGCTGCATTTGTTTCAACCCATTATTGTCCAGACAAAATAATATAGGAAGAATCCTAACTTATAGCTGACACCAAAAAGTGTCTTGCAAGGTGCCAACAATCCTATACTTCATTGAAGATGACAGAAATGGCAAGTTTGGAAGAGTTTTAAGATAACAACAATAAAAATCGTAGTCGTCTTTTCCCCTCTTTTTCAAAAGATAATGCTGAATACAAAAGGAAGAAGTAGTGGATGATATAAAATAGAAAAAAGATAAATAGCTTTATTAATTTTGAATAGTACAAATAAGTGTTATGGAGTATTTTTCTGTTTAAGAAGCTCATTTAGGTTAACATCTTACCATCGCTCTCTGGGAAGTAACACCTTTCAGTAGTTACAGTTTTGTCTGATAGTGATAACACATTATCAAGGAATCACTCTTAGCTTTTACTGAGTTTGTAGCCATGATTTTTTTTTNCTGGGCTGCAAACGCACATTGCTGACTCATGCCCAGCTTTTTATCCACCAGTACCCCCAAGTCCTTCTCGGCAGGGCTGCTCTCAATTCCTTCATCCCCCAGCCTGTATTGGTAGTGGGTGTTGCCCTGACTCAAATGCAGGACCTTGCCCTTGGCCTTGTTGAACCTCATGAGGTTCACACAGGCCCACTTCGCAAGCTTGTCCAGGTCCCTCTGGATGGCATTCCATCCCTCTGATGTGTCAACCCCACCACTCAGCTTGGTGTCATCTGCAAACTTGCTGAGGGTGCATTCGATCCCAATGTCTATTTCATTGATGAAGATATCAACCGATCCCAATACAGACCCCTGTGGGACACCATTCATCACTGATCTCCATCTGGACATCGAGCTGTTGACCACTACCTTCTAGATGCGACCATCCAACCAATTCTCACCCACTGGACAGTCCACCCATCAAATCCATACCTCTCCAGTTTAGAGAGAAGGATGTTGTGGGGGGCCATGTCAAAGGCCTTACAGAGGTCCAGGTAGACATCATCTGTAGCCCTCCCCATGTCCACTGATGTAGTCACTCCATCCTAGAAGGCCACTAGATTGGTCAGGCAAGACTTGTCCTTGCTGAAGCCATGCTGGCTGTCTCAAATCACCTCCCTGTCCTTCATGTGCCTTAGCATAGCTTCCATAGTCTTACTTGGTCTGCTGCTGGAGGGGAAGGGGAAAAACAAACAAAACCTGTTTTGCTCTGATGATTGGACTGTACTTTTAGGAGTTTAGAAATGATAATTGCATACTTGCTTCTTTTTCTTGCAATTTTAACTGCTACATTATGGAATAATAATTCTTCTCCCCCCCAGAAAAATAAGGTTAAGGTTTCTTAATTTCTGTCTGCAGAGTTACATTTTCATAGTCATGATATCTAGCTGCCCACATGGAAGACTCATGTCAACAGAGATAGTATTCGACAAATCAGATATGAACTGCTAACTCCGTTCCACTTCAAACTACTATATTTATGTCTTTATCTGCAATCTTGATGCAAAGAAAAAGAAGGAAAATATCAGAAGTTGTTCCAGACATTCCTGATTTTGTTATCATTTTTGAGATTGTTTCTTTTCTATTTTTCAACTTAAATGTATTTTGCTTTTTAAGAAGCCTTTTATACAAGATACCAATCAAATTCAAAATAATTAACTTCCAGGGCACTAAGCTTCCATTTAAAATAATCCACATATAGAAGAACTTTTGCAGCATAAGTAGGCTTAAGATCTGAATTCTTCAGAGGCAAAAAAGTGAATAATAAACAGATTTCCAGTATGGTGTCAGTTTGCTTTAGCTCAGTGTTGATTTCAGTCTATTAAACTGTTCCTCAGCACTAAGCCTACCTTGTTTCTAAAGCATGCTGGTAACGATAGACGGTTTTACCTATATTATTTTTTTTTACCTTACAGACATGAACATTTTCTGAGATGCTTTTTGCTGTCTGATTCTTCAAGCAGAACAAGAACTGATGTGGAAGTCCAGAAGAGAACTTCCAGAAGAAATGGTATGGAAGTTGCATCTGATGCAGTTAAGATGTAGTAGCTCATTTCCATCCTTGACTAAAATTCTGTCTAATGTCTTGCAAATAATTTGGCTAACTTACAGATGGAAGTCTTTGCACCCTGACCAAAACATTACCTGACCACTACTATAGTCAATATAGTGAACATTTCGAAGTGTAGGGTTACAAAATGCTACTAAATACATGACATTTTTTCCTTTATTAATATTTTTTGTGGTTTTTGTTTATTATGTAAGAAAATTTGCAGTATTTTCCCATTGATATTCCCTAGTTAAGGAATGAATGGATCAAAAATCTCAAAAAGTTTCTTGCAAATTGGGAAAACATTTTTACTAGGAAAAAAGAGCGATCAAGCTTCTGAGAATTTTCCAGTAATATATACTTAGTATACAAACAACAGTTTTTTTCCATTATTCATGATGTAAATTATACACCTTTTTTTTTTAATTTTGTTTCTTCCTCCCTTCGTTTCCTCTAGATGTGAATCATTCAGAAGAAAAAGCAAAAAAGCCTTTGAAAGTGTTAGGGAGTTGCATGCATAAGGAAAAAAGGTGATAAAGTCACTGTAGAAAATATAAAGACTTATGCTTCTTAATCCATTTGGTAAAATATCCTTTTGTTAACCCAAAATAGCCCCACCTAAAAAATGCTAAACTTTGTAGTTCAAGGAGCTCATTTTGTATCTGTTATTTCAATAGATTTTTTTGTTTGTTTGAATGAAAACCTGCAATTTTTCTTAAGCTTTTCTTGGTCAGTAAGAGAGAATGAATACTCAGATTATTAATAAAAAGTTCAATCTGATTTTTATCTGAGTTATCTTTTTCTGAGTCAGAGCTCTAGCCAAGGGGTTCTGACAACGCTAATTCCTTTCTTTGTTAATCATGTCACTGCTCCATTTTATATAAAATAGGCCAAGTACATAATTACAGCTACTTGTCTGAAGTACTCCATTAAGAATTCCATTAAGGAAGGGGGTGGGTGGTGGCGGGAAAGGGGTGTGGTTCAATCCTACGAGTAAAATTTATCGTTACCTGACCTATTTATGGCTTTGTGAAACAGGGCTTTGAAGAACTTGGAGGATACTCCCATGATTCTTTAGAAACTGAGATACTGATATTGTCTTTGCTGGAGGAAAGGAAAGGAAAGGAAAGGAAAGGAAAGGAAAGGAAAGGAAAGGAAAGGAAAGGAAAGGAANAATGCTGGTAGTCTGATAAAACGTTAAGGTTGTAATCAGAATAACTGTAGTTGCAGTGCTTTTCGTTTTCCTTCCAAAAAAAAAAAAGAAGAGAAAAGAAGAGAGGAAAGGAGAGGAGAGGAGAGGAGAGGAGAGGAGAGGAGAGGAAGAATGGAAGGGTACAATTCAGAATGGTGATTTTGGATAACATAATGATTTTAGAGAGAGAGAGATGTTATTTAGTATCCCTTAGAATTGTACTCATGCATTTCTACTTAGTGAAAGCATAGATACTCGGTGTAGATATTTTAGTTGTCAATACTGTTAAATGGTTAATTTCACTGTGAAAGAAGAAGGGTCACATACAATTAAAATTGATTGTATACAATTTTGCTATTAAAACTTTTTTCCTATAAAAAGGCAAAAAAATGGAAAAAGGTTTAAAAAACAGGAGGAAAGGAATATGTAAAAAAAAAAAAGGGGGGGGATGGGAGGAGATGGGAAGAGATGTGAGATGGAAAGAGGAGAAGAGAGAGGAGTGGAGGAAAAAAAAATGTTTATAAATCATGGCAGAAACAACAGATGCATTCAAACTTGGCAAAGACATAGCTAGGCACCATGAATGTTCCTGCTTTGACACTTCCTGTGAATTTGATCTCTTTTTTTGCAACTTCTGTGAATGGTTCCAGTGAGCAGATTTAGGAAAGACAGTATTATATTTTTCCTCCTGCTGCTCTAGACCTTTACAGCCTGATGCTTGGTGCTAGCTGTCTTAGAAGGAGAATGGTGGGCAGTGCTCCCTGCTGTGCCAAAAAGCACTCCACAGAAAACAAACTGTCTCCCTGTACTAGCCTTCACTATGTAATGAAAAATTATGGCAACGGTATCAGAGTTCTGAAAAACATTTTCTCCAAAAAGTTATTTATAAACTCCAGACAGAGGCAAAGGACTGCTCCTGACATTAACACCAAGATGACTCAATTGTCATAAACTGTTGCTCCTGCTATATACAGGTAATGGTAAACTGCTGCAGGCAAATATGTCTGGTTTGCTCAGGAAAAGAAACCAGGGATTTGCTTTTGATTACCTAGGCCCCATTTGATGAATCCAAAAGGGGACCAGCAGTTCTCAACTGCCTGCTTACCTGACATAGTCAAATTGATCAACGGTTCAAGGATAGTGCTGAAAAAGTCTTTCACTATCTTCACTGCGATAGACGTGGTTTTGATATAAATGAGGATATTCCCAAGAAACTCTTCAATACTTATGGGACAGAAGGTGAGCAGTAATTCTGTTGACCTTTTATATCTACTGGTGAAGAGGCCAAGTTTTACCCCCCCTCTCCTTTTTATTTCTCCAGGAATTTAGAAAGCTGAAAAGGATCTTTTGTACACAAATTCAGTTGTACTCTGGTGTGAAAAGTGCTGTATTTTCATAGACGCTTGGTGAACCGAATAAGGACAAAAGCTATTTTTTTTTTTTTTTCCATTTCAGAGAGTGATTTTAAATTACATCCTTTGCTTGTTTTCTGAAAGTACAACTGAAAAGAAAAGCTTCGAACAAGCATAGTAACCATTTGCTCTTCTGTGGAATACCTTGTATGTGTTAGATCTGGTAACAGATTTTTTCTTTCCCTCTTCTCTAGCTCAGTACTCACACAAGAGACAAAATAAAGATAGGGAAGTGCCATGTTGAAATGCCATGATCCACAGTCTCTAAGTTACTAATATGTGTAACTTCCTTAAGTAGCAGCAAAAGTCTTTCAAAAAACAGCAAACTGAAACTTTTACTCACACAATCCAATATTTTGGTGCACTAATCTTTGGGCTGAAGACAGACCAAAATATTCCTTAATGGTAAAAATAACAAGACAGAAAATAAGATAAAGTCTTAAGAAATCAGTGCAAAAAATAAGAATATATAGGCTCATCTAGTGAAATAGTTTTCTGCTGTGTAGTGAATACAACTTGTTTCTGGGCGTCAGCACATTAATTCAGTGTGTGTGTGTGTGTGTGTGTATGTTTGTGTGTAAATCAGTTTCTCGTTTCGTTTTTGGTATTTAAAAATAACTTTTCCCAGCTAATGAAGTATTCCTGACAACGTACACATGTCAATACCTCTTATGATTTGTCTAATCGTTTGATTAATAATTGAACTTTATTTAATATACTCAATGGTTCAAGTCACTGATATTTACATACAGCACTGATTTTTTCAATGTATTATGTAATTATATATAAACATCAATTTTATTTATTTCATTTCTTTTATTGCTTTAAATCTAAGCTGTTGTTAAAGTAAATAAACTTTGTTCTTTATATGAAGGACTGGATTTATAAATAACTAATTACATCTTTTATAGTTATAACAGACCAAATTATTGATGAGACAGAGCAGGGACTTTAACAGTGTTTTCACTAAGTTTTTAGGGAGTCGAATAGAAACTTTTCTGAAAAAAATAATGGTATTAATTTGTGAAATCCACTTGTGTCTTTCAGTACCTGTCACAGTCTGGCTGTAGCGTAACACACAGGTAGATGGAAAAATATTGTTTGAAAGAGAGAAGCCGCTAGGTACTATTTAAATAACCAGAGCACACCACTACAAGTGGAATAATGGATTGCTACAGTCAGTTAAAAATTAAAGCATTGATATTATTTGTCTTTTCTTTATTAAAACTCTCCTCACTCACAAATTTCTGTTCTTCGTGGCCTGCCAATTTTTCACCACATATACTTCCAGTTCAGGCTTTGAATTACAAATGGAGAGTAATTTGGGAACAACCGGAACTGGACAAAGCAAACATGGAGATGTTGTGGGGATGAGCTGACATGTAATGTGACTGTATGTACTACAGCATACCTAGCTTCTTCTGTAGTTCCCTCCCCCTCTGACTATGAACAGGTCTTTTGTACCTATTTTGTACCTTTGAGTACCTATGAAAGCCAAGGGTAAAATAGAATTAAATTTCTTGCCTCAGGAGGTGAAAATGCAAGATAACAACAGTTCAGGAGCATGTCATCCCAATTGTCTCTCTCTTCCAAAATTATTTCAGTGATTTCATTCATTAATTTTGCCAATAAAAATTCCATAAGCACAGTGATACTGAAGGAATTCCAGGTGTTGTTTAATATTCATATTCAGTTCACCACTGGCTGAATCTTACCCCATGTTCTTCAAATTCAGAGGGGTCCAGATGTTCAGCTGTATTGTCCTCCCATTAAAACAATCAGCAGGAAATTCTAAACTCCTGGTTAAAGAATTTTTCTCTATGACTATTAATATAAAAATGATACCTTTTTTTTTCCTTTTATTTGACATGAGGGGAAGAGTGAGCTGACTTTCCCTGTGAAGGAAAAGAAGAAGTCATTTAAAAAGAAAGAAGGAAAAAAAAAATCCTGTTAGCTTCATTTAGGGGATACCCCAGCCTTGTTTTTACTGTCATCAGCAATTTTCCCCAAAGGCTTTTTAGAAAAGTAGTAAAAGGTAGTCTTGGCTGGTTCTGTCACATTTATGACTTCACTTGTTATTTGATTTCTTTTTAACCTTTTGCTTTATGACTTCTGTTTCAGGTTGTGACAAAGGAGAGGGAGAAAGAAGAGATAAGAGGTTGGGTTGCAAGTCTTCTGAGTATTGTGAGGCTTGAATTCAATACATGAGGGTGTCTTTAAGAGTACATCTGGGTTGATTCATGTTTTTCTGTCTGTAGTATACTGAAAGAACTCAACAGCAAATTATGTAAAACTGGTGATTTTTCACTCAGAGTTTTCAGATGGGAACTAATGCACAAGATAAAATTGGGAATGTTAATTCACTTGACGCTGACAAAGACATACAAATCTATTTATGGATTACAAATAGAAGCCACAAAGTTTCACTATATATACGTATACATACATATATATATATAAATGTATTTTAGGTAATAATATGAAAGAATGTTGAAATGTGATTTTTTCCTCTTTGCTAGGACTTTGATAACAAAATTACTAGTTCTATTCTTCATATAGATATCCACTCAGCAAATCATTTATGTATGTTAAAATTTGCCTTCTTATGGAGAAGACTAAGGCTTAAAGTTGACCTCCCTCCCCCCTCCCTTTTCAATCAGGGACAAAAAGGTAAGGTTGAGTTCTGATGAAAATACTGGCAGATATTATTCTTGGAGGTAATAAAAGGTTTATACTACAAATTATTCCATCACACTTCTATCGAATGACTATTTATCATGCCAAGAATTTCTCATGATAAAGTTAATTACCTCAAAATTTAGCCACTTTAAAATGAACTTTACATTATTCATCTCTAGTCATTGCAGAGGTGATCATCCCATCCTAAAATATGAGTTTGACTCAAGTGTCCATATGCAGACACCTAGAACCACCTAAGATGCTGCTGAGTGTGAGATGTCAATGAGTGGCTGGTTGTGACACAGGACCTCTGGGGACCTTCTCGAATAGTATCTGGAGGTCAGGCTAGATTCTTGAAGACATCTCAGTGAAATAGATGACTATTTGTAGGAAGCTGAACTACAGCCTACCTACCTCAAAGAGTTTTGTATTAACTGTCTTCAGGGAATCCATGTAACTTTGCATTGTCTGTAGCAGAATGATAGATAATTCAGTTACCTTGAATACTGTATGATATTACTAAAGCTAGGTGAAATAAATCCTTGTGAATTCTAAATCTAATCATTGAATTGGATTTTCAAGTAGTGTTTGTGTCTAATGCAAATAAGCTAACAGGAATCAACAAGGCAGAATGAGACTCAGTTCTCATTCTATCTAGATTCTAAATTAGAGACTAAACAGACCAATACCTAAAATCAGAGATTTGAACATTATACATAGTCTTCAATGCGTATTTTCAACACATTTTAAGAATATTACTTTAAACAGTCACAGATACTGAAAGAGTTGTTTTGGCTAGTCCCCAATTCCAATTAAATGTACATATAAAACTAAATTTTACCTCCTCACAGTGTAGCAGACAATAGACTTCAATGCAATTTTAACATAAATTGACTTCTATTATGTGATAGGTTATATCTATTATTTCTTTCAAAATTTCTTTAAGCAGCCTCTAAACCACCCATTCTCGACAAATGGAAATCAATTATATAATTCTAAATTGAAAAGCTTTAGAAACTCTCACAAACCTTTCTTTCATTGTTACGTTTGGTGGAGTTTTTTGGTAACATCAGTTTTTTCCTCAGAGTGAGTATAAAACATGGGACTTTCCAACAGACAAGTTCAGAATACATTTTAAAGGGCAAAATTATCAAAAAGAAAAAGAATCACACATACATATATTTCATTTCAAACAGAAACTTTCCTTAAATATTCTCCATATGTAAAATAAAAGTAAAAATATGTTTCGTTATAGGTCACAACAAAAAGATAAAATTTGGGAAATTTAAAATTGCTATACAAATTAAAATATTTAACTTTATAACCCAAGAATTGTATTTCTTGGAAGTCACTAGTTTTTATAAATCAAATACAAATCTTAAAATCCCTATGATGACATTTAGTCACAAAAAGTAAAAGTTATTACAATGGAATAGAAGTTAATTGTACAATGCAAATGAATTACAGTGAAATGTTAAGTGGAGAACAGCTGCAGAAAAACTGCAAGCAGCAGAACTATAGAAAAATAAAATCTAGAATCACACGTTGTTAGGAGTTAACAGGATACTCTTACAAAGAGGAGCATTTACTTAGAATCTAAAACCTAGGGGAATTATGTACATTTATGGGGGAAAATTATTCTATTTTACTTGTCATTAAATACATTATACAGTTTAATGCAGAAAATAAAAGACAAGAAAAATCATAAACATGCACATGCATATATATAAGTAATCAGAGAGAGTTGAGCAGAAAGACAAGAATGATAGGAGATTTAGAGACGACTTATCAGGAAAGATGAAAGAAATTGCATTTGGGTGCTTAAAGAAAGGGAAGAATGGGAAAGTTATGAAGAAAATAATGACTAATTGTTCTCTTCGCTCATGAAAGACAGATAAAGAGGGTATCAGAGGTAGAAGTCCCATAGCACGGAACAGTGTTTCTGATACTGTGAGAAACTTGCAGCCATATCTAGAGAGGTAATAATTAGAAAGTCAAATTGCAAAAATGACTATGCATGAAGAAAAAATAGATTTTGTGATAAAAAGTTGCCTTCAGATGCCATACATTAATCAATATGTATTCAGGAATATGGTGTATTGGACAATGATTTCAAATTGTCAATAAAGGAGCAGGACATGAAGAGAGAGACGTGGAAGTTTCAGGAGTAATCTGGCATTTTAAAGTCCCTGAAGTCTTTGCTAGAGGTGCTGAAATCCCTCTGCATATATTCATTTCACATGCTGGGCATGGAATGGAGCCTGAGCAGAGGGCTGGGATTCTGTGCATCGCACTCTTCCAGATGCTCGAGACGATATGGAAGAAGCAAAGTAAGCTAAATAGTTCTGTGATATCTCTTGTACCTTAGAGGCACACTTAAGGTATTTGATAGAATGGTCTCTTACGTTCCCAGTTAATCAATCATCTTGTGAGAAAATTTATCTCTTTTCCCCTGAGAAACTATGCAGTTAATGCAGCTTTGGGGACTTGCATCAACTGTGATATACTCTTCCTCCCACGAATTGCACTTCTGGTCTCTTTCAGTAGGACTGAATCTGTTAAACAAGGGTAGAAATCACTACCCACGTTCAGAGCCTGCCTTGCCTTAGTAGAGTATGAGGATATGAGCCGGCTATAAGTAATTTCTGTGGGAAAGAATTTCAAGACTGAAAGAGACGGAAGGAAACAATGAAGAAGGAATGTTAATAAAACAATCTACTAGTTAATGTTCTGAGCTAGCCATAGTGAGTACTACAACCTAGGACTGATACGTACTATAAGATAGTGTAAGACTATGTAAGCATAGTCTTCAAGCATGTAAAACAAACAAATGAAAACCAAAGTAAGCCCCCCCCAAAAAACAACAACAACAACAACAAAACAACAGAAAGCAGCTTAGGAAGCAGGGATTGCAATTCAGAAGTCCTTCTTTGTAGGTGGATACGTTAACCAAAAAATAAAAACATACTTACATATGTCCATTCTCTTTCTGGATCCATGATGCTTGTACAGCTTCAGCAGAGCAACCCATAAGATGCCTTAATTTCTATGTATACAAATTAGAGCATGACCTATTCTGCTTTCCTAATGACATAGAGAGCACAAAACAGCCTTTTACTTTCTGCTAGTTCTACGATTATCATAAGTATGATATGAAAAGTAAAAGCTTAGTTAAAACACAGTGATTGCAAGGCTTTGAGTCTATTTGCAATTCTTAGTCCTTCTGCTGCTCAGACCTTTAGAAGTACCTGTATTTTTATCGTTCTTTTTTGGTAACTCTATGTTATGGGTTTCCTTTGGTCAACATGCAGAAATTATGGTTTGTTGTTGTGCTGTCAAAGCTTCAGCAACCTTTTCACCTGAGACCACTGGGAGATCAGTAGCTAAGAGGAGTTGGAGCAATGTAGTTTACTTATAGGAGCTTGTTCTGAAACACTGATGTTACAAACAAAATGAGTAATAACATGCAGATTGAAACTTTGTTTTTTATATTTTATAATTTTTTTAGAAGCTCTTTACAGAATAAGTATCCTTATTTTCACACACTGCAAATTATCAACACATGTCATGACATCATGAGCAAATAAAAAGGGATAAAACTCCTCTCACCAGAGATCAGGAAAACAGCTACAATGTCCTTTTCTTTTTTTTTTTTTTTTTTTTTTTTTTTTTGTTCAGCATTATCTTAAACTTCATGTTAGTAGGCAGTAAACAGAGTAAAGACTCTGAATTATACCGGTGAGGTAATTAGGAGTCGTTAGCCAGTAGACTGGAACAGATGCTGTTTACGCAATATACTCTGGTAGGTACAGGTGTGAAAAGAGTAGTTGCAGATTTCAGGTATTCATTTTCTGTAGCTATAAGAGATATATGCTGTGGTCTATTTCTGCCCTATCCTTTTGTCTTACTCCAGTAATTTGCATTCCTGATTACATTTTGTGCTAAAAATAGCAAGTCCCAGGACAGACAAAGCCTGTAGAGAGACTTGGCAATTGGTTAGATCTTTTTATTATACTAAAATGTTAAAATTCACCTCATTACCCAGTGTACTTACCTCAATTATTTATCCCATTAACCTGGGCTAAAGATGCTGCATACAATACCAGTTTCTCTAGAGATTAATCTCATCGATCTTTGTCAAGGTTAAAGGCTTGTTACATGATAGACTGCAGAAATGCCACTTTTAGTAACAGCCTGTCACATTTTCTTTTTTTCTTTTTTTTTCTCCTTTTTTTTAATTCAATTTAAGCTTCGAAATATACTATTAAAAAAAATTGTCTCCATAATGTGTTCTATTATAATTTTAAGTATTTTTCAATGCTTTATAGTATGAAGTCACCACAGAGGAAAACTTAATCAGTGAAGCTGGAAAACTAGTGAGATGTTTCGAGGGTTTGTTGTGAGGTGTTGATGTCACCCTGTTGCTATTTTGTAAAATTTTTGTTTCTGCTCATGTGAGAACTCTGATTCATCAAAATTCCAATGTTTTCTTGTCCAAGCTTTCCCAGCATTGACTGACATAACTTATCTTTCTTAAATTATAGTTTGTTACTAAAAGAAATATTGGTTACTCTTTGATGCACACTACTTTAAGTGCTAATGTAGCAGCCAACCCTAATATTAGAAAAAAAATGGAGGACCTCACCTAAAGGAAAAATAAAGTTGTTCTATACTCAAGAATCTATACACTTAAGAAATGTGTTAAAAGTTGGCAACTATTTGCAGACTGCAACCTCGTCAGGAGTGGGCACCTGAACAGGGATAACAGGATGCTCAAACTGTCTGTCTAGGAGCTCCTTGTGTCTGGGGAAAGCAACCTCATCCCTTCCCTACGATCGTCCAGACCACAGAAACATTAGGGTCAGAACAAGTTTTGCTGTCCTGATTTAGAGTGTGCTGACCAACTGCAGGGTCACTCAACAGGTGCCTCCTGACAACACCAAGCACATGATTCGCATACCTCATTATGCTTTTTTTCCATTTCTCAATCCTACTTTCACCATCCTGGTACCTTCTTTTCCTCGCACCTGTCTCCTCCCAGATAAACATCCCACCCCAATGGCTTTTTCCTCACTGGAAAAAGCTACATTTTTGCTACATTTGCACCCAAATTTGGTATTTCTGATATTGTTATCTGGGGAATGTCTGCTTTATATTTTATTACTGACAAGGTTACCAGGGCATGCTGGCCTTGTAAGGCTCTGCTCCCCAAATCTCCTCTCCAGTTATCTGTGAATTTTGACCATTTCTCACTTAACTCCTCCCATCTACCTGCCTCTGCAATCCATTCCTAATGGTGTTTTCTGTAATTTTTGTCAGCTTCTCACACCCTGTTTGTCACTTCCAGTAGTTTTCCATGGCTTATTTAGTTAACCTTAACCCCAATTCAGGGCACAGTTGATCGATCAGTCATTTGCCTGCAGCAAATGTAGTAAACTCTAAATCAGAATTCCATTGAATAGAAGAAGCATACAGAGCAGCTTTTGTGACCAAAAGTCACTTTAATCTTTAGAAAGCAATATAATATTAATAAATACCTTTTACCTACTGGTTTAGATGGGAGGAGACATTGGAAAAATTTTATACACACAATTAGAATCATATTCATAATTTCTTTTCAAAATAGCAGAGAAATAGACACAGAAGCAGAAGAGGAAGAAGAAGTAGAAGGAAACAGAAAGAGAAATAGAAGACAGAAGAAAGATAAGAAGACTTAGAAAAGACAGGAATGAGAATTTTTCTGCTCAGGAGTCAGGGAAAATACTTCCTGATTTGTCTCTAGTTGTATAATAAATCATATTAGTCCATTTCTCTGTCTATTTGCTGTGCCTGCAAATAACAAATCAAGGCTCTTATAACTAGTTGTGCCGTTAAGAATTTCTTCCATGTCTCTCTTGTCTTGCTAAATAATTCAAGTGCCTTTATTTAACAAGGCTTTTCTTGTACTAAAGTATAGAAAATGTTCCACCTATAAGTGGTGGCCTGATTAAATTATCCTCTGCTAATTTGTTTATATCTTGGACAAAAAAAGGTGGCTGTTAGTCTATGGTGACAAAACGCTGATCCCTGTGCTCCCTGACAGGGGCTGGGGGAGCCGCAGCAGCCCCCTGGGACAGTGGAGCCTCCCCCTCCCCAGTGCCACAGGAGCCCCCGGGGTGCCCCAGAGCTGGGCCAGACCCACCTGGACGCACAGCAGGAGAGTCTCCGTGGGTCAGGGCACCGTGTGGGAATGGGGACAGAAGAGGCTGGTGGGGTGTGAGCAGAGGCCGGCCAGTCCCTGTGCACAGCTGTGCTTGCACTGGCCAGCGCAGCCTCTCCTGTCTCCTCTAATTGAACTCCTTTTCAGATGGTTTTCCTGGGCAAGGGGCAGGAAAGCAAACATGCACAAGGAGAGGGGAACTATTTTTCTTCCCAAACTGGAAATAACCAGTTTGTTCAAATCTTCCAAAAAAATGGACTTATGGACTCCTCCTAAAGATTTAAGGATATCTTTATCTGAATAAGCATTTGCTTTATACAAAAATCACATATAGCATGTTGCTCTTTCATCATAATAACCATAATACTATCTTACATGCTGCCTTCTTTGTTCATGTTCTAACAGCTTAGAGATATGATAAAAATGGATTTTGAATGTCATTGTGAAATAACATTCACTATTAAAGAATTGCAAATAAACAATATGAATCCCTTTAAATAATGCTGATGGTTTATGTGAGAGTTAATGCTAGATAATTTTGAGAACTGAAAATAATATTTACTTGCCCAATTGTCTTTTGATTATTAAATAATTGAATCCATTCATCTTGTATTTTCCAACCAGCATGAAGTGGTTGCTAATTTATCAAATGAAGGCTATAGAGTCCATTTTGAAAGCAAAAGATAATTTCTTAATTTTTAATATAAAATGAGGTTATATGCAGTATTTATTCAAAGGCAGTTAAAGCTTTATCCAAAAACTGATGAAGGCAGATGACTGTATCAGTTGCTTTCAGCAGGTTTTCAATCAAGCCTCCAAGAACAAGAAATGATTATAAGTGTCTGACTGAAATATGAGTCAGGCACCCCTGAAAGATTTATTATAGAGTCTGAATAGGACTTGAAAAACTTACAATGTTTAAAGTAGAGCCTTTTTCTATGAAAAGTTAATTTGGGACTGAATTCAAAGGAATTGCAAAGTGTCTGAATCAAAGAAGTAATTGTTAGATCTAAGAAACAGACTTAAGTATCTGCAAGATAAATGTTGGAAATTACAGGGTGAGATTCAGCTCTGCATTCAGACATGTAAACATGAACTTGTGTCTATGGGAGGTTGGTGACCCTGTTATAGCAAACAGAGAAATTGTCACTGCTGTCAGTAGGGTGGGACCCCATTTCCTAAATGTAATCACATACCTGGCCTCCTTCTGCTCCTACAGAGAAGCATGGGTGTCCTGTGGGTCGTGCATGACACCTGCCAATGCTCACTTCATTTACCACTCTTCTGGCACGTCTCCTGTATTTATGCAAATTAGAGCTTAGGGGTCTTGCAAGATACCCAAATGCAGGTGTCAGCTAGAAGATGAATAGGGCTCTGCATTCCATAGACTGTATTGACAATGTTGTCATTTGAGATCTACATGGGAACTTAGACAAGTTTTACAAGCTATCTTCCATCCTGAAAAAAAAGTTAATACTGGGCAGTGTGTTCTGTGTTAATGTGGTTATATGTCTGTTTCATTAATGAGTGCCCCACTGCAGAGTGGCGTTCCTGCCTGTTTATTTCCCTTTGACATTGATCCAGCACTCCTGTCTGTGCAATGGCTAAGCATCAAAGGGGAGGAATGGACACAAAGCTCATGATAAGATAAATGTAACTTATTTCTACATTGCAGAAATTTCACTTAGGTTAGTGTTATAATGAGTAAAAATTCTGGCTACCATTGAGGGCTTAAGCATTAAAAATACGGCAAAAAGCCATAGTTTTTCACACCGATTCGTTGAGCCAAAGATAAATGGTGCAATGATCAAAATGTGATAGTCAAGATACTTGTCCAAACAATTGTACATAAAGTAGATGTTAAAGTATTTAATTAAATGTCTAAAGTATTCTGGGAAACATACTCAGGAAAATAATCAATTTGTTATATTCCTGAAAAGCAAAAAACGACACATGGGGAAAGTCCATATATTAAAACTTCAAACACAGAGTTCTTTTTTTCACATGTGTATTTATTATTCCAGATAGACACTCTACTAAAACTGGAAAGATGCTAAAGCTGCAAGCTCATTAATATGTGATCTGAATCCAAACTGCCATTCTTAAATAAGGGATTGAGTTTGTCTGCCTACTGATACTCCCTGAGAATAGATACAGCTGATTAACCTAGCTTGCAATATAGTGTTACTGTGCCATTGCACTTAATGAAGTTGGCTGAAAAAGTATTATTTTTCATCACATTTTTCATCCTGGGAAACCTAATACAAAATAAAGAAGTGCAGGCTCCAGGAGGTTTCTGTAGTACAGCACACTTCAGCTCAAAATCTGGCAAAAGAAATGGGGTGTCTCTAAAATTTAGAGACTGCATTGGTTTGTAAATTGTAATCTACGCAGATCATCTAACTGGAAGAAAATGATAGAATTTCAAAACTAACTTTTTTTGTACATTTAAAAATTATAAGTTAGATACTGTACTTTAAAAATGAAAATCGTTTAAAGGGTTACTAAAAATTCTGAGACAGTTATTTTCTTTTATATTATTTTAGTGGCTGGCAGGTAGTATATTCTAGAAGGAGACTGCAGCAAAATGTTATTCACATTTTCAGTTTGACTATCAAAGTCTTTAATATTACTGTTGTCCTGAGAACTAGGAAACATGCTTAAGTGAAGTACAGCATGCCTAAGTATGGAATGAAAACTGAGACATTGTTGGAATTTTCATATACAAAATATCTGATTTCAGGTATTATGTTACTGATGTATTTAAAAATTTGGCTTTGTTATTAATATTTTAATTATTTGTTTTTAATAGGGAAAAATATGGGAAAATAGGGGGAAAATTTCTGCTGACAATTATTATCTAATACAGTGATGACAGCTTCTCCTTTTAAACATGTCCAAATGATTTCAGAGTTATGGTGATCAGGCCTGAATCACAATTTCATAGTAAATCTTAAACATCTCATACGGAAAAGGTGGACCATGTTTTAAAGAGATTTTGTCCAGCTTCTGCGGAACTAGAAACTCCCAAGTTTCATCTTTATGGAGATGTTAGATACAGTAGCCACACCCACACGTTCAATTGACAATTCTTTATTAAATGTGAATAAAATTATTTTTTTAGAAGATTCTCTTCCCGCTTTCTAAAGCTTACCATCTTGGCCTGTATTTTTGAGTTTTGTATCTTGTATGTCTCAATTGCATAGAAAATTTTCATCAAGAAAAGTTATCAAATCATTCCAGAAAAACAGAATATTTATGAGGTTTCATTCCTTTCAGTTCCAAACCTCCCATAAGATGTTATCATCTTATGTAACTTAATTTTCTTTTTATTTAATATTATCAAATATTTCTTTTTATTATTGTAAAGAAGAGAGTTCTTTTTTATCTACTTAAATAATTTTCCTTTAGCCAAGGTTTTATTTTTACCAAGAAGTTCTATGATTAAAATGTTTATCTGTTTTAATGCCCTAGGCTTCAATATCATTTGGTTTGACAGTAACACAACTTCAGAACACATTTATAGGTAAATTTCCCTTGTATATTTGAACAAAACTCATCTGCTGGCATACTAAATACTGGAAGAAGGCTGAAATGCTTTAGTCTGTCACTTCTGAGGTGCCAAGGTTTCTATCATTCAGCTATTTTCTGGATTAATTCTTTCAAGATATTATGATTAAGACCTTTCTGTTCTTCCAGCTTCTGTCCAAATAGTGTTAATTTGGTACAATACTTTACAGCTGGAGATAGCCTGTCTTTTAGTCCCTTTCTAAAATATGTTTTGTGTTTTGACACCAGTAAACACATCTCTACAGCTCACATTGAACTAGAAAGATAAGCCCTCTTAAGCACTTTTAGTGTTTTGACCAGAACAGCTATTTCCAGTCACACCTTTTATTTGAAATAGTGCTGATACAATTAAAAAAAAAAAAAAGTAAGGAAAAAATAACACCAAAGCAATGAAAATGTGATAGATAACACAGGAACAGGAGTGTGAGGAAGAAAAAAAAAAAAAAAATTTGAGTGTTATAGAGTCACTAAGGTTGGAAAAGACCTTTAAGATCATCAAGTCCAACTGTCAACTCAACACTACCATGCCCACTAAATATTCTAATGTTCACATCACAACTAAGGAAGAAAACAATATGAGGGATAAAATTATCTGTGAATCTGGTCAAGCTCTTCTGTTGCATACATTCTGTGTAACAAAATTCAGCTGAGGTCCACAGGCCAGTTTGTATAGCTAGGATTCCCCAGCCAGCAATTAAGCACCACACAGCTTCTCACTTACTCCCTCCAGTAGGATGGGGGAGAGAAACAGAAGGGTGAAAGTGAGAAAACTCATTATTTGAGATAAAGACAGTTTAATAGGTAAAGCAAAAACCGCGCACACAAGCAAAGCAAAATAAGGAATTCATTCACTAATTCCCATCGGCAGGCAGGTGTTCAGCCATCTCCAGGAAAGTAGGGCTCCATCACGTGTAACAGTTACTTGGGAAGACAAACACCATCACTCTGAACGTCCCCCCCTTCCTTCTTCTTCCCCCAGCTTTATATGCTGAGCATGATGTCATATGGGATGGAATATCCCTTTGGTCAGTTGGGGTCAGCTGTCCCGGCTGTGTCCCCTCCCAACTTCTTGTGCACACACAACCTCCTCACTGGTGGGGTGGTGTGAGAAGTAGAAAAGGTTTGGCTCTGTGTAAGCACTGCTCAACAGTAACTAAAACATCCCTGTGTTATCAGCACAAATCCAAAACATAGCCCAGTACCAGCTACTACAAAGAAAATTAACTCTATCCCAGCCAAAACCAGCACAACAAGCATTTTCCTTGTATACACAAATGCATTTAAATTTCTTTTAACTTATACTTTTCTCTTAATTTCCTGGCTTTCCAATGCTTGCTTTGGGGATTAGTTTAACATTGCTGTAGTTTTTGCATCTTTAGCTACCACTAACCCTATCACAATACTTAAATTTTTTCTTATCAATGAAGGTATACTAGGTTTACATGTAAAAACAAAAGTTTGATACATTATATGTGCTCACATTTTTCTGACAATGTTTTCCAGTGACCTTAGTGGCATGAGAAAAGTAGGAAAACAGTGCTAGCAAATTGACTGGATACTATCTGTGATAAAAAACTCACTAAAATGCTAACCATTTTGATCATTAAGTCTAACGTGGACAAAACTGGTGTTTAATTTATGCTTGAATTGTGTTCCAGAAATAATAAAAAGCCATTTTTAACTCTAGGTTTTCAAATGCCTCTTACTGCACTGATCAAATTTCCTTCCAACAAAAGACGATGCCTGGAGGAGACTATAAGAGCTAGGCAAGCATACTCCTCTAAGTATTCACATATCCCTAGCCTTTTGCAGTCAAACTGCTGCGGATTTAGTAGAAATGAACACTGGTACTCCATGTTTATTTTTATTTCCATTTCAAAATTTGGGCTATTTTATGATCAACATTCGTATCTCTATAAGCTTCAGGAAGGAGATAAGTGCAGGCACTGGAAGAGGAATGCAGTTTTTCAAAGACATTTGTATATATTCTCAAAGTCCTTTTCACTGAATCATGTTTTTAGGTACATTATTATGATATGTAATATTTAAAAATTCTTATAGAAAATCATAAATAGAGCTATAGGAACAAGAAGAAAAGTAGAAATGAAACAATTATATATGTGACAAACATATTAAACTCTTAACATAAGTCTCATGATTGATTGTTAGGGTTTTTGTTTGTTTTCCCCCCCCCGCCTCCTTTTTCTTCTTGTACGGCTTTAGCAATTGAAATCAATACATTCTACTAGAATCTCACATTCCATAGCAATGTTTAAAACACTACTGCAGATCTTGGCTATGAAATATGAGCATGATTGAGACTATCAAATTAAAAACTGAAAAAAAACCCAGTTTTATACTATAAGCTTATTTTTTTCATTTTTTGTCTAGCTTCACAAAGTTTGGAGCCTTCCTCCTGACTGTTGTGTGTATCTGAACACAGTTCATTATGCAATATGTACTAATGAAGAAGTCTTTATTAAAGATGTAATCCTCTTTGCTGCAGTGGTGCCTAAGACACAATCTTTTCTCTTTGTCAAAATTTCCGTTCTCAGAGTTGTCATCTTTTTAGAATTTCCTCATATAAATTAAAGAATTCCTCTGTCACCCTGAAATCTGGGGTCATTCACTCAGCTGTTATGCTCTGAATGATGTGAATTACAAATATTTCACCTTCTATAACATTAGTTCTGTCACAAAAAGATAGTATTCTTTACTGAAAAGACAGAACAAAATTATCCATCAAAAGAGCAGTTATGATGATGTCATCCTCCCATAGGAAAGACAGAATAAACATTCTCACTATCCAGCTTTTTGAGATTTTAAATATAGTGACTGCTATGATATTTTTTAACTCTCCCATCTCCCCCACCAACATATATTTATCAATACCTTTGACTACTTTGCATTGATTTTTCTTCATTATTCTGTTAAAAACTTGTACTGATAAAACATTATATTTCCATCTTACTTGAATTAAGTTGTGTTGTGAAAATTAATTTAATGTAAAAATATTAAAGTTCTGACATGAAATACTTAAAGAATCAAATGCAGCATTTGGTTTCCACCTAAGGTACTGTTGATGCTCTTAGTATCCATTTGTCACTTACTTCCAAGACATTATGGTGAGATAGCAATCGCTAAAGGACTAAAAATTAACCAGTTGAAGACTTCTTGTTTAATTTCACTTGCACCTTCTTCGTAGTTTAACACAGACTTATACGTATCTCCCCAATGTGTTTCCTGTTTCTTAGAGTCATCTGTAGATTTCAAGAGTTAGGAAATTATATGCACTAGCGAGTAAAATGAAAATCCATCAACGTATTTTCATTATTTTAAAATTAGTTTTAGACAAATACTAAAAGAGTTTCAAAAGAAAAAAAAAAACCAACAGTCAAAAGGTTTCATCAGGCTGTTTTACACCTGGTATTAATTTCTAATTGCTAGGCTTTGTAAACAAAAGTGCATATAAGTGGCCATTTCAGATGTGATATTTCTTATTATATTCGCTTATTTGATTGTTGTTAAATATGTTATCACTGCAGAATAAAAAGTAATGTTTTTCACAACATTTTTCTTTAAACATTTTAATATTGATTTCTGCATCTGGAATTAAACATATCTCACAATTACATATAAATTTATTGATATAACATTATTTTATATTCCAATTCTTTTTTCTTCAATAAATAAATGCACTAAATTCACTAAGAATATTTTGAGACTAACTCTTTTTTATTTTGAGAATCTGTATCATGACTGTATTATGGGACACATTTTAAATCAGAGATCCTTATTTAACAGCTCTATTGAGATAAAACCTTGAATGACAGTCATCCTCATGTTACATAATGTGGTAGCCTACTTAGAAAGTGCCCTCTGCTCTAAACTGTTTATAATATATAAACCTTTAAATAGTGCTATACATACATAGGCTAAGCATTCTGATGTTCCCCTTACACAGTATGAGACCTCTGAGAAGAGAAATATAAAAAGTGCTAATAAATCAGAAAACAAACATTGGGAAGGTCACAAAAGTACACTTTACAATTGTGTTTGCTAAAATGTATGAGGCATTAAAATTTGAATGCTACATTCTTATGACAATGCCTGTAATGAGAACAGAAAATACTATGAACCTAATCTAGTCTCCTGACAATTTAAATATAACTGTAACCCAGTTGTTATCTTGTACTTCTTCTTCAATTCCATAAATAGGGAAGGTCATAAAGATAGTGAAAATATATTACAGAATTTAAACCCTTGACATTTTCCTAAACTGGCAGACTAAGAGAATACGTGAATAACATGATATGACTTTCTTTGGAGGAAGGAATTTGGAGTAATAGTTAACCTCTCCATCAGTTATTTTGGTGAGTTTTTTCTTTCTCTGTTCATTTCAGATCACGTTATCAAAACATGTAGTTCATTTAACATTTTTAAATTAAAACATAAAAATAAACATCACTTTTCTGTGATGGTTCTCTTTACATCCTAAGACCAGAACTCTAAGAGTCAGTTTTGTTGCTGTTTTAATAAAGGACACATCTTCCTTACTCAGACTTTAAAATATTTCAAAAGTAGAGGTTAAATCTAAACTTCTAAATCTTAAGTGAACTGGGATAAGCTCCCAAAATTAATACTTTGAAAATTGGTCCTTTCTGCTAATATGTTCCTTTACTTCTGAGGCAACCTTTTAACTGAGTTTCTTATATCTGAACATCTATAAACTTTGAGGATTTTTTTTTGTGATATCTATAGTCAACATCATGTATTCATGCATTCACACAATGACACTAAGTAAAGGGTTATAAATTACAGTCCTACAGATCATATGCTACAGACCCATTTTTTCTAAATTATGCAAGTTCAGCAAAAATAATTTCTCCAAGGTCTGATCTTGTCCCTCACCACTGCTCTCAGGTTTACCTCTCAATAAGTACAGGCTGTTTCTGAACAGGGTTGTTGCTATATGTTTATGAATAATGAAACATGTTGTTTGCTATCCAGCTGTTTGCAAGACAGGGTCTGGCCTGCAGAAGTTACTGGGTTCTGATCACTTTTATTGTGGAGCTAGATAATTTGAAGATAAATATAAATGAGTTATAAAGCTATATATAGTGAACAAGAATTGTTGTTCTGCTCTAAGCCAAGTTCTTTATACCTCACTGAGAAGGTTAACACACTATCAAGACCTTCTTTTTAAAGACATTTTAACTGCAGCTGTACTCTCTGAAGCAATTGTATGGCTGAATTATCTTTTGTGACCTAAGTTCTCAGCTATTCTGAACTGTGATTGTTCTGCATATTTTCTTGGATTTTTGTTTCTTTTTTACTGAATATTTTTGTTGTGGTGACTGTTTTGGATGTGTTCATCAGTTTTATTCTAAATTCATCAGGGGAGAAAGTATAGCAGATCTTTAACAAGAGCTACTCTGAAGCAAAAGGATGAATTTCCTCACTACTGCTGATGGTGTTATTTGTCTACATGTCCTTGTTGTCCAAATCCAACTTTCTGAGGAATTGGGAGAGAACAGGGATCACCTTAAACTGTAATATTAGTACCAATTAATTTGTTCCCAGAATACTTAAAACCAAATCTGTAATAAATTTATTCATTTAGCCATATGAGTTTTTTCATTATATGGAATGCTAGTTAGAGCTGTAATTACTTCTAAATTATAACTGTGTGTTTTATTTTCTTTGAACTTAGATCCCAGTCCCACAAAGACTTACACAAAGGAAAATGTTTAAGTACATTAGCATACATCTTCCCTTATACGATTTAGTTTTCAGGGTTAGAACTATAAAGTACAATTTCACATAGAACTACTACCTAAAAAACAAATATACAAAACCTCCTAATTTTCATAGTTTCTTTAGCATTTACTATCATCAGTATTTTTTTCATATTCATTACAGAGAGAAGTTTATTCTTTAGACATACTAAAGTTTATGACTTTGCTGCAAATTTTATTTTGAAAATATAGATTGGTGTAGATAAATATCTTTGCATTTTAAAGATGGTTGGTTTTATCCTCACTTAACTCAAAACTTTGATTTTGTTCTTAAAACTCCCTTTGGAATACAATCCACAAAAGCAGTATCAATGATGTGATGGAATTTTAAGTGCACAATAGAATTGCTTAGTGTAAATGTATTCTAAACTATTATTTGAAAACAGCTTAAAGTCCATGTTTCATTGCCCACAGGGTATGGATAGAGCAAAATCCAGTCAAATACCTGGGAAAATCTGTTCTTCAGAAGATCTGAGTGATAGAGGTTGCATTCACAGTAAACCCATCTTTGTCATAAATATCCAGGTTTGGATTTCAATTAACAGTGACTTTGCAATCTCATTTGCAAAAGTTTTCCTTTGATTTCAGTCTTGTTGCTTTGCACATTGAACTGTGGGTAGAAGTTTGGTATGACTGAAGATTATTCAATTGTCCTTGCTAATAATGCACAGTTCTTGCCTAAGGCTTTGAAAATTTTTAAGTGTTGGACTGTCATGTCAAGATATGGTAATGTATTGGAACATTATGCTTATATGATTTTTTTCTTTTCTATTAAAAGGTTAACTTTTTCCTGTTCCCCCTGTAAATCATAGTTTCAAAACAATTGCTTTGAAAATCTGAAAAGTAAAAACAAAATGCCAATATATTTGCTTAGAAGTCCCTGAAATACTCATATTTTTTTTTCCTATAAAATCTGCATCACATGCATGCACACAGTAAATGATGGGGATCAAAGGTTTCATGGGTAGTTATTTGGGCTAACCTCAGTAGTTTGTCTAAGCAGTATTACTTGTGAATAATATGGTTATTTAATATTCATTTCAATAAAATCCTCCATTCAATGAATATGACACCTGTAGGAAACTTAAAGAACAGAACTTAGATATGAATGTTGTAATTTCTTTGACATCTCAGTGTAACCTATTTGCTTACTCAGATTAGTTTTCTGAGGTATTCATCACTTTTCTGTCTGTGTAGCCATTAGGACTTTCATGTCATTATGTGAAATGTTGGTAGGTCTGTTAGGCTACTGAAAATTTAGGATGATATATTAAAAATTCAGTATGTTGTCAGTTAATAAGATATTCATCAAACAGCATATTTATAATACTTTGTTACTAGTGCTTCAATGGCGAAAAAACAGACAAGAAATAAATCAAAAGATGATTGAAAAGTGACACTTGCTTTTGTGAAAATGTGTTTTTAATTTGTTATTCAATTATTGTAAAGAAAAAGAAGTTACAAAAATGTTCAATGCATTTCATTTTCTTGCAGTGTTCTCTCAAACACTTCTATTTTCTTATAAGACCCAACAGAGGATAATCAGCCTGCTTCTTAAGTACAGTTTCCATATACTGAAACAAATTAAACAAGTAGAATCATAGAAT